>JAYDZK010000271.1:29830148-29844675 GCA_034509185.1 Euphonia xanthogaster
TTTTCCAAGGGCTAAATCAAAGGCACAGGGGTCTTGGGCTCTGTGCCAAGGTCTCTGAGCCCCCTGGGCAGGGGCTCAAGTCCTCCAGGGCAGCCAGAGGAATTTCCTGGGTTCCAACAGGTGACAACCTTGGTGTCTTCCTCGAGAGAGATACAGGGCTTTCCTTATCTTCAGGAAGCCTTTGCTGGCTCACAGGAGCAGCACAAGATGCCTTTCCTACAGGCTGCTCTCTGTAAGGAGAGCTGAGGCCACACCTTCTCGCTGCAGGCTGGAGGGCAGCAGCTGCTCCTACGATGCCATCGAGGTGTTTGATGGAGGATCCCCCCAGAGCGGGCTCCTGGGCCGTGTTTGCAGGAACGACCATCGTGTCTTCAACTCCTCCGGGAGCCAGCTCACCGTCCTGTTCCGCAGCGACGGCAGCGTCACCAGGAGGGGCTTCCACGCCTACTACTCCTCATTTCTTGCCTTCGATACCACCGTGGGTAAGACTGGAGCTGTCCTTTACTCCTTGCCAGGGCAGGAGCTCAAGCTCAATCACAAAGAGCTTCTGGCGGGTCTCAACACCTTGTGGGTGTCCAGACACTCTGGTCCCACTTAGAGGCATCCTAGCTCAAGGGTGTTTTTCAGGAGAGGATGGCCGTGAAGCTGCTGCCAGACACTGTTTCTTTGCCTGGTGAGCAGGAATGGGACTCTCTCCACCTCCTCCAGTGCTGTCACTGGGACTCTCTCCACCTCCTCCAGTGCTGCCACTGAGTTATCACCAATTTTCCTGCTCTGTGCTGTAGGCAGGGGAGTTGATCATTCTTGGCACACTCATTTCTGCAGAGGCCAAAGGCTGCTTCTTGTTTTTCCAAAGTAAAGGGAGCTGATGTGCTCAGCCACAGTGCAGAGAACTCCTTTTGGCAGCTGAGGAACTGTGGAGCAGCAAGGTTGGCTGCTGCTCTGTCAGCAGCGCCAGGCTCCCTCGGGATGGCAGCAGCACCGTCTGCTTCACCGTCCCCTCCTCCCAGTTTGGTGTCACCAGCAAACATGCTGAGGGTCCACTCTGTCCCACCCTGCTGACCATTAACAAAGGAGATCAAGGCCCTGATGATGGGAGCTGCTGCACGTGCAGAACACCAGCTGCACCCTGGGCTGGTGGGTGGAGAGGGAGGGCTTGGAGCCATGCAGGGACCTGCCCTGTGTCCAGGTGGTGATTGTGGGTCTGGTGTCGCAGTGTCCCTTCAGGAGCCCTTCTGGGAGGGGTGACCCCCAGAGGGCTGTTTCTCTTAGGCAAAATGCTGAATGTATTTTGTATTTTTTATCACCTGCTGCTCTCTCCCTACAGCTCCTGATACTTCTACTCTGTCACCAACCCCAGGTAGGTTTGGAGGACTTGGGTAAGTTTATGAATTGGATATTTATCAACTTTTTTCTTTTGAAACAAAATTATTTTATTTTTTTTTACCTCCTCCCTTTGGTCATTAGCAATTGTAATAGGGGGTTCCTCTTTCAAGGAACAGCTGATCTCCACGATTCCAGCCTCAAAACTGTCCAGTGCTGTGGAAATTATTTGTGTCCTGCTAGTGCAGGCACTGCAGATCAGCATTATAAAATCTATTCAGTGTGGTTAGCATCTCCTAACCTGCATACAGATGTATATGAACTTAATGGAGAAGCTACTGCAGCTGATAGAAGTCACTATCTCTGTGTTTAGACATAAACTTCACACAGATGTACTCCAAACGCAACCCTAAAGGTGCACACATATCTTTTTCTTCTTGTATTTTTCTCTGCAGAAGATTATTCTTGTGGTGGCACGCTCTCCTCCTCATCTGGTACCTTACAGAGCCCATTTTACCCCAGAAATTATCCAAACAAGGCCGACTGTGTGTGGGAAATACAAGTAGAAAGCAACTTCCGTGTCACACTTGTATTTACAGATATTCAGTAAGTAAGAATTTATTACTTGGGAAGATGAACATATGGGACTGACAGCTTGGACTTACTAAGCAAAAGCCAACTTGATTTCAAGGATCTTTATCAAAGCTTTTACTACATCTGGAGAGGGAAAATGTGTTCATTTTTGCTTATTTAGTAAAAAATGTGGCTGAGACAGAAACTGGAAGCTGTTGTTTCTGTTCCAAAGGTTTGACAGTCGTATCAATCAAATGGATTCTTCTGCTATAAAGAGCTGATCTGACTAAAAACCCAAACCAACAAGCAAACAAAAACCAAAGAACATAAAAACGAAGCATAAAACTAAACAGGTACATTGCTTCCCAGGATGGAAGGTGGCAGATGCCTCTCTGACTATGTGGAAATCTACGACGGGCCCCTGTACACCTCTCGTGTCCTTGGGAAGATTTGTTCTGGTTATTACCCCACGTACACATCGTCCTCCAACCTGCTGAGCGTCCGCTTTCACAGCGACTCCCGACACACGTACAGAGGGTTTCAGGCCAGCTATCACTCCACTCCAGCTGATGACAGCACCAGTAAGCTCATCTTTAAAGCAGAAACAAGCTTTTCAATTATTTTCTAGTTCACTGGTTGTTAATCTTGTTAGTGTTTTAAATCAGATTTTTAAAATTTAAGTTAGATCTGTAGTGTTTTCGTGGAGATTCAAGTCCATGCTTTGGATTCTGAACTCCTTCTGCCATACCAGCTGCTTGTGCAAAAGATAGTGTTTATTTAATCCACTACTTACAACCTTTTTTGGTCACTTCACTGAGCTTGTAACGTATTTTCTTTGCCATCCACTAGCACTGCTGTGTTTGCCAGACTACATGCACGTGGTTGTGAGCAGATACTTCCTTCAGTCCCACGGCTACTCTGCTTGGAACCTCACCCTGAATGACCCCTTTTGCACACCCAACATCACATCAAATTCTGTGTCATTCGACATTCCATACACTCGCTGTGGCACTGTCAGAGAGGTAGGGCTGAACGTTTCAACAAATTGGGCAAAAATGGGAGGATATAAAAACTAGAACAGGAGGTTTTGCTTTGAAAACCAGCACAAATTGAAAACTACCTGGGACCTGCAGGGCCTGGAAGTGTCCCGGTGATTATGGGCTGTCTCCCTCTCTGCTGAAGGATAAGGTTTATTTGCACTTGCATTTCCTGCCTCTGCTAGCAGAGCATTCCCTTACAGCCTGTTATCCATCTCCAAGGAACAAGCTGTGGAAAGATAAAAATACTTGGCATTTTCAAGGTCCCAGACTGAGTGTGATAGCTACAAAGGTTTCAAAGCTTTCACTAAGCATGACTAATGATGTTGTAGCCAGATTTCAGCTTAAATAATGCGCTGGACCTGAAACTTCACATATTTAATGTTGTACAGGTTGTATTTAATTCTGTTATGTCTGCATTTATTGTGAGTAGTTTTCTAGGTCAAAATTATGGGCACTGAATATCACATGAAGATTACAGATTCTTATCTCAAGAACAGAAATTACTAGATTCAGACTTTTCCATGCCAGACTTTCTGGGAAATAATGTTTTTACAGTGCACATTGCTGTAAGGATACAGCAAAGTTCAGAATGTATAGTAGTGTACCTGAGTATATGAATTAATTTTAAATTTTATGTGCCAAACAGGGAAACAACAACACAATCAGCTATTCCAACACTATTAGAGCATCCTCTTCTGGTACATTAATCACAAGAAATAGAAATCTTCTCTTGCATGTCAACTGCAAGATGCTCCAGAACACGTGGGCAAAAACGATGTACGTCGCGAACGACAACTTTGAAGTCAACGAAACTCAGTATGAGAGATACGACGTAAACCTCACATTTTATGACTCCTCAAGCTTCTCAAGGCCAGTGTATGAATCACCCTACCGTGTTGGCATCAACCAGAATTTGTTCCTGGAAGCTTCCCTGCACAGCTCTGACCCATCACTGGAGTTATTTCTGGACACTTGTGTGGCATCTCCCACTCGCCACAATTTTACAACAAGGTCCTATCCTATAATCAAGAATGGGTGAGTTCTTATGAATTACAATTACAGATAAAACTGCCTTCTAACTCCTGTATCTCTTATTAATTTTTATTTTTTAATTTAATGGAACAGCATGAATATAGCACACGATAATGACAACTTCTAATTAATTAATGGACAAGAGCATTCAGGGTTTACTGGGAAAAAGGAGATGGATTGACCCAAAATATAACACACACAACACAGCTTAAAATAACAAGTAGACTAAATGGACAGTTTATGATGGAATTATTATTATTATTATTATTACTATTATTATTATTACTAACAATAACGATAATGGTGTCAATAATTTTATTTTTTATTTATATATTTTTTAATTTTTATTTTTATTGTTAAGGTAATAGTGAAATACCCAGGTAAGGTTAATTTACCTTCACAGAATCATACAAAGACCAGGTATCAGACACAGAACAAGCTGAGAAAAGGCAATGTGGTTGAATTCTGCCAAAAAAAGGCATTTTGGTTTTCTGAGTTGCAGCTTTCCAAACCGTTTTCATTATGCTTAAAAATCACTTATGTCGTGTGTTTTGTTGCATGTAAATGACTGTCTGCAGTGTGTATTCATGAGAGGGGTTTTTCTGTTTCTTTTTAGGTGTGCCAAAGATCCCACCTATGCCACGTATTACTCACCCCTCAGACGCACCCTCCGGTTCAAATTCAATGCCTTCCAGTTCATTCAGAGCAATCCAGAGGTTTACCTGCAGTGTGAGCTGGTGGTGTGCAGGGCCTATGACTATTCCTCCAGATGCCACCAAGGCTGTCTCCAAAGGTCCAAGAGAGAGGCAGGCTCTGACCCAGAAAGTGTGATTGTTGTTGCTGGCCCAATACAGCTTTGGGATCCTGAGATGATGGATAGACTTGGGTCTAAGTAAAACTGTCTCCTTTGACAGATAGCATCCTTAAAAGCCAATTGAATTCTGGAAGGAACAACGCTGCTAGATAGCCAGAAGCTCTAGAATAAATATTAGGAATGTGCTTGCTGACTCATGCCTGTTGATCCCACTTCACATCAGTCATCCCCATACAACAAAAGTGCTACCTCAGCAGTTCTATGGGGAGTGAAATTTGTGATCTTTAAGCTTTTTGTTCATTGTTTGCTTTCTTAATGGTAAAACTGGAATGTTGAAATTGCAGTTTAGGTTCTATAAACAAGTTCTATTAATATACATAGACCCGTGTCTGGATGTATTAGAGTGCAAGAAATCTGTTAATCTAGAATAATATTTTCCAGCATTTTTCAAGGTTTGGGACATTACACAATGAGGGATAAAGCATGACCAGGTCTTTTCATCTCTCCCAGAGCTGAATTCATTTGTCATCCAGGAAAACATGTACTCAGCTGCTGTTCCATCTGATGTTTCCTGTGCATAATTTAATTTCTGCTTTCAACCTCTGGCAGTTCATAGAATCACAGAATATGGAAGGAATCCACAGGGATCATTGAGTGCAGCCCCTGTCCCTGCACAGACGTCCCAACAATCCCACCCTGGCAGGGCTGTCCAAACTCCTGGAGCTCTGGCAGCCTCAGGGCTGTGCCCATTCCCTGGGGAGCCTGAGCAGTGCCAGCACCTCTGGGGGAAGAACCTTTCCATGATACCCAACATACACATCCCTATAAACACTTCAGGCCATGCCCTTGAGCCCTGTCACTGCCCACCAGCTTCAGACCATGATGAGGGCTCCCCTCAGTCACTGCTCTCACTCTGGATGGGCTTCTCTTGAAGCAGAAAATGAAGGAAGTGATTCCACACCAGATTATGTAAACCTTGCTAAACACCTGGTCCCGCTGCCTGAATAGTTTGGTGGATTGAGCAATTTCCTTGTGCTGAGTAATTTCATTGATGATTCAAGATTAAATTCCAAGCCTGTCTGGCTTTCCTTGGTGGAGGCTCAATTCATGAAGAGAGGTGGGCTTGACCTAACTCAACACTGAAGGAAGCCAAAAGACCAGGGAAAGTTGAACCCTCAGATTGGTTGCTACCTTGCCATATTAGGCTCTCTTATTTAATCACAGCACATGAACCATAAAATCCCCCTTCTCAATCTAGATATCTTGGTTCTGCCAGTGAAAAATACAGCCAGATCTGCTGTGAGATCAGCACAGCACAGCACCCTATGCCTGCAACACCTAATCCTGAGTGCCATCATGTGGCACGTACAAGGGAGCCAGCACTGCTGTGGCACCTCAAAACATGGGTTGTTTGGGCTCCTCACTGCAAAATATCATTGAGGTGCTGGAGTGTGTCCAGAGAAGGGCAAGGAGCTGGGAAAGGGTCTGGACCGCATCAGGGGTGGGAGGTGGAAATGAGTTCAAAACTTCCCAAAGGAAAAAAGCTTAGATCAGATTCCAATGCCTTTCACTTGTTGTGTGCCACTGTGATGAATTGCACCACAGCCAGAGGAAGTTTTTCAGTGGAAGACTCCTGAAGGGGGAGAGGGCTGGGAGACAGCATGGACTGAGGATTGTACTGGATGGAAGTTTATTGGCACACAAGGGTTTAATATTTGTGACTTAAGCCAGTGGAGTAGCTAATGGTTTCTGATGACCTTCTGTTATCATGCGACCACAACCTACAAAATTGCAGCAAAACCCCACACAACTCTATAATTTCCTCCTCTATTAAATACTGGTGAATGAATAGAAAATATATCAGTGTCCCCAAAGAGGTATTTGCACTGTCATATTGCATTAACGCCTGAAGTTCTCCCCACCATTCCTTGGCTATGTATGATAAGTCTCCAGTTCTATATAAAATCTTAAGTTTAGGACAAATGCTGTAGTCATTAAAGTGCTCTTAGTAAATGCAAATGATGATTATTAATAAGTGGCATCTACTCTCGTATTTTCTTTATTTAACCACGCCTCCCTGAAGTCCTCCACCAAATCTTATTGGAAAAGGATTATACTCACATTTATTTCTGGTCACTTCAGTAAAAGCCCACATTATTATTATTCTTAGCTCAAGTTCTTGGTTCAAAATTACACCAATCTTGCTACACTGTAGGGTGGCAGCTACAAAGAGAACAATGGAATAAGTCAATGGCTATTGTCTCTTTCTTTTTGAAGGGATGACTCACCCATCCTTATGAAGGACAGAGTAGATTCATTGTGTTGTTGTATTCACATGGACCAGGGAACACCAAAGCCAGAGCTGCAGCACAGTGAAATCCTCAAGAAAAGCATATAGGTCAGGGATGAGGATAGGATAGCAAGAGATGGGATGTATGAAATTCGAACTTGCAAACACAGTGCAGAATCTTTCCAGAGTACTTTGGACATTTCTATGGATCTGATCTGTTCTGGGACCATATTTGTTGATCTTGAAGTCAGTCTAATGTATCTGAATATCAATGAAAACCATAAAATTATATTCTATATCCTCTCATTTTAAGATGTCTCCACCACCTTTTCCCCTTTTGTTCTTTCCATTGTATTTAGATAAATAGACCAATTCAAAATTCTAACCAAGAGTTGTTTGCTGAAGTGCCTGGCTTAGGTAAGCAAGTCTTGCCAGCTCATTCCAGCAGGATGTGAGCCCTTGGGCAGCCAGTTACTGCTGCCAGTGCCTGCCCATGAATTATGGTGCAGCCAAATTCTGGGCTCTGTTCTTTACACAAATTCTTGATTATTTATATAACAGCAAACACAGCATGGAGCCCACCAGGCAGACCTCATCTCTGACTTTGAATGGCAAAGAACAAAACCTGCTGCTTGGCATGGCATGGCCATGCCCTGCTTGTGCCAGGCTGTGCACTGTGCAGGAGGGTGTGGCACAGGTTTCTGGCTTGGATTTGGGGAGTTTTCCAGTGTGGGGGCTGAGGTATGTTTGCCCTCAATATGCACCATCATTGTGAAATTTATAAACTGAGAGCCTCACTCGAGCAGTGAGTAGTTCAGCAAATATCTTCAGGATGGATTTCAAGAAATGTGTTGGAGGCCTGATCATGCAGAGGTTAGGGCAAACACTTAACTTCCCCAGTGCTTTACAAAGAATTTGGGAGACTAGTCATAGTAGAAAAGTTATGCACATAACTTATTTAAACATTTGCTAATTCAAATATTTTATTTTAATGGTTTCTCTTGGCCCACAGTTAAATGTCAATGCACATTTGCCATCATGCAATATTTAGTACAGCAATATATGTGTAAAACTGGTTTCACTTACAGTGGCAAAATTAACTAACTTCTCTTCCCTGTCTGTGAATTGCTATAGAATGCCTTGTAAAGTGGGGGGAAGGTGAGATGCATTCACAGCTGTCATTGCCCACTCATTCAGTAAACACTGCTGCCTCACATGGGCAGATGTACAGCATCCCTCACGCCATAAAAAGCACACAGGCAGAAATTATCTGCCCAGATAGGTGGGGAAAAAGGAAAATGTGAAAGGAAATGGCACATACTGCCCTTTGTTTTCTATCTTGCTACCTGTGTGATTCAGAGAAAATAAAACATGCAGCTCAGAAAACCAGACTGTGTTGCAGTGGGTGCTGGACTGCAGATAGAAATTTCTTTTGTTCATTGGTAATTTTTCTTTGGTGCAGATATTAATTATTAAAGCTGCACATTCCTAAGAGAAACTGCTAGATGCTTTTAGATCTTTGATTAATACAAGGAAGAATGTAAAAAGTATTAATAAGTTTAAATATTAGTGATAGATACAAACAAAAATCTAGTTCTACTTTAAATGACAAATCAAGACACACATTTTTAATACAAAAGGTATAAATTACTAGGGTCTTGATTAGAAAAAAATAAAAAAAACCCCAGTAATCCTGCCTTTTTCATTATAGCTCTTTAGGGTTTTTTTGGTTTTTGAGCTTTGAAAGAAAAAATTCCTGGAAGAGACAAAGCATGCATGGAGCAGCACATGTAGACATCTGCTGTCCAGGCAATTTCTGGGAGGACTTTGCACAAGCTGGGCTGAGTGAGGAAATTATCAAAACCACTCTTGGCTTGAAATGTGGACTTACATGTTTGGGAATCACGAACTTTAGTGCAGTTGGCTTCTTTAGGATGAAGAATAATATGTAAATTTGATGTAGTATTTCTTTCCCTTAGGACCACAGGTGTTTCTCTGCACATAAATAGACTTGAAACACAATTACTGTGAGACAAGGCACCAATTTTCATAGTTTAATTCAACTTTTTTTTTTTTTTTTTTTGCATTTATGTGTTAAAGCAGAAGGAATACAACTTTAAGATGATTTCTTTTTAATTTTGATAGTTTCTGGGAGGTATATAGGATGAACAGAAATCTGTGACAAAGGTGTAATATTGTGGCCAAGGAATTAATTTCAAATACATTTGCAAAGCTCATGGGTCATTAAAAGGCTTCAGAAATATGTAATTCTTGTCAAGTTGTGAGAACAAAGGAAGAAATAATGAGGCTGGCTAAAGGCAGACACAGAAACACATTCTTGAAAATGGTAAAAGCATTTAGACAAAATGGTGCATATAAGGTCAGTTTTAGCTTTCTGGAGAAGGACTTTGAAGTTTATCAGTTTGTACCAGCTTTAAAGTATCATAAAAGTTGAGCAAGAGATTATTAACAGATTAATGATGAGAAGTTATTTAATGCAATATTTAGTACAGCAATATATGTGTAAAACTGGTTTCACTTACAGTGGAATTACTGTGGAACTGCTAAATGACTGATTCCTTTTCTGTTTCTTGCCTTGAAAATATCTTTCACACAGACAGAAATGCATATTCCTCACCTCTATACTTCCCTTAGGTTTAGATGTCCACCACAAAGCCCCCAGCAGCATCACCCCACCTCTGGTGGATTCTCTCTTTTGAGCACCAGTGGCTTTTCCTGCATGCAGGCATTTTTGCACGTGGAGAGCTGACTTTCCTTGAGCCACTCCCTTTGGCAACTGGCAGCATCATTTCCTTCCTGCTGGTCCTGCTGGCCTAAAGGCAAGGCCAGGGCAAGAAGGTGAGCAGATGAACACTGCAGAGGGCTGGAAGCCTTGGAGCCAAGTCGCTTTCTGTGTTCACACCACCTCTTTCAGGAGCCACTTGCCCCAGAAGCCCCCAGTCAGGTGTTTTTTCTCTCAGTAAAGCTCAGATGGCATTAAATGAACACTACAGCTAAAAAAAGAACTTCAAGGAACTAAGGGTGATTTGATTAGAGGAGTGTAAAAAGGGGGTGGAGGTCAAGAGCCAGGTGTGAGGGTCAGGTATAACACAGCAGGAAAGAATTCAGCTGCAGGGTCACTCAAGGCAGGAGCAGATAGGGCCCAATAAGGAGCATCCACCAAGGTTATTCTCTCCCAGAATCCCTTCAAATACAGGAAATTCTGGCTGTTGGGGACAGTCATTCACTATGTGACAAAAATGCACGTGTCATGTCACAAGGGAAGGGCAGGTCTGTTCATGCAAGGGGTTTTGAGGCTGTGAGACCCAGGACACCACCCAAATGTCAGACACAGGCATGGGTGGTGTACAGGTTGATTTCACCTGCATTTGACTTTTCATGAAACACCTGATATTTATTTTTGCCTCTTTCTTAGACTTAAATCTGAACATTTTTCCTTTTGTGAGGACAAAGCAAAGGAGACTAAGAGTAAAAGTCTAAGTGCTGGGTGCTCCCCTGGTGGGGTATGGCCCATCTGGTGCAACACAAAATGAATAGGGACAGATATAGGAACTGAAGTCCTACAGAGCATTCCTGGGCAGATACAGAGAGATTGATTTTGTTCAAGCTCCCTCCTGCAAGAAGCATATGATGGAAAATCAGCCCATGGGTCTATAGCACAAAGTGTTATTGTAAGTCTTATTCCTTTGTTGAACTGAAAGAAAATGATTGATCAATGAACATAGCAGAGCTTTCTGTGGTGTTTAACAGCTCTAAGAGCCACTAAAAGTGACAACTGTGATTGAAAAATTCAACAGTTTGAGACTTCATCTTTGACTGAAATTGCATAGAAAACATTTGGTTTTTAATCCAACTACAACAATATAATTTAATAAACATTTGCTCCAGCAAGCAACTGACCTCTGAAAAAAACAAGTTATGCATTAATTGAAGCTGATATTCTTAGACAAATATCTTAAAGTTTCCTGTGTCTCAAGGCTTTTGATCACAGTAAGACAAATTTGATCCTGTGTATTTTATCTCACTAATCAGTGGTCAAAAGCCAAGGCAAATGTTTCATTTATTCCTGATGTGATATATATATATATATATATACACACACACACATATATATGTTCTGCTAGCAGGAATGCAGTCTCATAACTCGCATTTTTTGTGGACTTTTATATTAGTTTTTCACAAAACTTCCTGCTGCTCTAATCTCAGGGTGTGCAATAGATAAAACAGATAATCTGAGGCATGTTTTGTAGATCACATTGGAACTTTAGCCTCTGCAAATCAAAGGTGCCTGTTATTAAGGCATAGGTCCTCATATAAGTTAGAAAACACTTACTGGAAGTGCCAGAAATGCACCATCAAGCTGAAACTGGTGATAACCAGGAATAGCCTGACATGTTCTGTGTTCATGAAGCTTGCTAGCAGATTTAATTATTGTGGATACATTTAACATTTAGTCCTTCTCTGTTACTGAAACTCCTTGGTATCACCTATAAATTTTCTGTTCACAGTGTCTCAAAGCAGCTATGGCTGGACAATCTAGAGACCCTCAAGTCCATCCCCTTGCTCAAAGCAGGGTCAAAGGAATCAAGCTGCTCAGGATGATCCAGTTGGTGAGAATATCTTGAAGAATTGAGGAATCTATAAAATTGCTGGGCACCCTATTCCACTGCTTGTCCAGTCTCACAGTGGAATTCTCTTTCCTTATGTTGAGTTTATTGCAGTTCAGTTCATGCCCATTGCTTCCCACCCTGCCACCAGGCATCACTGAGACAGGTCTGGCTCATTTTTCAAGAACCTTAAAGCAGAATTGACCTCATGAGCCTCCCCCAATGACAGTGGGTGATCACTCCACTGAGCACATGGTATTGTTTTTGCTCTTGTCAGGAGCAGTAGAGTCAGGAGCAGAAGAGCTGTGAATAGCAATGTTCAGGCTTCCATTTCTTTATTAACATGTGAGTACAATCGATTGCATTTACCATTGTCCTCCAGTTTGTTTGCTCTTCTCAGTAACAGCTTTAACAGCTTCTGATTCTGTTTCTGGACTCTGGCCTTTTGTCTTTCTTTCCTCAATTTGAGCACTGTGAACCTTTGCAGGAAGAGCACTCTTTATTCCCCTTGTTCTAGACCCGAGCTGTGCTTTTCCACACAAGGAGGGTTGGAACACACCAGCGAGAATATTGAGTTATGTCCAACTACTGCAGTTTGGTTGTAGCTGGTGTGGTAGCCAAAATAAACAGAGAGATACAATCTGGATGGGGTGTAATGAAAAGAATATTAGACCAACAACTGGCCTGTTTCTAGCTGAGCTCTATTTCTCCTCATCAGGTGAGCAGAAAGAGTGGAAATGCAATAAAATGACCCCAGCAGACAGGACTGTGGGCTGTCGTGCCCCCAAGTCATCCTAAACTCCATTAAGACTCCACACAGACCAGCCAAGGAAACCAGCTCAACAGGACTTTTGATTTCAGTTCATCCTTCTTTTCTGCTTTATAAGCTCTGTGACTGAAGGCATTGAAGGGAGTCCTGCTGGCAGATGCATCTGAGCACCATAGGTGTAGATTGAGGGAAGACCCTGGCAAAGCAGAGCAAGCTCAACAGAGGCCTGCAGGTGAGGTCCACTCAGGGTAGGTTACAAAAAATGCCACGAATTTACTTTTTATTCCTGACTTAATCCCATTTATGATGTGGGGTTTTTTGTGTACAAACAGCAGGGAAACAAACCTACAGTTTCAAATGGAGAACTAAAATATAATCATTTATGAGACCAGGACTCTCTGCTGAAGAATTTATCAGAAAATCTGCTGTGAATTTGCTGCTTCATCCTGCAATACCTTACAGTCAGCATAATCAAGCAATTACCTATTAGAATAAATAAATAAAATTGGGATGGTTGAGGAAAAGAAACACATATATTCACCAGTCTGGATCCAAAGGTAACTCTGGGCCAGCACACACAGTTGAAGATAATGTATAATAAAGGAATATCCTAGTTTGGGCTGGCATAGAATTTCTTTTCTTCCTAGTAACACAAATTATCTAGGAAATGGAAACTTTACCACTCCTATGTAATCCTTCTGTAAAGATCAGGTAATCATAAAAAATATTGCCTAATAAATCAGACACAGCATGGGCCAGGCTGACCTTGGGAGCCTCAGTTTTTAGCAGTGCAGAGTATAAAATGTAATGCTCAGTTTTACTGGGATCTCTTGGCAAAATGGGTGCCACCAGGGACTTGCTGTGGTTATTCCTGCTAAATGCAGCACTCCTGGATGCCATCTCACCTAACCTACACAAAAATTACTCTTCCCAAAAAGGTAGGAAAAAGGATGTCTTACTTCTCTACTCTGGGTCTATACATGGCACTCACAGGCCAGTCTAACAACTCTTTGGAAAGATTATAAAACAGATTGAAATTAGATAACATCAGATTATTTTATTAAAAATATGAACCAATCAACACCACAATTAAGTATTATTTTTTTGAAGTGAATTTAGTGTGATGAAATTATCATTGTTTTGCAGTAGTGTCTTGCAGCTAAGTTTGAACCAAATTTAAAAAGAAATCTGGCAAGAAATACTGAGACCTTGTTCTTATAAATCTATGGCTTCCAGGATGGAATTATGAGGGATTATAGTTTCTTTGGCTGTAATGCATGTCTGCTTTATAGTACTTCAAATTCCACCTTGCAAATGCACATGGAGCCACCCAATACTTATTTAACTTTATATAATTTAATGGGGAATACTTATTTAGCTTTATATAATTTAACAGGACTGCAACAGAAAGACACAGTTGCTGTGCTGTAGGGTATCAGGAAGCCCCAGGTGTGTGCATTTTACTAACTTGGGACTTTCAGGCAGGTGGAATAAAAACCTGGAGACTGTAACAATCCAGCCTGCATGTGTAAAAATACAAACCAGTGTGGGGTTTCCTCAGAAACCAATATTTAGTATTGCCTAGGACTTTCTAAGCACTATCAGTATTTTAAAAAAGCTAAAACAACAAAAACCCAACAAATTAATAAAAAGGGTATGACTCTCACTGCTCTTTCACAGAAGATATCTGAAGTCTTATGTTCCTGCTAGGAATTTCTTCTGACTCAGACACCTCTTTGTTCACTGTTTTTTGCAGCTATAAATAAGAAAAAAACACCCATTATATCCATGGGAATATTGGTGATAGAGAGGGCATTGCTAATTTTGCCCACTGCTTTTCAAAAGACAGTTCAAAGTGCTTGTATTATACAAAGAGAAACAGAGAAATGAAAACTAATCCAAGAATAAGAGACATTGAAAACAGTGAAATCGTAGAACAAAGAAACCAAAAGGGTCTGATATCTGTCTCACTGTACAAAGTTGCTTTCTATATATCTGTGAATTACCAAGTACTTTGTGTGTGCTACTCAGATAAAAAAGGCCTGAGAAAAACACAGA
>JAYDZK010000271.1:29851734-29863746 GCA_034509185.1 Euphonia xanthogaster
CATCAGCTGCAAAATGCTGCAGAACACCTGGGTTCAGGTCATGTACATTGCTGATGATGTCATTGATGTCAACAAAACCCAGTATGGCAGATACGACGTGAGCCTGACGTTCTACAACTCCTCATCTTTCCAGTGGCCAGTGCATGACTTCCCTTACTATGTTGACATGAATCAGAATTTGTTCCTCCAAGCTTCTCTTCACAGCTCTGACCAAAATCTGACCGTGTTTGTGGACACCTGTGTGGCATCGCCTAATTCTAGTGATTTTAGAACACTGGTCTATGAATTGACCAAGAGTGGGTAAGAACTTTGCAAAAAATTACTTTAAAAGCGTCTCTGTGTTGTTCTAAAAGAACTTAATTTGTGAAATGAGGGTATTTAGGACCAGTGTACATTGTTTGTAATTCTCAGGGCAAATGTTCTTCTAAGAACAGCTTTTTGGCAAAGCCTGAGTGAAATTCAGAATGGCAACCAAATGTCATTCAGAAGTTGGAGTCAAGCACTGAGATTTCACTCAAGGAGTCAGTGAGGAAATTGAGGTCTGACTTTGCTTCTGAAATAGACGTATGAAAGGGAGGGGTGTCTATGGCTCTACATTTCTGTACATCATGAGTTTTACAGCATCATAACTGGAGTACAAAACTGTCTACTCAAAAAGAAGAGAAACCCCTTAGCCTTTTCTTACTATTCTAGAAACCTAAACCATTTTGCTTAAATTTATACCAAAGTACATTGAAGCACTAAAGAGAATGTTTATTTTAAAAAAATATATATTAAAATTAGGTTTATGCTTCCAGAGAAGAAAGGAGAACTTTCTCTTTCTGCAACAACTTTCAAGGGCCTCTTTTCAAACAGGTAATCCTGCTTGCAAATGCAGAACAGGCTCTCAACTGAAACCCAGAAACCAGCAGAACCACTAGCCATTTTTCAGATATTCATGTTTACACAGAATGTGTTAAGCTGTGAAATTTCTGTGCCGTGCACATTTACTAATTTCTCTTCTTTCTAAAAGCACTGGGTTTTTTTAAGCCTTTTGATTTCTCTTTTACTTTCTGGTTTTATACTTTGCCTTGAAACTCATTGCAAAGAGAGGCTGTAATAGTGCTTCTGCTCCTGAGAAGCTGCGAGTTAATAGCTAATCTATTGATTTTATGTTGATTTTGTGTCCTAATGTTGATTTTCTGTCCTTCCAGGTGTGCTAGTGATCCTAACTATGCTCTCTTCCCCTCGCCACACGGCGACGTCGCTTGGTTAGGGTTTAATGCAAAGAGAGGCTGCAATAGTGCTTCTGCTCCTGAGAAGCTGTGAGTTAATAGCTAATCTGTTGATTTCGTGTCTTTCCAGGTGTGCTAGTGACTCTACCTACTCTCTCTTCCCCTCGCCACGGAGCGACATCGCTCGGTTTGGCTTTAACGCCTTCTCGTTCGCGAACCGATTCCCGTCGGTGTTCCTGCGCTGTGAGCTGCTGGTGTGCAGGTACCACGACTTCCCCTCCCGCTGCTACCAAGGCTGTGTCAGCAGGGTCAAGAGGAATGCAGATTCTTCCCACGAGCAAGTGAATGTTGTTGTTGGACCCGTGCAGCTTCGGGAAGCTCACGCTGAGAGCAGGAACATTGGTAAGTTTAAATGTCCTGAGTAACGTAAGACTCTGTGTGTCACTGTCTGTTTGCACTTCAGCTCAGACAGGAAATCCAGCTCTGAAATGTGCCTTTGCTGGTTTATTTACCATTCAGCTATAATTCTTATGGAGAATTTTTATTTTATATATATATATAAAATAGTTCTATTAGATTTACTAGCTCTTTCTTTTCTATCATAGCTTAGATCCATTCTTTGTTCTGCACATATCAAGTGGCAATTGATTAAGTTCTGTGGGAAGAGGGATGAGATGTAACTAATCTGATTTATATTAATTTTCCAAGGCTGATTTATATTAATTTTCCAAGGCTGTCTGTGCCTAATTTGCATGTCTGTCATTTATTTACAATCAATCTCAAGGTCCTCTTGGAAATGCTGTTTCTCAGTGTCCTGTAGCTGCTGTTTCCACAACCAGAAAGCAACATCTTAAGGTCTTTGAGTGCAATCATTACAGACTCCCAGTTTATCTTTAATTTCTTACCAAAATCTTTATTTGTTTTGCATGGCCACAGAATAATTTGTGAAATAATTTGTGGTTTTCCGATCAGATCCAGATTAGAGCTTTTTAACTCAAATTCTCTGCCAAATTATCTTTGCAATTAACTAGCTCAGGGGAAAAAAACAAAACTCTAAGTTTCTCTCTGACTGTTTTATGTGCAGAACTGGCCTCTGCCATCCAGGCAAAAGGGGAGACTCTGAGCTCAGAGCCTGCTGCCAGCTCCCACGTTCCTCTGGCTGTGACCACCATGGTGCTGGTAGGTGCTGCTCTCACAGTGGGAGGATTTCTTTGGAAGAGGAAACTGCAGGAGGCCATCCCATACCAGAAACTGTGAGAGGCATCTCTGGGCATGGAGGTGGAAGGACACTTTCACCAGCCACCTGCTTCGTTATTTCAGTTTGCAATCAGTATGAAGGGCAGCTCTTGCTTGGCTATTCCACCATCCAGATCACATTTGAAGAATCAAGATTACACCTGATGTTACCATGAACTGAATTTATAAAGCAACCTGATTTTAAAACCTGAGGTGTAAAGAAGGATTGATTCTTTCATCCCAGCATCCAAATAAGCACCTTCAGTTCTGGACATTTCAAAGCTTTTCTGTTGAACTCCTCACTGAGTGTCTGCCTGAGAAGACTGAAATAGGTGACTTGAGAAACAAGAACTGATTTATTTGGACCTTGCTGATATGCAGATGAGACACCTGTGTAGCACCATAGATACACTGAGAAGTAGTACAAGAAAAATGTTTCTTCGAAGTAAAAAATCTCAATAATGAGCCATAAACAAATATGCTCAGGGGCTGCATGTGAAAAATTATTGCTGTACAGCATTCCTGACTTTGGGCAGATTGGTTCTTCCCAAATCCATATTTCTCTGAATAAATGTAGGCCATTTATACAATTTTGTATGGAGGATGGATGTAATCCCATTACATGTGTAATTAAAAACAACAGGAAAGAAAATGGTTTTTTGAGCAATATTTTTTTTGGTGTACTTGCAAACATCCCACTTGTATGTGTGAACTCGTGGCTAACACACTGCTGGGTTTGAGAACGTGGCTTCTGACAAAGTGACTTTGCCAAGCAACGATTTCTTCTCTTGCTCTCACACATTTCTACACCTGGAATGGGTGGAAAGGAGAAAATGTACATAAGTTCCTATAAGGAAGTGTGATCTCTCCCCTACCCCATGTGAAAACAAAATAAAAAACAATTAAAAAGGAAGAACTTATTGGAAGAAGCTACTTAATACAGGTGGAAAGGTCACTGGTATTGATTGAGAAATGCCCTCCTTGAGAGGTTCCTGTTTTCCAGCCAGCTGTGAAAGAGGCAAGTTCATTTGGAACTGGGCAGTGTCAGATGTGCAAGGAGAGCCAAAGTGGTGACGTGTGAGGAAGGTGAGCTGTGCTCTGGGGTGACATCCTGACCTGACCAGGAGGATGAGGGCAGTTCTGACAGGAACCAGCCCCACAGCCTGTACCATTTGTTCCTTCAAGCTGCCTCCTCCTCATGGTTCCAGGCAGGGCTCTCATCACCTCTCTGTGATGTAAAGAAGGGATCACACAGGCAGGGAGTGGCACTGCACACAGAAAGTGAGAGGTTTTTTCCACACTTGAGGAACAAGGATTTAAGGTCCTCCTCCCCTCTCTGCCTGCAGCCACCTTTGGGAGGCAGAGCACCTCAGAAGGCTGGCCTGCCTTCACCTGTTCTCTGGACCAGAGATTGTCTGGGCTCAGAGGAATCCAGCCATCTGCTCAACACAGCAAGGACTCTCCTAGACCTGGGCTTTCCTGACTCTGTAGCACAGGACCTTCCCCTCTCTCTTCCTAGACCTGCTGTATTCTCCTTCCCCTGCTCCTGCTGCTGTGGTGTTGCTACCACACCATCTTGCAGGGTACAGCTTGATGGTGCTTTTTTACACTTCTCCTATTCTCTCAGTATTATTTTTCACAGACAAGCAGAAAGACCCCAGGCCTAGATCCTGGTATCTCACATCCTCACCATCCCTGGGCTGCTCAGAGCTGAGTTTTCCCATGGCATGTCTGTGCCAAGGCTCCCAGATGGGGAAATACCAAGGCTGGAAAAAATGCAAGGTAGAATTACCAAGTTCACTGGTTTACATATTAAATATTGCTGCAGAAAGCATAGCCAAACTGCTCAGGTGGTAGATGTTTCAGACTCTTCCTCATTTCTTGCTATCTCCCTTGATCCACGAGCATTATGAAATGCAGGATTCAAGAAAACCGGGTTTGATGATGAGGAAAGGATCATGTGCTTGGGAAATGATCTCTCTGCCACAAACCTTCCTGCCTGGATTCAGACTGTCACTCCCTTGTGGAGAAGGCTGTGGATATCCTTATTCCAGTGTAGATACTTTCCTACAGTCATGGGTGAAAGCTGATAAATCTTTGTCCTTTCACTAGTTTCCATGCTTACCTTTAAAAACCCAGTATGTTTGCAAACTGCCCTCACAATTGTCAGCAGAAGAAATGGTGTTTTCAAGGCTCAGTGTAGCTTTATTCAGAGTGATGTGCTGGGAAATACCTCAAGCTGCCAGAAGAAGACCTTGAGAACAAAACTATGTTACAGCAAGAGATTTATCTAGCCAGTGGGAAGGGTGAAATACTGCATGGTATTTGCATTAACTAACTAAGGTTAATTAAAACAAATTATTTATTTAGTTCCATTGTGCAGAGATTGTCTGATAATCACGATCTCTAGAAATAGCTAGATTTTTTAAATTCATAATTTATTTATGAAGAAGGTAGTGAAGAACTAATCAATCAATCAATCAATCTTGATCTTTTACCCAGGCAGCTTAAGACTTTTTTTTACACATGAACCACCTGGGAATCCCTTTTGTGTTCCCCTTCCTTCTCACTCTTTTTCAGTTATTACAGGGGTTTGGAGAAGAACTGTGGTCCATCACTCACTCTTGCTTCACTGATTGCAGTGTTTGATTGGCCAGTCAAATAAACTGGATTTTTCATTCTTGCCAGGGTGTCAAAACCAGAATATGAATAGTGAATAACAGGTGTTGTGTACATATCCTCATTCATGTGCAAATGTGGTTGTTTGGATAAAGAAGAAACATATTTACCATTCTGAATGCTCACTTTCAAGCCTTCCAAAGTTATCTTTGGCCTCTTGTATTTTTCACTTCCTTCTTCCATTCCAATGATATTGGCCTGTGTGGAAAGATGGTTTAGATCATTCTCTTTTGCCCCAGGCTTTGGTCTTCCTGCTTGATGGCTGTCCCCGGAGGCGATAAATTCATGTGTGGCAACAATTTTAACTGGTGATAATTCCATGCAAGACATGATGGCTGTGGAGGTAGGGATGAGATGGAGAACAGTGTTCTGACTCTTCAGTGTTAGGATGATCATCAAAGTTTCTTGTTAAATTGTTAGAAACACAGAAACAGAGGAAAGTAACCACTCTGGCGAGAGAGCGATGAATGAGAATTAAGCATTATTTCATATTGTGGAAAAACCTTGGATTCATTCTTCAAAGAATATTACAACTGTTATTGTCACTGTGTAAAATTAAACAGGACATTTTCTTAATCTGAAGAAATCAGGATGTTTTTTCCCCAATTTGTTGGTTCAAAGGATCAAATGAAATTTTAGAACAAAACTAGTTTCAATCTCTGTAATTTCCTTCACTATGCATGAAATCCACTGATTTTTTCCCCAGTGTTTGCACAAAAAGTTATCAGTTGACCCTGATTCTCTGACATTTCCTGTCAATCTGTCTGTCAGTGAATTTTGACTGGAATTTTGGCTTGTACTTAAATGTGCCCCAAAATAATTGGCTTATGCTGGGGCTGGAGCTGTTGACTTCAGCTGCAAGGTTCTTCAGAGACCCCCCAGTCATCCTTAAACAGGGCCACCAGGTCTGATCTCATTTTATTTAAAGTCTGCTTTAGGACATTTATGACTCCCCAAGAAGACCTTCTGCCACATTAGCTGGCAAGGGTCTCTTGCTATTTTGCTGGAAGAAACCCATTTAAGTTTCAAGATTCCACTACCAACCCAATACCTGACCAGGAACCTCCTCATGAAAGAAAAATGCTGAGATGCATCAGCCAGAATTGAAAGGTATCTTTGGACAGGAGCTCTCTTTTTTTTGGTACAATGAGATGATTGTGAAACCTATGGTAGCATAAATAGTTCCTTCCAGGCAATGGAAAGTGTTACTCTTGAAATATTGTCTTTTTGCAAAACCCAGGAAGTTACCAAATATTAAATAACAAATCAAACACATGTTTGTTTCAGATTAGAGGGCTGTGGTTGTTTTATTGTTCTGCTGAAGAGAAAGAGACCTGGAGAGCCACTCCCCTTCAGAAATAGAGAGTATATATTGTGAGGTCCTCTTTACCAACAGCACCTGGTGAGATGGGTAGCACCATGATTTTGACATGGCTTCTCTTGTTGGGTCCAGCAATTCTGGAGGCCAAAACAGGTAAAAGACTTAGACTTGTTCCAGGGCACATAAAAAAAGAATAAAATATAAAGACTGCTTGGATTCCAAGAGCAGAAATTAAATTCAGGCTGGTATTGGCTTGGGCAAAAGATTGGGAATGGGATGAAAGAGCAGAGTTTTGTTCTACTGAAATTACGAACTAATCAACGTGGATGATAAAAATAATTTGAACCATTTTGTGGAGTTCATTTTGCTGCCACAGGGTCCTACTTATCTTAGTGCCTTGTATCATTGCAAGAATTGTGTCTGTGAATATGCCATGGATGAGGTATTCTTCCAGTTCCAGAAATCTGATCTAAAAATCATGGAAAGGTTTATTTCTTAACTTATTTTCCATGTGTATTTTATTCCAGAGTATATGTGTGCACACATATGCTATATATTTAATATTGCTTGTATTATTTGGTTATTCTTGGTATTATGCACAATTTTACAAAATATAACATGAAGTTAGCTTTTCACACTCTAGCACTGTGGTTAAATGATGGACATCTAAAAATTATAAGAGATTAAATACTTTTAGTTCAACTTTTTTATGATCATAGAATTTTTCCTTCCATGATTACTTTCTATCTCCTGAGTGGTTTGGGTCACTTTGAGTTAATAGTCCTGTGTATATCTTAGACTAATTGCTGATGACTTTTCTAATGAGTTATTTAAGCTTTGTGATGATAATTTATATTGCCACCATTCACCTCATCAATTCTATCCATCTGTCTCCTGCTTTTCTGGTGATAACTCATCTCACTCTGGCTGCTCTAGCTCTGCTCTCTGCCTCTGTGTCCCAGAGCAGAGTATTTGCTGTATTTGTATAATCACAGGCTTTTTTCTTTTTGATACCTTTGAAGTGTGAGGAAGAATTCAGCCTATCCAATTTCATCCCCAGCTGATGGTTATGCTCTCACAGTGATGACAGCCCTTGAATGAAAGCAAATAAAACTGGCTTAGGTTGGCTTTAATTTCCTAATCCCACTCTGACTTTTTGCCAGGTTTGCTGTTTCACCTCTCAAAAACCCTGTGAGTAGGGTTCAAAAATGTGCGTGTTCAAGTAGATATTTGAAGGAACAAGTCAGATATAAGTCAAGGGGCACTTTTATAGCTTTGCCCTTTGAAAGTCATACAAATCAGGACAAATTCAGTTTGACTGTATTTCTGGATCAATAGCAAAGAATTAGGTGCAGTGAAGAAATACTGGAGGTGTTAACTTTTGAAATTTGTTTTGCTTTGGATGACTTAGTGTTTAATAATAAGGTAAATATATACTTGGCAGCAATATAAAATATAACAAGTGCAGCTGCATGTTTTGATTTCCAGAGTGTAAATACTGCAAATCCAACATTAAAACATTTATTTCCTTGCTTACACTTGATAGTGAAGCTTTTAATAAACTTCTTCACCAAAAATGGATCTCTAAAATCAGGATTTTCATGCTGGTCACACCACAATGTCTAAACAAGACATATAAAACTGAAAAGCAGATGGGCTTTACCTGAATGAATGCAGTAACCAGCTCTACATATTATTTCAATTATTTCAAAATGTAATATATTTTTCTGGTGCATAAGAAATAAAGCCACTGAACTCCTATTGAAATCTTTATAATCCTGTTGAGACCATCATCCATTCTGTAGAACATTTGGTGGAATTCTTCCCCTAAAGTTACTCTTATGAGCTGTAGGATTTGGTAACGTGTGGACTCTTGGTCCTTAAACTCGTCCCCAGAATTTCTTTTCTCGCTTAAACCTGCTGTGCTTAGCCTGCTGCCTAACTTTACTGCAGGGATCTTGCATAAAACACACGTGGCTGATTTTGAGAACTGGAAGAGAGGAATAAAAAAGGAACAAACCACCTCTGTCCTCACTGGCACTTAGTACTGGGCTGGGCAACACCTTCTAGGGACAAAAGGGGAAGAAGGCAGAAGAGATGCTCCTTCCAGTCCCTTCCAGCCTCTCTCCCTGACTGTTTTGTGCCCATGCCCTCTCTCCCAAAGCTCCCTACGTCTATCTGGTGAACGGAAGGCACCGGTGTGAAGGTCGTGTTGAGGTCTCCTACCGGGGACGGTCGGGGACAGTTTGTGATGACTTCTGGGACCTCGCTGATGCCCAGGTTGTGTGCAGGCAGCTGGGGTGTGGCAGGGCCATTGCAGCTCTGGGAAGTGCCTACTTCGGGCAAGGCTCGGGTGACATCATGCTGGACAACGTGCAGTGCAGCGGAAAAGAGGCGTCCTTGATGCGCTGCAATCACACGGGGTGGAGGATCCACAACTGTGCCCACTATGAAGATGCTTCTGTTGTCTGTTCAGGTACTCCCACATCTTTCCCTCCGCCCACAATCTTGTCCTTTCACTCCGCTGACCCTGCAGAACAGCAGGACTCGTGTTTTTCTCATTATGTAAAAACTGCTCTTGCTCATCCACGCAAAGCAATTAAAAACCCCAAGGATCAGATATACATTGCAGATATGCAGGACAATTGTTCCATCTAAACACCTGGCAGTGGCAATAAGGAAACAGATCAAAATTAGTGACAAAGCTATGTCTGATAGGCAATGTTTATCAGGGAAGAATGGGGTTAGAATTCTTGATGGATTTCTTATGGGCAGTAATAATTTCACAATCACAGCTCAGATTGTCATAGCTTACAATCCACTTTGAATTGTTTATATATTTTTCAAGTCTTCCTTTGTTTGGGTCCGTTAATGCCTTTTTCCTTTGCAAATGTCCATCCGTTTTGAGAACTCTTTCACCTTGCTGTATTCATTTTACTTTACCACTATTTTTTAGGAGAATGTGGGTTATTTGTATCTTTTTTTCTCATGTATTAACAACTGATCATGATGAACTCAGCATTGCTGATGACAACAGACTGTTCAGGTGTTTTGTATCAATATTGCAGTTTTCCACATTTCCTTAGAGAGTAAGAGCCTGGAGAGCTGAATCCATGCTGGAAGGAAGTGCTAGCTACACCAACGTTTTTCACTTAGAAGAAAAGAATAAAAATTGCTACCAGACCTGTATTAATCTATGTGTGATATGTTCCAAGCCTTTTTAAATGCCACTTATTTCTTGCCTACATTCATAGCTCCAGTGCCTTCTACAGGCTGGATGAATCATCCAACAGATGATTCAGCCTGGTCCACTCCTGCCCTTGCACCAAGCACCATCCCAAGACCACTGCCCAGACTGTTCCTGGGCATGTCCTGATCCTCTGCAGAAGGGCATTCACAATGGGGAATGTGGGGCAGCCACAGCCAGCAGCCCCACAGCTCCCCCCTTCATGCTAGGAGCCTGTGGAGCCTCAGGCTGTGCCTGGGCTGTAGAGTCCTGGGGCTGGAAGCAGATGCCACCCCTGAACCTTACGCTGCTTACCATCCGGAAATACCACTTCCAATAAAAATTTTAAATTGGCTGTTACCCACCTCCATTCTCTCCATTGACCTCAGATAAGAAGGACTATCCCATCAGAGTAATTGCTCTTGATTTCAGTTCATCCTTGAGGATCTGGGCTTGTAGCTACCACACAGACATATCCATTGCACAGTGCTCATGTGTGGGGTATTTTTCTTCTTTTTTTTTTCACAGAGGAGCCTGATTCAAGACAAGCAGAGCCAATACAAACATATACAACAGATTCAGCACTGGAGAAAACCTCCACAGGAGGGACAACACCCACAGAACCAAGAATATCTCTAAGAGAGACATCGATGCCAGCATCAACAGCCTTCACAGAGGAGATGGCCACAACTGGATTAACAACCAACACAGAGGAGGAGACAACCCCATCGCAGACAACCTCCATGGTGCCACCAACCTCCAGAGCAGAGCCGTCCTTCCTAGAGGAGATGGCCACCACAGTGCCAATGACAACCTCAGCAGTCACATCCAGCCCATGGCAAATGACCACGAGAGAGACGTCCGCTTTACCAGAGACAGAAGTGCCACCAGTGCTGTCCTCACTGCCTGATGTGACCACCGCAGTGGAGGAGAGCACAACAGGTAACCCTGTCCACTGTGACTCACTGTCCTCTTTGGTGCCCCTGGACTTCCTTCCCAGACCTGGCTGCACTGCAGACAGACTCCCAAAATGACAGGAGAGAGTTCCATGCTCTCTTCCCCCATTGTTTGTCCAGCTCTGCTTTTCATGTCCATTGCCATTGCACTAATGACCTCCTTAGCAGACACATCCAGCCCGACATACCCGACCAGCGCAGTGTTACCCACTAGCATGCCAGAGACGCCCACCTCAGCAGTGATGTCCAGCCCAGCAGAGATGTCCACCTCACCAGACACAACCATATTCACAAGGATGATAACCTCACCATTGCTGGGAACCTCAGAGAAAGCAGCTATGAGACCAGAGGAGACCACACCAGGTAACCCTGTCATCTCTCACTCATTGGCCTCCTAAATGCTCCTGATCTCTTTGCTGAGTGACTCTAACCCCTGGCACATATCCCACTGGTGGATTTTGGTGTCGTCCCTTGGAAGCAGCCATGCTGACCTCTCTCGGAAGATGTAAGGCAAAGCAGCAACCTTAGTGCTTTCTGTTCCTTGGTGAGCTGATCATGTGCCAAGAAAAAGCCCTGTTTGCACAAAGAGAGCACAGTAGACTCTCCTGGCCTGCAGGAATAGGGTTTCAGAGACGTGACAAAGAGCAGGACAGAGGGGTGACAGAGCTGGGAGGCTGGGGAAGGACTCAGGGCACTTTGAGTTGGTGTCTCTATGAGAAATGACTGGACAGAGCTTCACCCTCTCTACTACCATTAATCATCCATCCTTGCCTATCATACCAAATACTGTGGCCACTGTATAAATTACCTCCCTAGCAGGGATGTCCATGATAGAGCAGAAGATAAATGAAACAACCTTCATAGCACAGATAACAGCCTCAGCAGAGACGACAGCCTCAGCAGAGACAACCACCTCAGCAGAGGTGACGACTACAGCAAGGATTGCAAGAGGTAACCCTGTCCACTCTCACTCACTGTTCAGTGTGTGAAACAGCAAAGTCAAGACGGTCATTTCAGATGAATGAAAGAGATGAGAAATCCTCTGCAGGATGTTGTAGGAATCACAAGACAGGGCTCCTAGAAATGGGTTACACTCATCTGCATGACATGTGCTGATCTGTTTGGAACCTTTGTCATTGACACCAAATTCTCCCTTGCAGCCACATCTCCAGCACTGCCCACATCCAGCCCATACTCCACAGGTAATTCCAGCCCCCCAGCCCCATGCCTGGCCGTGCAGCAGCCCGGTTGCAGTGGCCCATGTGGGCAGAGCAGAGTGCCGGGCTGGTGTGAGCTGGTCCTTGTCCCTGTGCCGCGTGGCAGGGCCCGGCGTGCGGCTGTCGGGCGGCAGGAACGGCTGCGAGGGCCGCGTGGAGCTGT
>JAYDZK010000271.1:29876472-29892635 GCA_034509185.1 Euphonia xanthogaster
TATTTTATTTTATTTTATTTTATTTTATTTTATTTTATTTTATTTTATTTTATTTTATTTTATTTTATTTTATTTTTCCCCAATTCTCTTCCCCTTCCCACTGGGAGAGGGGAACAAGCAAACAGCTGAAGGTGCTCAGAACTCTGACAAAACTGCACATCCCTGAGAAACTCTCCTGGAGATTTCTTTAATGGGAAGAGAAGGGATCAAAAGCAATTTGATTTAAAATACATGTGTATTTTTTAGTAAATAGTTGCGTGGGGCCTGTGGGTTCCTGACTTCATGCTGTTCCCAGAGCTACCAAGGCACCTACTTGGCCAGAACTGGGGTTGAAGAAAAGCTCAGAGACAAAGGCCTCGTTAGCTTGTTTGTATGCTGGATTTCCTGTCCTGTTTATCCTTCCATTCTAATTCTGGAGAATGAAGCAGATCATTCAGCTCTGCAGTCTTCCTTCCCAGGAACCCACCACAAAAATATTTATAACTGGATAAAAATAAATATTGTTTTGTTTCTGCATCTCATAGCCAGCAAGTAGATTTAAATTTTTATTTGTTAATAACAAATCCTCGTGTAGATTGAGACTTCAATAAGCCAGTCAGGGTTTGCAGGGTATAGGTAAGAAATGCCATTTTCCTGGTTTTCATCACTTTCTCCCCATGCTTTCCCATGGAATCCCACAGACACGCATTGGGCACAGCCTTCTGCTCCCAGTCCTGGCCATGGGGTCCTTTAATGCCCAAGCCCCACTGCTTGCACCAAATTCCAATTACATAACTAAGGGAATATACTCTGGAGATCATTTCACTCAACTGATTATTTTATTTTCTTAGTTAACTCCATCAGACTCACCAAGTCACAACAAAGCTTTTTTAACAGGACTGCACTAGAATCTCCCCATGGTACTTTTAAAATTTTGGCTATTTTTATCTAGGTGGCAAAACCTAAGGAGACGCTGGAATTCACACAGCAGCTTATGAATGTTAGGAGATCTTCTCTCTCAGACTCAGGACACAAGAAATCTGTTTTAATGAAACCTCTCCTGGCTGAGGAAACTCACCAGTGACCTGGCTGTGCCACTGGAGTGAGAGGTGTTTCTATTTCCTAGAATTACACTTGGAGCACCTCTTTTGCCCTGAATCACCTGGTACTCATCCAACCAAAATTTTCTTTTTTTTTTTTTTCTGAAATAAGTGGATTAGTCACAGGCTGCACTGTAGACATTAATTGTGCTGCTGCTGTTCTCAAGAGCCTGCCAAGTCTAAATTACTGTCATTTTTTTTTTTCTGTATTTTTTTCATCATTTCAGAGAGGTGGATTCTCTGTTTCCTCCCAGTGGCTGGCTAGTAGTGTTGAGATGTTTTGGAGGCATTTGGCATTAGTTGCCACCTTCTATTGCTAAGCCTGGATTCAAGCAGGGCTTTGTTGCAGGAGATATGATGAGAATCGAGCTGTGTTCATGTGAGGGCGCTGTGCCTCCACACAAAGGTGTTTCTTTTCCAACCCCAGTGATTCCATGACTCTGTTTGGCAAAGCCAAACCTTCTATCCCAAATGCTGGATGTTGATATCCCCAGTTCAGGCTCAGAAATCCAAAGGTGCAGCCCCAGCTGCAGAACCTGCTGCTTCAGTTTCCCTTAGAGGTCCTGGGCAGCATTCATTTGAGAGCAGCACTCTGAGCAAGCAGAGTAAACACTTGATCTGAGCCTTGCCAGCCTGAGACAAGCCCTCTTTGTTCCAGAAGTCGGCTGGATTTTGCTAAGGAATGCATTGTTGGGGAAGACAAGAGGGCTGCTCCCTGCCAGCACCACAAGGATTCATCCAGGCGTCACAGGAGGTGCTGCCCAAAGGCAGCAGAGTCACAGCTGGGGTGACAGAAATCGAGCTGGGAATTAACTGTTTGAAACACAGGCTAGAATTTGGACAGTCTTGAGAGGTTCCTGGCATTGAATTTTGAAGAAAAAAAATAGAAAAAAAAAAATAGCATTTTGTTTACTGCTGATAAGGTAGTCTATTGCCCTGGTAATGTTTTCTTCCTGGCTCCTCTTGGGCCAGTGGCTGCTGTGGGCTGTCCAAGGGCAGGGGTTAAGCCCTGCTCCCACAAAAGAGAAGGGCTTCAAATGAGTATTGAGGTACTCAAAAAATGAGGCTATTAGAAAGGAACTCCTGCAAAAAAATTTTCTGAAACATTTTAGAGATTAAAAGTACCTCCACTCTATGAAATTACATTGGCTATCGCTGCCCTCTCAGTTTCTTGCCTTCCACAGCACTTCCTCTATAGTATCAAACCCTATTGGATCAAATCCTTTGGTTTTACTTTGGTTTGCCTTGGATTTTCATTTTAGTGACCACACTGTTTCATTTATACAACCTTTTTACTACTAACACTTTAAAAATTCGTATTTTTCCCTATAGTCATAAACAAATGCATTTCAAGACTGGTCTGACTTCTGTTGCAGACCTGTGTAATAGTCTTGGAACAAGATGTATTAATCTGCTTCTTACTGTTCAACATCATCTTCAGCACCATGTGCAATACCCCATTTCCCTGCTAGATGTAGTTGTTACTGCAGTGACTCAAACTCCACCTAGAAGTGACTGATTTTTTTCACTCACAGCTGGCACAGCATCTGAAGGAAGAGGCAAACTCCTTACATTTGTGTAATTGCATTTAATATCATGCTCTGATGTTTCAGAACTGGATTTGTACAGAGCAGACCCTGGGTGTATTCAATGCTCTTACAGACACGACCCAGAAGAGCCTGCCCCAAGCAGCATAATCCAACCTGCGTAAATCTCTGATTCTGTCTTTCCGTGAAACATCCAGGTTCAGGGAAATTCTCTTTTGCCTTTCAAATAAATGTCAATGAGGGTGGTGAATGGGTGGAACCAGTGCAAAGGGCAGGCTGAAATATTTTGCAAAAGAGCCTGGGGGAACATTTGTGGTGATTTCTGGGATTAAAGTGATTCAGTAACCAGCAGGTTTGTGGACATGCTGTGTCACCTTCAGGAGATGTGACTTTTGCTCACAGCCCAAGAAAAATTGTCATGGATGATGTGCAGTGCAGGGGGAATGAGAAATACCTGTGGGAGTGTTCTCACAGGGGGTGGTGTGGGGAGAAGTGTGACAGCCACTGTGATGCCAGTGCCATTTGCTTGTGTACAATACCTTTGCTTGCTCAAGAGGAGCCACAGTGAGTTTTTAATTTTGTCAAATTCAAAAGTACTCCCCTGAACTATAAAACACATTTCTCAGCAGCATTATGCCTCTCTTGATACCCACACTGTCACCAGATCTCTGTCCTATGCAGCGCTTCCCTCTTTTTTCTCTATTTTTAATCCATATTTGACATGGCAAACTTCCATCCAACTACGATTCAAAATCTTTTAGAGCGTTTTAAGCAGTGTCACTCAGAGTCCATCCTGTTGCATTAGTACCACACTTTTTTAGTCACCTGTAACCTCCTTTAACCAGCTCTCTACCAAGGCTTGGGAGGAGCAAAAAAAATCAATCCCGAGGCACATTCTGCCCTCACAGAACAAATAAACTTTCAGACAGGAGACTTTTCCTGAGCCTAAAGTGCTGATCCCACATATCTCACCTTGACAAAGCTTTTATTGAACACCTGAGGATCATTTATTTGAGTGAGATAACCAGGATAAACCAAATGCAAAGGTTCAGAGGCACAACTCCTTTGCAGCTTAGGGGCAGAAAGCAAGAAAAAGGAACCAGAGCTGTGTCAATCCCTCTGAAGGATATGCCATGACCTTCTGGCCCTTCTTGGTCCTTACCCAAATCTAACCTTGACAACTTTTTAAAATGTCTGCTTGATGGTAAAAAAAGTTCAAAGTCTCGTTCTCCTCTGATTTTTCAAGTTGTTGGCAAGGACAGTCAGCTCTTAATTAATTATCCAGTTGTTGGACACTTTGTGAAACAAGACAGGTTTTACAAAAAGGGTGAAGTGTTATCATAGAATATCTTGATTTGGAAACAACCCATGATGTTTGAGTCCAGCTCCCTGCTCCTCAGAAGGGCTACCTAAATTAAACCACCTGACTGATAGTGTTGTCCAGGCACTTCTTGACCTCTGGTAGGTTTTGTGCTGTAGCCAGAGGAATTGTTCCAGTGTCCAATCACCCTCTGGGTGAAGAACCTCTTTGAAAAATACAGTTAACTTTACAGAAACTGTAATTGCTAAAATGTATATTTTGTCTCTTTCCTCCTCTGACAGCTTCTATGGGAACTGAAATACCTGGCACTTTCAATTTCATATTTATTCAACCATTTCTATCTTGAAAAAAAAATTCCCTACCATGAAAAACTTGCTCTTTAAGTTTTTACTGTTTTGCAACTTATTTAGTTTCTTCAGTAGCTTATGCATAAGGAAAAATTTAAAATACATTGTGTTTTGACCACAGTGAAAGCAGTAATTCTGAGTTACATGAGTTTTCATGAGGTTAATTATAATTTTTAATATTTAAGGAGATTTAATATATGAAACTTAAATATAAATCTGGTTTGCCACAGGACTGAAAGGATGTGACCTTTTGAGTGTGAAAAACCTCTTCACTCCATCAGGTTGTTAAAAGTTTCAAGTCTCAAAAAAGGAAAGATGTTGCATAAACCAGCAGTTTTAATATTATCTGTTATCCGGATTTACCTGACACAAAAACCCCTAAGAAAATTTTTTGTACTTCCTAATGAAACTCAAAGGCCCTTAAGTGCTATTAAAATGCAAGGATAAAAGGAAGTGCAGTTATGGGGAAGTCATGGTGACATTGTGCTGCTTTGGCTTGATTAACCTCATGTCTTGGTCGCACCCTTGTCTCAATGAGTTGAACCTTGATTTTGCTTGATTAATTTAAATACTTCATTGTAAATATATCAAGAAATACCCACCATCATTTGTCTAGCACAGGTAATTCATTTGATTATGACTCATTTCATAACCCCTACTCAGCTGGGAATAAATCACTTTAACTTTGGCAGCCTACAGAGTCTTTCTTCTTCTCTGCACTGGCAGTGAGCTGCTCTGCACACTTCATGTGCCTCACTGGACCGATTAAAAAATTAAATTTTAAAAACTGAAATTAATTTTAAAGGCAACAGTAGTGACAGCTCAGTCCCTGGCACCCCAAGGCCACTCCCATGTTTGATGACAAATGCTCCAAGGGTGCTGGTGAAGGTCACCAGCACTGATGTGACCCTGCCCTGGCACTGCTGAGGTCAAAGGGATTTTCTGGAAGCTGAGGAAAGCTCTCCATTAAGACCATTGTCCACAGGAAAGTGGGAAGCAGGAAAAGCTGCAGGAATGCAGCAGGTGCCAAGACAAGCAGGGTGTGTTGACAGAAAGCCTCAGTGGGTAAAAGGATGGAATGACCTCTCCTGCCACGTGTGGGGACAAGGTCACTGGCACCCCTCCACTTCAGCACAGCCTTCACCCCGACAAAGATTTTGCCCCACTGGGGCTTCCAGAGGCTGATGTGACATCCTTATCCCAAGGAAAGGCTCCTCTGGGACTGGGCAGCTGGACCCAGCACTCGATGCTCAGTTTTGTCCAAAGACAGTGGCTTCATACCAAAAGTTTTCACTTTACAATAAATCCACCCTAAACACAGGCAATCGCTTCGCAGGTTATGTTATTGAGGATGTGATTGGCTTCAGCTGGGATTTGCCTTTTCTCTAATAATTCCTCAAAAACACCTCTCACTTCAGAACTTACTGGACTTCAGTGGAAAGGCTGTCAGAGAGAAAACCTGGCCTGTTCCAGCCCTAGTGTGGCCAGCAGGAGCAGGGCAGTGGTCATCCCCTGTGCCAGCACTGCTGAGGCACCTCAGACCTTGGCATCAGCTCTGGGTCTCTCAGGATGACAAAGACATTGAGGGGCTGGAGTGTGTCCAGGGAAGGGAGCAGAACTGGGGAAGGGGCTGGTACAGAATTGAGTTTGGCACTGGGAACACTTCCACTGTGGCAAGACACTGGACATGGCCCGCCCCAGATTGTGGGGAATACAGTGGGTGCAGCAAAAACCAGGATTTACCCCACAAGAAAACATTCCAGGAGTGCAGTATGATGTTGAAAGAAATTGCTAATACATTGCTATAGCATGGGGAAAAGTTGTGAGTTCACACACATCAGTGATTTTTCTTTTTCCCCAGGGAATGAGAAATACAAACAAATACACGTACAAGAGAAAGGCAGTCAGTCCTACTTTATTCCTTTAAAAACACTTTAGTGAAACTCCTTACAAAAATGTGTGCTTTTAAAGGGATCTGCTCAGGTGGAGGGTTTTTATGGGTGCCACAGTCACTCTGTGGTGTTGGAGCATCTTTTCCAGTCCCGTGCTCTCTTCCCAAGGACGGGGCCCCGCTGCCCTCCAGTGGCAGCAGCCACCTGAACAGCTCCGCATTTTCCCTCTGCTTTTAGCCCCTTTAGGCCCAGATACTTAGAGAAATTATAACCCTAAATAAAGTTATTTCCAGGGAGGGAGAGATCTGCCAGTGCAGCAGAACCTCGCTCTGTGCAGAAAGATTAACACTGAACCTGCAGCCCGAAGCGATTTCACCACACGCCCTGTTTGTTTTCTGGGAGCAGATTTTGATAGATTTCTTTAAGAGGTTCTGGGGAACAGCTTTGTCCTTCCAAGACCACAAAGGTCAGCCTTACTGTCATCGCTGCTGGTTCTTGTCAGGCAGGATTTACCCTCTGCATTACCTCCTTGGAGCCTTACCTGTTTCCTAAAGGAGACTGAGGAATGCTGAAAAAGCAAATCTTGATGCTTCTAAATAACTAAAGATTTTTGCATTCAGCCATGTTCCTTCCATGCCACCTTCCATCCCTATATCAGGTCTCCAAACTGAGCTGTACTGTGCCATGAAAATAAGAAAAGCGTTCATGAAAAGAAAGAATTTATGTTCATTTTTAATTCAGCTGAGAAAAATCAGCTTTGTTTTTTTTTTTTTCTCCCTGTAGGTGAGTCCCTTCTCCCTGGCAGGACAAAATGAGGCAGAGCTGGAGGCATCCTTTAGGATATCAGAGGCCATGGTGGTGTTGCCACCATCACCCCATGCCAGGGAGAAGACTGGAAGCTCTTTTATTGCTCTGGGGGCTACAAGCCAGACAGAGAGAGCTGCAGACCTGAAACATGCTGGAGGGATCTTCTCCCAGGCTAAAGAGAAGTCAGGAAAATAAAAAAAAGTGCTTCTTACATGAGTAATTTTGGCAAACAAAGAGAAATTGTTTGAGGCTTGCCTGACACTTTTAGGATGCTAATCTTTTGGCACAATCCTCACATCAATTAATCTGGTTAATACGGTTGTAAATTGGAAAATGTCTTAATGGGTGGCATGAGAATCCTTACCAAACAGCCTAATCTCCAAAAGTAAATCACTGCTTCCTGGAACAGCCACACCATCAACACAGGGCCACAAAGGTGCCCAGGGAGTGTTTGGGAAGACCTTGGTGGACAGCCTGGAACAGCTCCCCGAGCTGGATCTCCTCATCCGGATGTCTGGATCTACCCTGTGAAAGGAAAATCCTCACTAAATCACTTCCTTGGCATCTATCTTGACGCTCAGGGAGAGGGATCAGGTTGCACAGAATCCATTGGGTATAAATTGTGCAGCCGTGCTGGGCTAGAACAGACCACCCCCAACAACCATGGACCTTCACGTGCGTCTCACCTGGCTGCTTCTGCTGAGCACCACTCTCCTGGCTGAACCAGGTACTGCCTTCAAAACCTTTTTGATTTTACAGAAATGTTACTGAATTATTCCTGAAATGTTACAGAATTATTTACTAATACAGGCTGGCTTGCTGGGAAGTGGTGGCAAAGATTCTCCTCAAATATTGCTGATGAGTTTTGTACCGTAGAATTGACAGTTTGTCTTCTACTTGAAAGACTCAGTCCAAATCCATAGGCTGCATTTCAAAATGTATGCATTTCAAAATGCATAATACAATATACATGATATATGTAATATTATATTAATATATTGTATTTCAAAATATAACGCATGACGGTTACAGACTGAAGAAGGCTGAAGAATATCCCTTTGTTTCTTTCTCACGAGGGAAATAGCTTGTGGAAGTTGTTTTCTAAATGTTCTTCATCCAATATTCCAGTTTTAATTAAAATTATTCTATACTGTACATTTTAAAATGTAGAGAAAGAGTGGGAAAGAAACACAGAGCAGTCTGCCAGACCCATGTGGAAATATGCTCTGCATGACAAGTTCCTTCAAACTTATAGTCTTGCTCGTTTGAATGGGATAATTTGAGCTTTATTTATCACCACAGGCACCATGAAAAAAGTCTTGCCAATCCCTTACAAAAAGAGGTGATTTCACAGAGAGATCAAGGGCTGGCTGTACTGAATTATTTACAAAACAAGAGTATGATGTGTTACTTCAGGGCTAACACGTTTCCTTATCTGCCACAGCAAGTGGAGCCTGGTGGAACCAGCCAGAAAAAGACCTAAACTCAATATGGAACAAATTTGCCAAGTGGATTAAAGAAAAATTGGACAACAAAGGTAAGAGATGTGCTCCTGAGTGTGAATGTGCCTGGCAGATGTGCAGAGTTCCCCGAGCCAGCTCTGGGTGAGCTGTGCCTCAGCAGCACAGCCAGCCATACCCCACCCACGTAGATCAGGCCCTGCAGGCAGCAGAACCACAGGGATTCAAATTTAGGCACCAGAAGTTTAGCTATAAATAAACAAATTGAGCTTTACCTGTCAACTTTTGCTTTAGTTCCACCACCACCACAGCTGAGACTGGAATCTGGAGGGCACCGATGCGCCGGGAGGGTTGAAGTTTTTCATGATGGAAAATGGGGCACGGTCTGTGATGATTATTTCAGTATGAACAGTGCCAACGTTGTGTGCAGACAACTTCACTGTGGCCAAGCTGTCTCTTTCCTGGGACTGTCTTACTTTGGCCTCAGTGGGAAAGTTATCCAGCTGGATGATGTGCAGTGTAGAGGAAGTGAATCCCACCTTTGGGACTGCCGGCATGCCGGCTGGGGCAAGCACAACTGTGGACTCAATGAGGATGTTGGTGTCATCTGCTCAGGTAAAGATAAAGATTATAATGAAAATAAAATTCTATAAAATAAGAAAGAACCTCCTTGGACTATGCTGTTCACCATAAATGCAAGAAACATCAGGGTAGAGCTTGGAAATCAGGCCAGGGCTGAAAAGTGAAGGTGGGGTTCTTCTTCTGTTTGAGTCTGAGTGACTGAGGAGCAAAAGGATGCCTTGCACAAAATAACAAGATGGGACAGCAAGCCCTGGGTATGAAAACAGTGAAAAGCAGGTAGTTCAGGACCACTTTAGTCAACATCTGATTACAGCCAACCCCTAAGATAACGGCAAAGAGTAATGAGAAAATAGAGGCCATCCAGTTGTGAACCAGGCATGTGTGAGTGGAAAAAAAATAATTCTTGTCATAAATATATAATATAAATAACTGCCCAATAAAGTAAACTCTTGCTTTTTTTTGCTGTTCACAGATGCAACACACTCCACTGTTGCACCGACAACAACAGGTAAGGCTGAGCTTTTGGGACAGAAATTAGCTCTGTAAAGAGTCCAAAATTAGCTCTGTAAAGAGTCTCCCCAGGGCTCAGAGTCTAATTTTTAACTCAAAAAATAATGTGATTACAGCTCCTTGGCAGACAGATTTCTAGAAAGCACATGCTCTGATTTACAAGTTATTGCTCTAAACTACTATTTATTCACCCACTGCAACATTATCTCTTTATATTTTCATTATTTCTTTGCATTGCTAGTACAAACTGTATTTGCCACTTACCTACTAATAATTTATGAAAACATGAGGCAAGTCTTTACACTCCAGGTCTAAGTTTCTGATTCCATTAATTTTTTTGCTGAAATAATCATAACACTCTGGAAACCCTAAAGTACAGACTCTATTACTGTTTCTTGGGACTTCTAGGTGCTAATTATGCTCTTCATAATCCACAGCCACAGAAGAGCAGGGGTTCTCTACCATACAGAATCACAGGATCATGAGTAGATGTTTTATTACATGCAACACAGAAATCAAAAGCGGTTCCCAAAGCCATTTATTCTTAAGGTTTTAACACAGTAGCAACTGTGACAGCTGCCACAAAACCCCTGACTTCTGCTGGCAAAGGCAAGGTTAAAAACCAAGCTGCAAACGTCATGTGTGGAAATTCTGAGCAGCAGATGGGATTTGTTTAAAGCAGGCAGGAGGAGCACAAGTCCCCCAAGCTCACTTACAATGAAGTGAACTGGAAGATGCTGTTCTGAGCCACATGACCAAAAGTTGAAGTCCAGGGATCTTTCATTCCCATGAAATCCAAACCCTTGCAATGTCTCTGAGGGTTCCTCCCCTGCTCCCAGCTCAACCCCAGCACAGACTGAGACTCCTCCTGCCCCAGAGGCTGTGGCAACCCTCAAGGAAGGTGAGGCACACCTGGGGGCTGGAAGTAACTCCCGAAGCACAAGACAAATCTCATGTTTTATTGTCCCTCACAACGGCTCCTTTGCACCTTTCCCAATGATTATTGCACCTCTAGGAGTGAAGCAATGCAGTCAGGAACAACACAAAGACCTTTGTTAATAAATATTAAATGAGTGAAGGTAATTTTTTGTAATCAAAAATAAAAGGTTGGGCAATGACTCATTGTCCCACAAAGCCCAAATTTATCTACTTTCATCAAGACTTTCATTCACGTGTTCACTCCTAATTGCTGCCAATCTCTCTCTGCTTTGTATTTCCTCAACTGGCTCCAGAGCTGTCTTCTGCATCCATTACTGTCACAGAGGAAACGACCACATCAGCTCCTGAAATCCCAGCCACAGCTGCTGAACGTAAGGACAGCCACTTCACATGAGCTTTTTAAAGCAAACACTCTGTTAAATTGGGGTTTTCAGCTAAACCATGAAAATCTGTAAATATTCAGAGCAGACAACATAGTTGTCCTTAGTTCCTCTTTTCTGAGGGAACCATCCCCCCAATAACATCTTCATTTGAAAAATATCAGCCCGTCAGGCAGGGATACCTACACTTACTGATTAATACCTCTGAGTTGTAGCTGTAAAGAACACGCTTACAAATTCACAAAGAAAAACTGTCCAGATCATGGTAATTCTGTGTGTATAAAATTCTGGAAACATCAAGGAGCACAGACTGGCGTTTGCACTCATTTCCCTCAGCTGGGGGATAAGCCTCTCCAGTTATTCAGCAGACTGATAATCAGGGAATGGTTTGGGTTGGGAGGGACCCTAAAAATCCCCTGGGTCTTATCCTCTCCCATGGGCAGGGACACCACCCACTAGATCAGTTTTATTATTAAACCTGAGACCTAAATCAAGTCACAAGCTCTTGAAATCACTCTTAAGCTTTGAATTGCTGCTTGCAGCCATTTAATTTCTCTCCCTTTCAGTCTCCCGACCTTCCACCACCACCACAGAGGAGAGCAGCACATCAGAAATCCCGATTACACCGCAGACAGGTAAAGGGCATTTGCACAACAAGCAGCAGGTCAGAAAAAGGTGGCTGGGACAGGACTTCAGTGGAGAAGCCAAAATACGCTGCAAAATCAGCATCTCTCAGTGCAGCTCGTGTGTGTCTATGAATTTGGCCACCCTGCCACTGAGCTGCTGCCAGCAGGCAGGTGGGGGCTGTGAGTGCTGTGGGCAGAGCCTGCTGTGAGGATGGGGCACATTTTGAACCCAGTGGAATCTGAAGGCATTTCAATGCATCAAGAGCTGATTCCAGCCTCACCTGAGTGCTCTTTCCCTCTTGTTTGCACGTTTCTTCCTTTTTTCTCACAGCCTCTGGAAATGCTTCAGAACCAAACGCCTTACCTACAGATCTGGCAGCAGAGGCGACAACCTCAGCTGCAGAAATCCGTTCCACACTGGCTGAAGGTAAGATACAATGCCATAAAATCTAATAGTAGTGCTTGTGTTTGGGCAAAGTGGGTTACATTGATAGGATTAAAGTAAATCAATGAACCTCCAGATCAGTCAACTGCTAGCTCATTGTCCCAGGGAAGAAGCAAAGTTGGGGAGAGAGGCTGCACCAGGCAGTATTTAAAGGATGGGAAAAAACAAACCCAAGCCATATTCCTTAAATTACAAGGTATTCCAGAAAAATTAGGCTCTATCACTGTTATATCTAAGCCCTGATTTCCCATAAACAGGAAATGCTGTAGGTCTCAGAGGAAAAGTATAGAGTTAAAATGCAGAAAAGATTTAATTTCACCTTTTCGTTCTGTATTAAGTAATACAGCATTATTCTGGCTTATATGCTATGGGTCTTGGTGGAAAAAATATACATTTAAAATGCACACAATATTTAATTTAATCTTTTCAACAGCCTCTCCTAGTACTACAGCAGTAGACATTGCCACTAGTAAGTAATACAGTGTTACTCTGGATTACATGCTACAAGTTTCAGAGCCAAAATATACACTTAATATTTAATTTCACCTTTTCCTTCTCGCAGCAACAGTTTCTCCCAGTACTGCACCAGCAGACATTACCCCTGGTAAGTAATAAAGAGTAACTATGGCCTACATGCTGTGGGTGTCAGGGGAAAAATACAAGTAACATGCAGACAATATTTAAATTCATCCTTTTTTTCTCACAGCAGCAGCATCCACGGCGGCACCAGCAGACACTGCCACCTGTAAGCAATGCAGGGTTGTTCTGGTTTACATGTTTAGCTGTCTGCCATGCTCTGATCATGTTTTGACTGCCTCCCTGCCTCCATTATAATATACTTTCACCAATTAGAATTGGAGGTAATCCCACTTGCCTTTCCTTTGGCTTCCAGATAGTAATAAAGGAGCAAAAGGGAAAGGAGAAACAGAGAAACTCCGGCCCTGATGAAAGAACTGGGATGGGGCAGATTACGTCCATACAAACTCAGATTTGCTCTTGGTCATCCCATTCCCAGAAAATCATCCTTCATGCACTTCCCAGAGCTGCATCCCAATCCCTGCACACTCTGGGATGTACTTGCCATGGGAGTGGGCAGCTTCAGTGCCACCAAGGCACCCCAGCCCTTGCCAGCACATGGCACTGGGCAGACACTGCACGTCAGAAACTTTATCCCAGCCCCAAACTGGTGTTTAGCAAACAGCCCCAGGCTCCCAGAGCTGAGCCATGGTCAGAGGCAGCACAGGGATGGGTTTTCCTCCCACTCTGGAACATTGTCCAGCCCCCAAATGAGACCTTGAGTCTCCTGAGGTTTGGGTATCTCTCACCTGCCCAGCTCTGGGAAAGCAGTTTTTAACCTGAAGTTTTGTTTCCTCTCATGTCTCTGATCAGCCCCTGCAGAAGACACAACACCTGGAGCAGCAGGTGTGTATGACCTCAGTATACTGGTCAGAATTTCAGGGTTAAGCATCAGCTTGAGTGAAATCCTGCTCCACTCCCCAGCCCTGGCTTTGCCCACACAGTAATGGAACAGACACTGAAGTGTGGTTTTGTTTTCTCTTTGACAGTCACAACTGAGCTCACCACAGAGGAAAACCTAGGTATTTATTTCTGGTCCTTTCTGCAGCTGTGGGGAACACTGCACTATATTTTATGCGAGTCATCCATGTATTAGAATATAGACAAGGTTTAACTTCATCTATTCTCTTCTCACAGTGCCAAGCCCAACTGCTGCATCAGTCCCTCCACCTCCTGAAACAACAAACAATGCCACTGGTAAATGAAGCAGATTTACCCTGGTTTATACCCTTAACTCCCTTCCAAAGCTGGGATCTGATGATGTGCTGGCAAGGCTCCCTGTCTCCATGCATCATCTCATCAAATTAATATTGAAATTTAGGGATAATTTTTTTGGCTTCCATACAAATCGAGGCAACTGAATTGTTGGCATTGATACGGGAGGAATACCTGCTCTGCTACAAGTTCTAAGGAACTGGAATTCACTGGGGCAGACACACCACACCAGTATAAATTCAGATTTCCTCTAGATCACCTCACTCCTACAAAGCCAGCCCCCCTGCACTTCCAAAGCTGCATCCCCACTGGAAGTTGAGGCAGTGGGAATCCTTTTGACATATTCAGCGGTATTTGCTTTGAACCTTGGCTTTCTACAGTGGGCTTTGTCTTTTGAAAAAACTGAATTGCAAATTCTGCTCCCTAGTTGATGATGTTCTGCCTCAGCTGCTCACAGAGCAGAGCCAGGGTTTATTCTAGAGTCTGGCCATAGCAGCTACACTTTGATAAAAGGCACTTGGCTGCTTTGGTAAAACACACAAGAAACTGAACTTCAGGTGCAAAGCAGACATTTGAGCATCGGGTTATCACCCCACAGAGAGGGACAAACAGAGTTAAATTTTGTTCCCATTTTTGCCAGTAATATGTCACTTGTAGTACTCAAGCCCCCACACTTTCCTTAGTATGAAACCTTTGTCCATGACAAATCCAGAACTGTTGCTAATAATACTTCCTAGTCCTAATGTGTTCTGCTCATTACAATGTTTATTAACTGATGGCATTAAAGCACTGATGGCATCTTCTCCTCAATCAGCTCACTTTTTAACCTTTTCTATTTTCATTAAAAGCCAATCCACAGACAAACGCAGCAACTACAGGCCCAGGTAAGGTATTTGATTCTTTCTTCTTTCTAATGACTTCTCTTCCTAAGGGCAGGATACCCTGGGTAAGAGATGTGAGCTGGGAAGGGCTGGCAGAGCTGGGAAGTTGATGTGAGCTGGGAAGTCCATTGGCAGAGGGGATCTGAGTGCAGGGGAAGTGGGAGAGGCTGGATGCAGACAGAGAGATTGGGAATGCCACAGCTCAGCCAGGGATCACACACTGCTTATACAGGGCTGGCAGCAGAACCATCCTCAGTGGTGAGTGCCTGAGGCTTGAGCTGGCCCAGGTCTGCATCATTTATGGTTAAAAACCATTTTAAATGTCCTCCCACAGCCTGCCAGCTCTGCCCACCCAGTGCCCTGTGCTCTGGAGGGCTCACAGGCAGAGACATCTCATGATCCTGGCAAATTCCCCCTCTTCCAGGAGAGAACAACACCAAGGAGTTACCTCGGGATTAGTTGTTAGCTGTAGGGGGGAGAAATGAGCTTTTAATGGGACACCATCAAAGAGAGAGAAATTAATTTCCTTCCCCCTCAGCTGCCATTACAGGCCCACATTTAAATTTGCAAAGCAAGCCAGTATTAAAATACATGTGCAGTAAAAAAGAATGCAGTAAAATATGCTGCTGCATTCTGCTCTGTGTTTACTTCTGGTTAATCAACATTCAATTCCTTCCCCTGCAGCACAGCTCATTCCCCTGCCTGACTATGTGAGGCAGCTGTTGCTGCAATACCTAAATCGCGTGTGCCAGCCAAGGAGACCTGGGATGCCAGAAATAACATTGGAAGGGTAAATATTTATTCATGCATGAATTGATATTATTTATTCATGTGAGATGCCCCAGCCAAGCCGGGATACCCCAAACATGATTTCACATCATTTTGTTACACACTTCAAGTGCTCAGGTACAACTTGATTTGACCACTCAGTCGTAGCCATACTTCCAATTACTAATCACACTAAAATTTTGCAAAACATTGCTATTTCTTGGAAACAGACAGACATTCTTGGTGCATGTCTGTTGATCTAGATGTCCCTGGAGCCATTCTTGCTGGAGTCACTGATTTATGGCACCAGATGATGCTGGCAGGGTTTCAAACACATGTCAGAGGGGCTGGGATGCTGGTGTTGTCTTGGCTGCCCAGGGGAATCCTTCAGGGACAGCTCTAAGCTTCCAAAAATTCAAAATCCTTCTTTCCAGGGCTGTCCTTTAGTTTGTTTTAATTAATCATGAACCATAGCAGTGTGTGCAGTAAAATTCCCCTACCTCATCACTGTACAGTTCATAATGTGATTTAATATGCATTGACAAAAATCCACGAGGTGCTTTGCACATGTGACATTTGTATGTGTTGTGATGCACATTGCACCAACAGACATCCAAATTCCGTGCAGAGGCATGGAATGAACAGGGGATCAGTGCTGTGAGTTGTGATTATCATCACAGGGGATCAGTGCTGTGAGTTGTGATTATCATCACAGGGGATCAGTGCTGTGAGTTGTGATTATCATCACAGGGGATCAGTGCTGTGAGTTGTGATTATCATCACAGGGG
>JAYDZK010000271.1:29900821-29911654 GCA_034509185.1 Euphonia xanthogaster
ATTCCGGGGGAGCGGCGCCCTCAGCCCGGGGGAACGGGATCCTCATTCCGGGGGAGCGGCGCCCTCAGCCCGGGGGAACGGGATCCTCATTCCGGGGGAGCGGCGCCCTCAGCCCGGGGGAGCGGCCCCCTCAGCCCTGGAATGGCCCAAGGGGCGCAGAGAGCCAGAGTTAATTCGTGTGGAAAACCCCTCTGAGATTACTAAATCAAATAAATGACCCAGCATCACCGTGCCAACCATACTTTGGCTAGGTCCAGGTTTTCCTTAACCACCTCTGACTCCTGCACCTCCCTGGGCAGCCCATTCCAATGTCAAATCACTCCTGAGAAGAAATTCCTCATAATGTCCACCCTAAACCTCCTGTGGTGCAGCTTAAGGCAATATCCTCTTGTCCTGTCTCTGGTTGCCCGGGAGAAGAGACTGAACTTGGGCCAGGAGAGGTCTAGGGTGGGTATTAGGGAAAGGTTCTTCCCCCAAAGCGTGATGCAGCTCTGAACAGGCTCCCCTGCTGGACTCAATACCTCAAAGGTCTTTTCCAACTAAAATGATTCTTGGATTCTGTGAAACTTGCTAATATGTCAACATTTGCAGCAGCGGGATTCTCCCGAGCTGTGTCCTGACAGTGCACCACACAGGGGAGAGGCTATGAATAAAAGAGGCCATCAATAAAAGATGGGGTTCATTTAATTTTCAGTAGGATCTCACCTTCTGGAGTTGGGGAATGCTTCTCCTGAGGCTGTGGCAGACACAGACCCAGGGAATGAGGGTGTCAAGTTCTGCTTCCACCAGCGCTCAGTGCAGGAATGTTCAGGCTGTTCTCAGTCTGTGACTCTCTGAAAATGGACCTGAATGGGCTTTGACAAGCTGATACCGCAAATACAGCCAGCTTTCTGCTTTTTGTCACTTAAGGCATTGTTTTATAGCATTTACCAGCAATGGAAAACTGAATTTTCTCTGCTTTAATCAAAGAATTAATTAAAATTAATTAATGTAAATGCTTGAGTGTGTTGTCTCAGCCTCATTTTTGTGTTTCTGATACTTCTGAAATGCACTGCAAACTCAAGCAGTTTTAGAAGCATTTATTTTCTGCTTTTGGTGACAATGTGGTTACGTGGAAGATGACTCTGATCCTGGAAGAGCAATGATCTGCACAAAATTATGGACTTCTGGTGAGGAGAATTGTGTTTGACATAGAAGGGACTGGGTAGAACCTCTGTTTTGGGGATTTTCATGTGTTCATATGCATTATATTTTAAAGTAAAGATGAAGAAAATGGAAGACAAGAAGCTGGAAATTTCAAAGAGTAAATTGATTCACACTAGTTTTTTATTGAGCTGGCAGTAGCCAGGATAAACATCCTGAACACTGCATTTGTCAGTAGCAATATTTTATGTTTCTAATCTCACATAATCTCACCGTGGGATGAAAGTCCTTTAGAATAAACCAGTTTGATCCTGACACAGCACTCACCAATCAGGATTTAAGAATGTGCTGCTTTTTATTTGCATTAGGCTGTCTGACCAGTTTTCTTACAAGCCTAGTGGATTAAATTTTACTTCCCATTTCCTCAGCAGAGATGCAGTATCAGAGAGCTTTTTCTATTATTTACCTTTGGAGCAGACGGTTCTTGGTCTTCTGGTTCCCTGCAGAGAAGCCAGAGCCAGGTCAGATGCTGGAGTAGTTTCTCTGGGAAGTCATGTTAATGCACAGCTGCTTCTTGTTCACTTTTGGAATAATTTTTACTGGAAACCCTATTTGGCTAAAAGGTAAGATTTCTTTTTTCATGTATTCAGAAACTTTCTCCAAGTCTGCTTGGATGCTGATTGTAATGATGCACACCTTTGAGCCACAGCTCTCCCTGTGCAGCCCTGCTCATTGAGAGAATCTTGGAAAAGATTACAAGTTGAAACTTTGTATAGTTGAGCTCTTTGTGGGATTTTTCCCTCCTGGATATTGTAGGTATGTAAATCCATCATTTTCTGGTTGTGACAACTGCTGTTGCTGTTACTCTCACCAATAGTAGAGACTGTAGAAAAATATTTCTTTGCTGATGTGAGGGAAATTCCTACAATTTCATTGGAATTTTTCATTAACTCATCTCCATTTATGATTTGGCTTCACATTTTAGATTTAAGTGTAACACCTGAAATGTTTCTTAGAAACTGGTATTTTTATGACATGCATCAAAGACAGTTTCCTGCTTTCAAGTGTCAAAATTTGAATTGTTAAAAGAGCATCTCCATGGTTAGTTCAGCATACACTTCGCTCATGAAACAGAATGGATTTTGTGATTTAGATAATAAAATTATTGAAGATTAAGAGCAAAATCACAACATCAAGAGCTGATATTCTTTGCAGACCAGTTTGCTAATATCAGCTTCCACATTTGGATTGCAATTGCAGCCTGTACTGTTAAATATATGCTACCTGCACCCAGCTTTTAAAAATCCTGATGCTATCTAACAGGTAGAGATCATCATTACACTGGAGAACTCTCCTCACTTTGAATGGCTGGTTGTGTAACTTTTTTGCAATTATGAATTCCTTTCACAGGAATGGGGAAGCTGAGGGTGACTTTGTACTACTGTAAATGCAAAGAAATCTCTTTGTTTCCTTGTAAAAGAACAATTTAATAAGGAAGAAACCACTTCCATTGTTAAAACTCATATTATTGTTGATTCTGTTTAAAAGCAATGGTCGTGTCTCTGTTGATCAAACCTGTTGATGAGCAGACAAGAAAAAGGAAGATTAATTCAACTTCACACAATTTTTTAAAGTCACTGGAGATTGTTTTTGTCTTTATAAAACCACTTACCTGAAACCAGATACTTGGCAGCCTTCTTATCTTTAGCTTCCTGCATTAGCATGTTGTTCTGGAGATAATTCTGATATCATGTAAAAGGCTACAAACCTTTTGCAAAGATCTGACTGTTGCTAGAACAAACAAAATGCAAGATTAAGCAATGGCAGGAGGCAGCGTGGTGAGCCACGTTTTCTAAGGAAGGGAAGGGAGGGGAGGAGGACAAATTGTGTCCAGAGGACAGCTGAAAGTATTCCTTATTCCAGAGAGTGGAGAAAGGAGAAGGCCAGCTGCACCAATTTCCTGTGGTACATCAGGTTAGAAGTGTTAGCCATAGAAGAAAAAAATTACAAAGTCACGAAGTTAAAAATCCAGAATATGAGAGAATTAAGATTTTGTTTAAAGGCTTTGATAGTTTTTCTTTGTGTCCTCCAGAAGACCCCAGCTTCAATCTGAACTAACTTTTTTCAAAGTCAGTTTGATCATTCCTGAACTCTTTCTCCATTTCTGGCTGAATCAGAGTTAGGCTTTTGGCTATCACCACTGTGCAGGGGCCAACATAATGCCTTATCCTTTCTGATTCTTTACCAATTTCAAACTTTATTTTCAGGTGTATCCTCTGAACAAACATCCAGACTTTCTACATTAGAAATAATCGTTCCTCGAAGTCTGACAGGCAGGGAGAAACATCCCCCATTTTCTCATGAGGTTTGTTATTCTGATATTTTCTTTTTTTCTGATTGTTGCTGTTTTTCAAAACACTGTCCTTCATTACACACACACACAATGGTTGCTATATAGAGATTTTTGTAATGAAATGTGCCCCACACTCTCTCTTCTGATTCTTAGTGTGTTCAACTAGTTTTAAGTAAATTTGTTCCCACAAAGGCCTGTGATTGTACTCTGAGTGCTTTCCAAACTTCTAATCCTGTTAAGGACCCAGTAAAACAGAAGTGAGAAAGGACATGAAACATATTTTCATTTCTTCTGAGTCAGATTAGATGTTGAACTTGAGCTAACATCCATGCTGTCCGTGTTCTGGTCTTTGGATAAGAACCAGAGGATTTCAGCCATGTGGCACCCAAAGGATAAAAATGGTCCCACAGAGTGGCACAGGTTAAGAGATGAGTTAGAAGAGAAACCTGAGCCTTAATTCTTCCGTTCTGAGGTAACTTACCTTTGTGCCAGATACCCAGTTCATTTACTGAAGTAACTGTTAATGAAACAACATTAGTCATCTTTGTGCAAACCAGTTAGGGGATAAAAGACTGGGACTCGTTTATCTGATTTACAGGAGTGTCACAAAGCACGACGTGGTACTGAGCAAAGAGTGCATTCATGGACTGTGCCTTCCTGTCTAAATGAAAACAGAGATTCATAGAAATTAAACTTGACATAGGAGAGAATGTTCACTTTGCTGCTGAGAGTGAAATATGGAAGCCTGAGAGTTGGGAATCTTGTGGTTTTTTACTTAAAACATACACAGGTGTTGGGCCTTTCTTGTCAAGCAAAACATGGAATAAACACAACCAAATAGAAAAATCACCTAATTAAGTGATATATTTCTTTTGTTTTCAGGAGCATTCAGATGACAATCTTTCTTACTCAGTTAAAACCAGAAATGGAACATACCTCCTAAAGCTGAAGAAAAATAAGTATGTGATAGTGTTCTAAGGAATTGCCTTATTTTGGGGTTGGTTGCATACAGAGAAGGATTTTTATTCTGAAAAAATTCAGAAGAAATCATTTAAATGTCAGATTGTAGCAACTACAAAACAGCTTTGTTAAATACTGTTAAATATAGTGTCTCTGTTATGGTAATATCTTGTAAATAGAAGGGAATAATAGTTTTTCTAGCTTTGAAGAAATTTATTTTGATTATTTTTTTATTAGCAGTGCAAGACAGAACATTTCATAAAATCCTTAGGAAAAATTAGAATTCAGTTTGATATTAGTTTTTTATTAGCAGGTCAGAGAGGCTTTAGCTCTGTTGTATTTTAAGAAATGTTTCTGTTTCTCTTATTCCTCATTCCTCAGCCTGTAATAGGCCAGGTCCTTATGCAACTGAGTCTGCTTAGATTCCTCTCTGTAGATATTTTAGTTAAAATAAATAAGTTTCAAAATAACTTATTTTCCAAAAATTCCAGCTTGTTTTAAAGTATTTTGTTTCATGTGCTTGGATTTTAATAATAATTTAGCATTGAGTGTGCTGCTAACAGAATGTAGCACTTGCCAGGACTCTTGACTTGTTTCTTGTTTCTAGACCATTAAAAGAGCAGTAGTTTATTTTTGTTTCCAGAAAACTTCTCAGTGGCAACTTTAAGCTGTACACATATGGGGAAAATGGGAAACTGCAGGCAACACCATCCAGAAATGAGGTATTGTACATAATAAAACATTCCCTTTGTGTCAGAATTTTCTCTGAAAAACCAGGGGAGCCAAGAAAAAATATATTTGCTGGGAATGAGATTTTTGTGAGTTTTCACAGTGGAGCATTTCTGTTTAACTGTTACCAGTGATCTAAAGATGAGATCCATGAGGGACTGGGATGTTTGTGGGGTGCAGCACCCCTGTTCCCCAAGGTGTGAAAGGATTGGCCAGGAGATTATACCAAGCCTGAATTTGAGCCACCTTTGCATAATATGCAATTTAAAGTAGAATGGCAGCATCAAAGCTCTATAGTTTTTAAATTCTGAATCAAACAAGCCTTATAAATATTTTGAAATTTAATTTCATCTTTAAACTGCACGTGAACTCAGTGAGACTTAAGTGGGTGCGTTGTGCATGCAAGATCTTCTCAGGGCAGTTCTTAAGCAGGATGTGAAATGTAGATTAAAAATATTAAAATATGTTATAGTTTTATAAAAATACTATAAAATTTTATAAAAATATAAAAGGTGATGATGGTTAAACTAAAAAGCTGGCTGTGTTCTAGAACCAAGGCAGCAAAGGCTACTTTAGGTACTCATGTCAAGAGATATTCTCCTCTGAGAAAGTCAGGATTACTGTCCAAGTAGGGAGCTCTGTAAATTTCTAACAGCCAGCCCTGATGTCATGCAAATAATATGGTTAGTTAGAAAATAAGTTTGCAGTTGTAGGCAGCCACCTTGTTGTGTCACTAATTCTGTGGGTTTGTTGCATTTCAGACACACTGTTATTATCATGGCACTGTGGAAGGAATTGCTGACTCCATACTTGCTCTTAGCACATGTGATGGCCTTAGGTATTTCGTCTTCTATTTTTCTTTTAATATTTCACCTTTTGATGAAGCTGGAATTCATTAAAGGTTTTATAGTTTCCCTCACCTCCCACTTTTTTCCTCTTTTGCAAAATTCCTTCATGGAAAAAAAAAGATAATATGAGAGAAATTGTAACAAATTTAGGGAGAAACTGGGCATGACCTGAGGCTTCTAGTACTTCTTGTGACCAGAGATAGCTTTGTAGAAAAAAAATCTTACCTTTTGTTGAACTTAAAACATTCCTGCAAACAACTTTGTCTTATGAGTGGGCACATTTCAAAAGACAAACCATTTCCATGAATTTTTTTTTCCCAATTTGAACCATTTTTTGTGTTGCAAATACAATAAAATCACAATTGGGATAAAATTCGCCTATGTATCTTTCAGGTGAAGCTCCACAGAGAGATGGCACTCACAATAAATCAGGACATATCCTGGCAGTCCTTTAAATTAATGAGATAAGGGCTGAAAGGGACCCTTGGCATCAGCTCTGTGCCCACAGTCCAGACTCATTTACTAACAATTTGGCTTCATTCTCTTTTATTTCCTTCCTTTTCTAACTGATTCAAGAAGCCCACACTTGATGAGTATTTAAATAAGTTCTGTTTTGTCTTTTACTGGGCATATGAACTTACTCCCATATTAATATAATTTCAAATAACAATTTATTTCAACATAGTGTCTAAGTATCCAGCTGTTATTCATTCATCTAGTCATAACCACAAGGGGAAAATGATGAAATAATGTTTCATTCTATTATGATTGTTAGGGGAATTCTCTACATTGGAGGCAAATGGTATGGAATGGAGCCCCTCAACACATCCAGCACATTTGAACATGTGCTTTATGAATTGGAAGATGAGCAGGGTATCCCCTTCCACTGTGGGGTGCTGAATGGCAGCCTGGAGCATGAGATGTTTGTGAAGCAGTCTGTGAAATACACATTTTCATCAAACAGTACCTCCAGCAGGGACAGGCTCCTCAGGGTAAATATATTTCTGTTTCTCCCTTGAGCTGCAATCCAAGGCATCTCCAGGGCTCTTGCTCTGGCACAGCATCACTGCAGGTGGGATTGGCCTGGCAGGACATTTCCTTGTGGCCTTCATTTCCATGGACACCAAGCTGGTGGGAGCCCTGCTGAGGAAATCCTGGAGCAGAAGATCAGCACAATGGGCATCTCACCCAGCAGAGTCTGGCCAGGACAGCTGTGGGCAGGACATGAAATGCACAAGCTGCCATTCAGCTCATGCATCCCAGTGTCTGACCTGCTGTGAATTACTGACACAGAGATGTTCGTGGGGTGATCTGACACAAATTGAGAACACCTTACAAGGCACAACATTGCAAATTCATTGTGTTAATTTACTGTGCTTTCTCATTTGCAGGAGAAGCGAGCTGTCCTGCCCCAGAAAAGCTATGTAGAGTTATTTGTGGTTGTGGATCACAACAGGGTAATTATATCATCCTACACTGAATACATTTTATTGTTTTGCTAATCCTTCTCCTCTGACATTGTTATGGTATTTTACAGTTTTTGCTGAAGAATTCTGATCCTGCTGCAGTGCAAAAGGAAACAGTGGAGCTGATTAATTATGTTGATGGGGTAGGTCAGATAAGTTGCCTGGATTCAATAGTTTCTATTTTATGATAGTGTTCGGAAGAGCAGCTTGCTTTCCAAAAGATATGTTAAGGTACTTTCATTAAATTTTCAGTTATACTTTATTTTATGTTCTAAATATTTTTATTTAGTTTACAATTTATAAATATTTTATACTTCACTTACAATTACAATTATCATATATCGATAATATATAAAAATATATTTCAAGGAAACTGAATATCAATACATTTCAAAGAAACTGAAGGTATCTCCTGGTCACTATGTTCAGCTTATTGTTTACTCAGTAGTAATGAAGTCATCTTTCAGAATTCCATTAGAATATCTGAGGGACATGAATTATAATTTTTTTTTTTCAGATGTATAGAGCATTAAACATCCAAATTGTTTTGGTTGGATTAGAGGTTTGGACAGATGCCAACCACATAGCTGTGATGGATGGTTCAGCTGGAGATGTGCTGAGTAGATTTGTTTCTTGGAGACAGAAAGATCTTCTGAAGCGCTCAAGAAATGACGTTGGTCACCTCATAATGTAAGTTTGCATTCAGTGGGAAAACCAGCCATGCTGCCAGTGTTAATGTATGTGACTTAGGGCTTGTATGTTCATTAAAATATACCTGGAGTAAAATTCTCTGCACTTCCAAAATGGTTTAACCTGGAAAAATGACAGAAAAGTATAATGGATTCTTAAGAGTTAATCAGCTCCAGGGACAGGGTGACCTCCAGAGGTCCCTTCCCACCTTAGCCATTCTGTAATTGAGTGCACTGACACAGCAGAATTAGGTAGTTGATCATTATTTTCAAGCTCTTATCCAGATATTCATTATTAATTAGAATAAAACCCTGCTGTGGTGATAAATTCCTTCTTGACTTCAGGAAGACCAAATTTTGCCTTGCCATATTTCCAACTCATCAGTGTCTTTTAGTAGAAATCATGAGCTTGGAACCCATCTCTAACACCACCTCCAAACTGCTCTTGTTGCAGAGGGAGAAGCTCTTTCAGTGGATCCATTGGAATGGCTTTTGTGGGGACTGTGTGCTCACATGTCCAGGGAGGGTCAATCAGCACTGTGAGTACATCATCATGTGGGTATGGAAGAAACTGGTCCTTGACCTACTTGGTCATGGATTTGGCTGATTTCTTTCATGGAGTTTCTTAAGTAAAGAATTGTGCATATTTTACACCTTTTTTTTAAAAAAAAGTATTTCCCAATTTCTTTGTTAAATTCCAGCCTATTGGGCTCATTTAATCTTCAAGAAATTCTTTTGGTCATCTTTTGTGATTCATCAAACTCAATATTGCATAATCTTATCCTTATATCATTGAAGTTTATAACCCCAGAGGTTGGGATGGGAATGCAACTACAAAATAATCTTTAAATAGAAAGTGGACATAATGCACTGTAGTCTCAAGTGTCTGGAATTCCTCACAATAGGACTGTAAACAGGCAAAAAAAATTTTAAAAATTAGTATAAACCTATATTTTCTCCATCCTTGGGGCAGAACCAGTAACTCCAGAGGTTTCTGTCCTTAAAGTATGGATGCCACAACACTGTGGACAATCCCAGAAGCAGATCCTGTTCTTTACCAGTACATTTGTTGCTGAAGACTCCTTTGAAATCAGTGTCTAACAGTGTTAAATAGAATAGAATCACACAGAAGAAAACCTGCAATGGTGATTCAGACCAGCTGCCAGCTTATTATCCAGAATATGATCCTCAGGGAAGGGGTGGCAGAATCTGGCCCTACCTGAAAATAAAGTGACAAATTTTCAGTCCTTGCTGCTTTCACCCTGCAATACAATTTGGTATTCTGCCTTCACAGTCCCTGAGAGCTTTGTGGTGGGAGTAAATCACTGGGTACAAACATTGTTTTCCATAATTTCACTGTTTTAAACTTGACTCTCTTTATTAGCTGAATCATGACAAAATGTTACGGCACGCCACAGTAGTGGCACATGAGCTGGGGCACAATCTGGGAATGAAACATGATGACAAGAGGTGTCCTGCATCCTATATCATGCACAGCACAGACAAGTAAGATTTCCAGTTATTTTATTTTAATGATTTCTTTTGTTTGCAGTGACTGTGCCTTACAAGCTGTGAAACACCTATGAATCTGGAAGAGCTTTAGTGGATGGGGAGTTGTTTGAAAAATTTAATCACAGTGCTGGAGTCACTGACTTAGTATTTGACATCATATTAATTTATATGAAATTTCATCTTTTTCTGACCTCTTCATTCTTTATTTGTAACATTCCTAAAAACATATTTGGACTTAATTTTTTTTTTTAAATAATAGTGTGTTGCTGGGTTTTTTTCACCCTGTTGAGAATGCTTTACATGTACTCACTGGCTTTGTGCAAATATGCAACAAATTATTTAACAGTTATTTTTTAAAAAAGAAACTTCTTGGCTTATGTTTCCTTCAGTTAATTTATTCTTTGGCTTCCCCTTAAGAGAAAAAGATCATAATATTTTATTTATCCCCAGTTGTATTAATAATCAGGATAACTGAACACTGGACAAAACTACTCTAGGAAGGGGCATTCCTCAACTCTTAGGGACTCCAAGTTAAGATGAATGTTTTCCTGAGAATATTTTTTAATCAAACATTTTTAGACTCGGTATAGAATTTTTAAGGCCTGTTTCATACAGGACACCAGAATAGACCATCTGATGCTCTCTGGCCTCTAAAAGCATTCATATTATAATAGTATTTCAAACTTCTGGTACTGCACTTTAATGCAAAGTAAAATAAAAATTAACTGTTTCATGATCTCCTAGCATTATGAAATACAATATTTATTATGGAACAACAATATTTTAAGAGCTTGAGTTGCATGTTCTCCTGTAAGCAAAACATTTATAATAATACAATATTATCCTTTCCAGTGGATCCAGGAATTTCAGCACCTGTAGCGCTGATGATTTTGAGGCCTTTATTCTAAGTGGAGGAGGGAACTGCCTTAGAAATCCTCCCAAAACAAGTAATGTGTACAAAGAACCTGTCTGTGGTAATAATGTGGTCGATAAAAATGAAGAATGTGACTGTGGCAAACCACAGGTAATGCATCAAATTGAGCTGGATACTTGTTGTATTTATATTATATTATATTATATTATATTATATTATATTATATTATATTATATTATATTATATTATATTATATTAT
>JAYDZK010000271.1:29919399-29934354 GCA_034509185.1 Euphonia xanthogaster
GCTGCCGCCGGGAGGGGCTGCTGCCCGCCGCCCGCGGGGACGCCGGAGCCGCCTCCCGGCCGCTCGTCCTCCTGCTGGATGATAACTTCTATTACCAGAGCATGCGCTACGAGGTGTACCAGCTGGCCCGCAAATGTAATTATTCCCTGATCTTCCGCGTGAGGATGTTTGTAGGAAATTCGGCGCGCTTCTTCTTTCAAGTGCTCTCCCGGGGCGTTATTCTGATTGCTGGGTACCTGTAACTTTGTTACTGCCTTATTATTAATTGGTAGGTCCTGTAAAGCCCTTCCTAGAGAAGCCTTACAGCACCTTCCAGTGCATAAAGAGGCTCCAAGAGTGCTGGAGAAGGACTTCGGACAAGGGCATGGAATGACAGGGCAAGGGAAATGGCTTCCCAGTGACAGAGGGCAGGAGTAGATGGCATTTGGGGAAGGAATTGTTCCCTGGAAGGGTGGGAGGCCCTAGCACAGGGTGCCCAGAGCAGCTGGGGCTGCCCCTGGATCCCTGGAAGTGCCCAAGGGCAGGTTGGACAGGGCTTGGAGCAGCCTGGGACAGTGGAAGGTGCCTCTGCCCATGGCAGGGGTGGAATGAGATGACTTTACCATTCCATGGTTCTGTGTTTCGATCTCAGACATTTCCTGTGCAGCCTTGAGGTAAAATTCTGTTCCATGTCCAGATTTGTGTTCATGTCAGGCTCAGAACCAGAGCAGAAGCTCCCCATTCATGTAGAGCCTTTCTCCTGCATGCTGCTCTCAGAAATTGTTACTTGATCTGTTTAAAGTTAAAAGTGTCTGGTTCTGTTCTTTTTAGATTCCTTGGGCTTCTGCCAGTTATTTTTAGAGTGTCCAGTGGAATGCTGCCTGCAGAGGAATCGCCTCAGAAGTGATCCTGTGCCTGAGCAGACCATACAGTTAATGGCAAGGAAAATAGAAATGCCAGATCCTAGGAAAAACACCTGGGAGCAGCACAGCCTCATTCTGAGCAGTTCTGATGGCATCTCAGAGGATGAGTATGTCACTGATTGATCCTAGAGTTTTCCCTAAGTGCTATTTTCAGTGGTAGAAGCTTTTTATTGTATCTACACAATGTGTAAAAAGTATTTCCAGTGGTGATTTTTGGCAGTTACACAGAATCCAGGCTTCTTGGGAGCTCACAGCTACCATCCTCTGCAGAGTTAACCTCAAAACTCACAGCATTCCTGCCCTCTCACTGAAACTCTGTGCAAGTTGTCTGAAATGCTAAGGCTGCAAATAATTTGAGTTGTAATTGTTTTTAATTTCATATTATTTCACTGATTGCCTTAAAAATTTAACTGAAATCACGCTTTTCTTTTTTTTTTTTTCCTATGGCATCATTAGAAAAAAAAGTGTATCTGTGTGATTGCCATGGTTTACTGTTTGTTTTCTTAGTGAGCAGATCATGAACTTGCTGGCCACTGCTTTGGAAAATCCAGAGAGGCCAAATGAGGAAGACACAGAGCAGAAGGTAGCACTGCTGGGCTTCAGGGCACAGCTTTGGAATTGTTCCCTGGGAGGGTGGGCAGGCCCTGGCACAGGGTGCCCAGAGAAGCTGAGGCTGCCCCTGGATCCCTGGCAGTGCCCAAGGCCAGGTTGGACATTGGGGTTGGAGCAATCTGGGACAGTGGAAGGTGTCCCTCCTTTAAGGTCCCTTCCAACTCCAACCATTCTTTGACTTTGGAGAAATCCTTAAAAACCTGGCTACTCAAACAAACAGAAGCAATTTTGACGTAGAAATTCAGTTTGATCTAAAAGTTGCTTTAATCTGATGAAGGTTAATAATAAGTTTTTGTTTAGTGTAGTCTAAACTCTTGGTGCTAGGACTTGAACACTAATTTAGGCCAGGTTGGACATTGGGGCTTGGAGCAGCCTGGGACCGTGGTGCCAGCCTGAGGTGCTGCTAATGTGTTGCTCTCAAATAGCACTTTAAAAGTCGAGTAAATTCAAAGTGTTTGCTTGTTTTCTTCCTTGCTGGGGGCCCTGGCCAGGAGGCAGCTCGAGCCATCTGTGCAGCCAGTGCTGTCCATCAGGCTGACCAGGCATGCAGGAGAGCCATCTCTGAGGCCATGCAGGATGCCAAAGGTACCTCCTCTGCCCATCCCACCTATCCCAGCTCCAACTGGCAGTGGGAAACAGCCCCTGCAATTCCCTTGGGATAAACTGTTCAGGATCCCAGCAGGTGTGCCTGAGGCAACACCTTCACAGCTCTGGTCAGGGTTGTGTGTAGAAGTTTGTAGGTTTAAAAACCAGAATCATATTTATTAACTGTATTAATTACAGCTTTAATAAACCCATTTAGTACAGAGCAGCATTTTAGAGGATTTTAATACTGTTTTGGGACACGTGTCAATAAGGACAGGGGCTTTGCAGCCTGCACTGGTTTGCTCCTAAGGTTTATATGAGGAGCAGCTTGGTGTCCTTAACTGAAAAGCTCAGCTCTGTCTGGTTCAGGCTTCTCCCTGTGACAGGGACAGGAGGGAATGGCTGGAGCTGGGCCAGGGGGGTTTAGGTTGGATTTAGGCAAAGGTTCTTCCCCAGAGGTGCTGGCACTGCCCAGGCTCCCCAGGGAATGGGCACAGCCCTGAGGCTGCCAGAGCTCCAGGAGCATTGGGACAGCACTGCCAGGGTGGGATTGCTGGGGTGCCTGTGCAGGGACAGGGGCTGCACTGATGATCCTGTGGGTCCCTTCCAGCTCAGGATATTCTGTGGTTCTGTGATTTTTTTTCTGTAAGCATGAAGTTAAAAGTTCAGCTTCAATGTTCTTTTAGGTAAAAACATTCTCCCGAGTGAGATGAAGAGCCTGGCAGAAGAACTCAACAGACTGAAAGCAGAATTTTTGGAAGACTTGAGGCAAGGAAAGAGTTTGAAAACCCAATATTCTGACCTTGCTACAAGTGTTATTTCTTCATTCCAACATGAGGCAACCAAGGTAGTAAATAAATATATTTTAAAATAATGACATAGAGAATGTTGGGTGTTTAGAAGTCCCGAGTGTTTCAAATGCAGTAACTCTGCTGAGATCTGAGGTGCAGCTCCCTTCTCTGGAGCCCCTGTGCCTCCTCTCCCCCTGATATGGAAGAGAATCACTTTAATCAAGTCTAACCAAGCTGTTCTTGGCTGTGGAGATCAAGCCAAGAGCAAACCATCCCGAGATTTAAGTTTCACAGAACGAGAAAGATTTAACCCAGGAGGAGCACTTGGGAAATCACCAGCTCCACCCCTGGAAGGATATGCAATTAAGAATTGACATGGGACCTAATTAGAAAGTGTTATTTTATTCATATCTTACAAAAGCAAAGCTTCACAACATGAACTACACGAGATAGAGTTATTTCAGAATAAACCTTGTCGTCTCAAAAACGTTCACTAACATTAAAATTTATTTTACAAGTCTAACAGCTTTCATTTTTGCATAAAATCTGCTCTTTACACTGAAATACATATTATTAACAAAGTAGGTACTTAGAAGCACATACACAAAGATTGCTCAATGAAAAATGCTTCAGCAGGAGAGAGATTTCCTGCAGCAGAACATCATTTGCTGTAGATTTTCAAAGAAGCTTAAAATTAGAGAACTTGCCAGTGAAGACTTCTAAATTACATTCCCTTTGTCAAAAAGAAACAAAAAGCAGCCCCCCAAAACATTCTGGAACAAAACAAACAGTAACAGATTATTTGGCTGGAAAACACTGCTGGAAAGTGTCCCAGCACTGAGTTTTATTATGAAAAAGCCAATCAACATTTTATGTCTAAATCCTCTTAATCTAAACATGGGTCTGTGAAAAAAACAAATCTTTTTCCTATTGCCTCCTTCACAGTTGAATATTAACTGAGATAATGAAGATGTTCAAATATTCAAATGTTCATTGGAATATTCAGTCTCAAAACAGAAAGTGTGTATTAAGAGTGCTATAAATAGTGCATGTTAGAAATGTCCACAAAGCTATAAAATAATCTGTGAAAATAAAAACAAAACCCCCACAAAGCTCATGTTTTGCAACTACAGAACTTAACAAAACTGAGCTATGGAAAAATTCCATCTCCTTTCCAAAGCTCCATTAATAACAGTTAAAATGCTAATCACCTTATAACATGAGAATTTGGGTTTTTAAAAAAACCACCAAAACAAGAGTGCAGAGTAGCACATGGAGAACTCAATATGAAAAGTTCTTTTAACAAAGGACTCAATCCCAGAATCCTGGACAAGTCGCCCTCACTGACTCTGGGTAAGGCCTGCTTGTGCAAGGGATCACACTTGGAAAGGATTTGCCAGTACCAGCTCTGGTCTTTAAATTATAGTTAATAGTATGTGTAAATGATGAAAAATAGGAAAATACACCTTCCAAAGCTCCTCAGCTGACAGGAGGGGACAATGATGTCGGGGCAGTGTTTGGCACAACAGAACACACTGTGATCATGGAACAGGAACAGTCCTGGGAAGGACACAGGGATCCACCCGAGGGCTCTGGGGGCAGAGCCAAGGGATGAGCACCAAAGCTGCTGCTGCTGCCCAAGAACCCCCCTGCAATGAAGAGTTTGCCCAAGGCAACAGAGAAAAGAGTTTTTTCATTCCTCAACAGTTCAGAGATGTCCCAGCTAATCTTTCCCTTAGTCACTCCAGAGCAGAACCAATGGTGTCCAGGCAGCAGCAGGAAAATCCTTCCAAGCAACGATTTGCAAGGCTTGGGGATAGATTTTTTTCACACTGAGTTTTGTTGTTTTGAACATACATTCCCCACAATGGGATCCCCTCCTAAACAAGGGCCCCTTTCCCATGAGATCCTGCAGGCTTCCTCCTGCTCCCAGCTCCTCCATTAGTGACCTATGCTGAGTTCTGCCCAAGGCCATCGTGGTTCAGGAGTCATTTCTCTAAATCACCAAATGATGAGACAAAGAGAAGCCTCTAACAGTGTGAACACTGCCAACAGCAGCCCCAGAGGTCAGAAACCACATCTGTGCACATGGAAATGACTCTTTCTACAATACCAGCAGGGAAAAATCCACAAGGCAAGGAGCACTTGGCTGCTGTGATCACTCAGCACTGAAAGGTGCTCCCTGGAGCACCAGAATGCCACAAGTTTCCTTGGGAATGCCAGAGCTTACGAATAGGAGAGTGCATCATCTACCAAAAAGGCAAGGAAAACCACTTCCATAAATTACTAATTGTAAAGTCTTCAAGAGGAATGTCTCCTATCCTAACACTACATTTGAGCCAAATTTAAATGGTAGAATTGTTCAATGTGTGATCCAAAGAGAGCCACCGTTTCTGCCCTCTTTGACTGGAAAAAATTTTGATTCCAAAACCTGTCCAGGAGCAGTAACTTCTAACTGGAGTCCAGTTCAGTCAGCTTTTACTCCTTAAAATAAAGGATGTTTACACACACAGACTTGCAGTTTTACTTATAAAATAAATCTAGAAAGTATAATGCAACAATGAATTTTTTTGTAATTACAGAGTGTCCTGGTGAAAAATGCAAATTACATGCTGTCTTACAAATCCAGCAAAACAAATTCTGAACCAGTCCTGAAAACAAAACAATTTTTAGGGATGACAGTGTTATTGTTCATCTTCACTACACTGGAACCACTCCAGCGGCAGATTTCTGACCTCATTACTTCAAGACTGCACAGCCAAGAAAGAACCCAGTTCCTCAAGCACAGAAATTCAACAGTAGGTCAGGCAGGCAGACAGAAACACGTCTGGTATCCAAATTTCTATTTCATTAAAGTCAAAATTACTTCTACAGCTAAAATTCTTACACAGGTGGTTTTCCTGCATTGATCTCACCCTGATCACTGTAAGTTTTTCCATTGCTTTCAGGAAGTTATAGCATAAAAATATAAATTTGAATAAGCCAAACATTTCCTATTGAGATTCCAACCTCTGACTTGTGGAACATTAATAAAATCTCCTTGCTTTTAACAAAACATGGTTTGCTGGTAGGAGAAGGGGAATAGATAAGGGAAGCTTTAATTTGTCTCAAGTAGGACAAACCAAGGTAAAAGTGCATGTCTAAATATGGGAAAAGTAACAGTTCTTCCTTTATTTTTAATGTCTCAAATTCTTATCTAGCACATAAAGTTATTATTCATTTTAATTAGATGTTTTACTTAGGTTTATGTTAAAGTGCCTGTCCTTTAGCCTGAGGACTTCTAAAGATGAGTGTACACTATGAAACAAAATAAACAACTTCAGTTATCATTTGCCATCCACAATTCCTAAAAACAACTTCAGTGTAGTCAGTCAGTTTTCCTTTGCATCCTACATGGAGCCCAGAAAAAGCCAGAGGTCCTTCCCCTTATTCCCAGCACACCCAAAGGATATCAAACCTGGGAGAGGGAACAAACCAGGCCTCCAAGTCAGCTAAAATTTACAATTAACTGGATTACACAACTCTCAGAAATACAGGCAACCTCTCAGTTGTAGCCTGGCCCAACATAAAACTGAACAAAGGAGTTTGATTCGTAAACTTCTTCTTTGATTCTATCAGAACTTCTATCAGCAGGACAGAAGTCTAATTGTGCAAATTTTAAATATCTGTACAACTCAGTTTAAGGCAGTTAGAAATCTCACAGAATATATATTAGTTCTACAGGCTCTTCATTACATCACTAAAAATTGCCTCCTCTGAAAAACAATGACATGGAGAATTTTGTAGAGTGTAGGTAAAATAAGGTATCTTTTTTTTTCTATAACTCATGAATGACAGGCCTTTAGATCTTTCTTTTTCCTACCATAGTTTTATTCACAATAACCTGTTATCTTCTAGTTTTGTGCTAATAGTTAAATTAGTGTTTAATCCTAGCATGAAGAGTTTAGACTATACAAAACAAAAACTTATTATTAACCTTCATCAGATTAAAGCAACTTTTAGATCAAATTGATTTTGTACATGAAAATTGCTTCTGTTTGTTTGAGTAGCCAGGTTTTTAAGGATTTCTCCAAAGTCAAAGAATGGCTGGGGCTGGAAGGGACCTTATAGGAGGGACACTTTCCACTGTCCCAGATTGCTCCAAGCCCCAATGTCCAACCTGGCCTTGGACACTGCCAGGGATCCAGGGGCAGCCTCAGCTTCTCTGGGCACTCTGTGCCAGGGTCTGCCCACCCTCCCAGGGAACAATTCCTTCCCAATATCCCATCTAACCCTGTCCTCTGGCACCATGAAGCCATTCCTCCTTGTCCCGTCTCTACGTGATGTGTCATTGCATTGACCTTTCATATTTTATGGATAATAGATCTTGTCTTGCCTAGTAAACAATCTGGGAATTACATCCTATGGTTCAGGACACACGCTCTGCTTCTCCACTTGCAGCATGTTTATTGGGATTAAGTGCAAGCAACTGAAAATTTAGCAACCACAGCAGTTAAATGCATTCCAACCCTTAGAGCACTCTTGGCTTTTTTTGAAAGGCTACATATAAAACAGCAACTGAATCTGATACAAAATTTCCCTGGCAAGTTTTACAAGAACACGGAAATTAATTTGCCTCCTTTGTTGAACTGATTAATGTGAAGACTCCTTATGGGAATGTGCAAGCTTTCCATCAGCAAGTATGAAAAATAGACTGTAATATGTTAAAAAACTAAACAAAAGCATGTTCTCAGTCAATGTTGATTATGTTGGCCTCTTGCAAAGTGGCAAGCAAAGTCGTACTTGTTTTTACACTTACACCCACAAATGTTACACTGGAAAGGATTTTCAAATCCATGGCATCCCATGTGGATGGTGTAAAGGATATTGTCTGCAAAGTACATGTCACAGTGTGGGCAGTGGTGCAGGAGCTGAGGGTCCTGCACTGGCAGGGTTGGAGCTGGAGTACTCGGCTGGCTGTTGCTGATACTGGGAGTACTGGTGTGGGCACTGCGGTCACTGCTGGGCCCTGCCACGGGACTATAGTTCCTCTGATTGTGTGTGGGCCGGGAGTCAGGGCTGGTTGGAGAGGAATTCTGAGGAATATTTGCAGACACAGCTGAAACTACTGCAGGTGCAGCAGGCTGCTGTATCATGAAAGGCTTTTCGTCTTGACAGGAAACGACGTCAGGAGAGGCTGGATTTTGGTTTTCAGGTGGCAAACTGGACAACTGTCCTGCTAACGTGGAGAGCTGGTTCAAAGGATTATCCACCATGAGGTCCTGTGGATCTCTCGGCAAGCCCCCGCTCGGAGTGGATTTTGCCATGCTCTCATACGCCTCAGTCTGGATATTGGGGATCTCGTGGGTGAAATCATTAAGGTAGTCTGGTTTCTGCACCACCATGGAAGGCGGACTCAGATTAATTAATGCTCTTCTGCTGTAGCCCAAATTGCTGGTCTTCTTCTGCAGAACCCCCCACATCTTCTTGCTGCTCAGGGAAGACCTGGTGCCCTTGATGGGCACCATCTTGTGCTTGCGCCGGCGGTGGTGGGACAGGTTGCTGCGGTCGCTGCAGCGGAAGGAGCACAGCTCGCACTTGTAGGGCTTCTCCCCGGTGTGGGACCGCATGTGAGCCTCCAGGTGACGCTCGTAGGCCGAGGCAAAGGGACACAGGTGGCACCTGTGTGGCTTCTCCCCTGGAAAATCAGAACAGGTTAGCCCACAGCACCTCGGAGCTCCTGGAAAAGGCTTTGTGTGCGGCTCGTTGTGAGCCGCTCGTCCAGCTTCAGTCACCGCCAGCCTCGAGCTCAGCTGGCTATCCTGGGAGAGTGGAGAGCACTGGGGCAGCTCTGCCTCACCCAGGGATCATCAGCACACAGAGAAATCCCGAGTGGAATCAGGGTAACACACAAACCTGCCTGGGAGCTGCAGCAACAACGCCAAGGACTGAGTGCAGTGATGTTTGTGTGGTGCCCTGGGTCCAAGCTCTCCCTCACCCATGGAGTGCACAGAGAACACAGCAATGTCTCTACCACCAACATGTCACTGTTCTTCATGATAACTCTGAGGGAGGGTATCCTTCTGGGACCTTCCAAACGTCCCTACGCCCAAACATCCTGGAACTACCACCCAAACAACCCACACACACAGGCAGCCACTCAAGGACTGAGCTTTGAAAAAGGATCCTGTGGCTAAAGAGTTGTAACAGAATACAAAAGCCAGGTATTCCCTGGAGAGCTGTGTGCTCTTCCAGATGGGAGGTGGGATAATGATCAGGGAGACCATCATCTCCTTTGCACATGCAGAACTTTGTTCTTCTATCAAATGAAATTTATAGATACAAACTTTTCTGAGTATTTTTTAAAAAGTTAATGAGAGTAACAGAATAACAGGCCAGCCAACACTTGTGTAACAGCAGCACTTTAGGACTTCTGATTTTCCCTTGGTAGACTGATCTAGGAGTTACAGATCCAGGTCTGCAGTGTCAGAAGTGCCTAAAGGATCTGATGTGTGTTCAGGTGCTGAAATGAAAGATCATCTTACTCCTCCTATCTCGAGTGCCAGCTCAATTTCTAAATCCCTGTCATGTGACTAATGAGCATTCCACAGTTTGGAATCACAGTCTAGGATACCAAATAGATTTCTTTTATTCCCCCTACATCACTGGCTCTCTAAGATGAAAGAAATCAATTTTTGTGCTACCTCTAAGTACCTTCTTTTCACCAAGTAAACCATGATTTCTCCATGAGCATCTCTCTGCCCTCATAGATATACACACAAGGATGGGTAAAGATCTGGAGACTTGATAAAATGGTATGAGAAGACTGGCAAATTCTGTGTGAATGCAGGGAATTTGTCAATCTGATTGCATTCTGAACTAGTTACACAGAGATAAAAGTTTTGCATCACAGGTAGCACAATACAGCTGGTGAACTACTCATTATCTGCTCTCAGATTCAGCATGAAGCCAATCCTGCAGTAGGCTGCACTTAATAATAATAATAATGATAATTATAATGGTTGCATGATCATGCCCGGGTCACAATTCCTTTGGCAGATGTCCAGGATGCTGTAGCTGTTTATTTACACTGCTCTGAGGCTATGAGTCAGCTGCCACTTCCCTACTTTAATGCTGACTCATCTGGTCCTTCACAGCACAAGCAACCCATCTCCTGGCCCTCTGCCAGCCCTCCAAAACAAACAACACTCAGGCCTTGGATCTTCTTCCCTTGAGTGAAAAAACCAAACTAGGAAAACCAAACCAAAATAACTATTTTCTTGTTCTGGAAGACACAAGAGAAGAATTTACCAGGTCCTTCAGAATCTGAACCTCAGAACTCTGATTTCTGGCTGGTTGCCATTTCCTACCCCATCATGCCCTGTTGAAATGAGCCAACACTGCAGGGCCAGTGCAAGGAGCACCACCTTTCCCAAAATCCACACAGGGAGCTCCTGTGTGGAAGGAATGGCTCCCAGCAAAGTGAGAATCTGAGGAGATTAACTGTACCTGAGGAGAGCTACAATCACATTGACTGGAAATCTGTAAAAACTTTCATTCTTTGCAGGACATATTTTTTTTTTCTGCTCTGCTTAACACCCTGAAGTCATCTGTATTGGTGTGATACACTTGGCAGAGTTCACAAGCACCTATTTTTTTTTTTTCTCTCATTTGCCATGAAGTTGGAGCTTTCAGAACAGTTTAGGATATTTTAACCTTTATGAGAGTTTTGCTTTTCAGGTTTATACATCCAACAGTGGCAAATGCTCTTTAACAAGCCACAGTTGATAATTTTTCTGTTCACTTCTGATACCAGTCACTACCTTGATAGTATGTCCTCACATTTGAATATTCTACTAATAACTTTATTCTTATTACTGTGCTTTGTACTTCCACATCTAGAATGTTGTGCAGAACAGGAATATTTGCATGGCTAAACAACAGAAGAAGAAAAGGCCCTATAAACCTCTGTGTAGGATCCTGTACATTTGTCACTTTTCTCATCAGCACAGAAAAACTAAATGATATTTTCTGTTCTCTTCAATTTACATTGAAGCTTTCATGCTAAACTTTACTCCCATATAGTTACTTATAGTAATAAATGTCAGTAGGGGTTTGCACAGTTTAAATAGGTACATGGCACACCTTTACAAAAACAGACTATAAAAACCCAGCAATACCCAGTTATTGTTAAGAATTCTCTTCCAACTGGGAGATGGGATAATGATCAGGGAGACCATCATCTCCTTTGCACATGCAGAACTTTGTTCTTCTATCAAATGAAATTTATAGATACAAACTTTTCTGAGTATTTTTTAAAAAGTTAATCAGAATAACAGAATAACAGGCCAGCCAACACTTTTGTAACAGCAGCACTTTAGGACTTCTGATTTTCCCTTGATAGACTGATCCTCTAGGACTTACAGATCCAGGTCTGTATGTGAGAAGTGCCTAAAGGATCTGATGTGTGTTCAGGAGCTGAAATGAAAAATCATCTTACTCCTCCTATCTCGAGTGCCAGCTCAATTTCTAAATCCCTGTCATGTGACTGATGAGCATGAGGAATTTGCCAACGGCTGACATGGAAATCTCAATGCTGAGCAGATCCCCCAAGGCCTCCCAGGCAGGCAGAGAGAAGATCCCATACCTGTGTGAATCCTGATGTGCTCGATGAGCCGTGCTGTTCCTTTGCTGGCATAGTTACAGTATCGACACTTTAACTTCCCATCAAAAGTCCTTTCAAAGCCATCCACCAACATTCCTGAGTTTTCATCCAGTGAAACTTCAACAGAAGGATGATCCAGGCCATTCTGATCACCTTCTGTCCCAGCTGTGAACAATGCAACACAGATTTTAATGAATCTGAGGGATGCCATCTGTCACACTGTGAGCAAATGCCAAATAGCTTTTGCTTCTCTCTGCCCTTGGTCTTTAAATATAGAGAATTATAAAAACATGCCCTGATTAAAACAAAGGTTTTGTGACATGAAAATGACTATCAGAAATGCTTCCATACAGCTGCAGCATTACCTGGACTGTGAACACTGAAGTCACTCTCAAAAAAGTCAAATTTATGTTACTAGAATCTGCTCACCTCCCTGGAGAGTCTCTACTTCCTTGTCACCAGTAACCGATCCAGAAATCATATTGACATGGTGAGTCTGCTGGGTCAGATATTCCTGAAAATCTTTCACAAAATCCAACGGTTCTGCCTTCTTTTCCCCCATATTGACTCTTTCATTTACCACCTCTCGTGCCTAGAAGGGAAAATGTTTTCAGAACACAAGTGCCATTGAGTTTAGCTGCATTCATAGTAACAAGTTCAGGTTTTGGGATGGATTTTAAGCACAGAATTACTTTTATCACACGGTTTGAGTGTCGTGGTTTAACAAACTCTGGTTTTCAGTTGAGGGGGTGGTTCCCTGAGGGGACCTGGTGGAGCCAATGAGCTGCCTAGTTTGAAGAGCCAATCAGCTGGCTAGATTTGAAGATAGACATCCAGTTAACCAATCAGCAGGCTAGTTTGGAAGAGCGACACCCGTTTAAACCACTTAGAAGAGGGGAATACGCCTCTATGAGAACGCATTGAAGGATGGGCTAGGCCGAGAGGACTCGTGGCTTATGGCCTCTAAAAAGGTCACTGGCTGGGCCAGGCCAGGCTCACGTGGCTGGGTCAGGCCAGGCCTGGCTGGGCTGGGCTCTCATGGCCAGGTTGGCTCACTGCTGGGCTGAGCTCTCGTGGCCAAGCCTGGCTGGGCTGCGCTGTCGTGGCTACACCAGGCCTGGCTGGGCTGGGCTCTCACAGTCAGGCCAGGCCAGGCCTGGCTGGGCTCTCGTGGCCAGGTTGGCTCACTGCTGGGCTGGGCTCTCGTGACCAGGCCAGGCCTGGCTGGGCTGGGCTCTCATGGCCAGGTTGGCTCACTGCTGGGCTGGGCTCTCGTGGCCAGGCCTGGCTGGGCTGGGCTCTCGTGGCCAGGCCAGGCCTGGCTGGGCCGGGCTCTCGTGGCCAGGTTGGCTCACTGCTGGGCTGGGATTTCTGCCACCACTGGGCCGTTCCTGGCAGCTGATTTGCTGCTGACATTGGAGCCACAAGAGAACTGCTTCTTGTGGGGAAGTCTCCATGGCATGGCAAGAGAGACTCCACTCCCTAGGTGGACTGAAGAAAGATTATTTTAGAGATGGCAAACTGAGTGAAAGTTCCAGGTTTTGTCTCTTTACGTTGTCTGTGGGAAAGAAAAGAGGGTCTGGGAGGAGAAGCATTCTGAAGGTTTGTTCTGATTTTATAATTTTTTATTTTAATTCTGTTAATAAAGTTTTCTTTATACCATTCAAAGTTTTGAGCCTAGTTTGCCCTCCCCCTCCTAATCCATATCTCACAGTAAGAAATGAGTAAATAAATAATTTCTAGTGGGTGCGTGGGCATTCGGCCAGCATTATACCCACTACACTGAGTCAAAGAACAAACTGGCAACCATAAAAATATTGATTTTTGAATTTTTAACTCATTAAAGACCACCAAATACAATTTATGGGGAAATCACTTTCAGCAACAGGTAAATGACATAATAATAAAATAGTAAATAAAATTTTAAAATAAAAAACCACATAGTAATAAAAATCAGCATGCCTTTAAAAAAAAAACAAAAATATTGGATCATACCTGAATTTTAGTTCCCTGCTAAGTAGCAAACATGCTCCAAAATGTACCTCAACACGTCAGATAAAAAGCACAGAGCACAGCTTCTCCACTTTTCCTAGAGGGAATAAAAAAGAAATGTAAGTCTATTACTCTTCCCGACCCCCACGCGTTAGAAGAAAGAAACCTGAAAAATATTTGTGTTTGAAAGACAGGAATCTAACACTCTGCTGTTCTAAATTTTATTAAAACAATCACACTTCCAGTAAAAGCTTTTCAAAGACTGCATCCTCTGCTTCCTGGATGTCACCTGAAGGACACTTCTGACTCACTTCTGTTTTCCAATAAACACCTGGCTCCAAAAAACCCCAGATTTGGGTCAGTCAGTTATAGGAACTGCAATGTTGGGAAACAATTGAATGTTGGTGATTAGCAAAACTGGAAAGAAGCCTTAGGCAAAGCACTGTTTCACAGTTCTCTCTGTGGAATTTAACTTTCCTATCCTGAGCTTAAATCTCAATCCAGTCCATTATTTTGCACTGAAATTATTAAAATATTCCCCAGAATCAGTGGTCAGGCTTGTTTTGGGGAGTGTAAATAACAAACCTCTATAAAGTCCCAATTCACAATGAATTTGAGAAGACAGAGCTTGGGATACATTGGAAGGATAACAACAAATCTGTCACATTATTTCTGCAGATCATAATCAGAAATAATTTACAATGCTACCATTTCAATAAGAATATTCCTTATTTTTAATAGGTACTCAGGTGACCTACAGGAACTCAAGTTCTGAGTTCCAGACCACATTTAAATATCTTCTCCTGTGTATCCAAACTTACAGATGTAAGTTATCCTTATCCTACTTACAGATGTTTGTTCATTTTTGGCATCCAGATGAGGATGTTCTTTCATACCTTACCTGAGTGTGCTCAACTCCCAGCACTGATTAGCACCATTAAGTTAGTTTAGAACACATTTTTATGTATCTATCTACCTACCTACCCTTTTCCAGGTGTCACCAGCCTTGTGTAGGCTTAAGTTAATTTGTGTTCCATTTGTTGATGTCTCCTGCAATAAAAAAAAAAAGAAATTAGGATATTAATAATAATATTAAAGATATCTCTAATATTGAAGATATTAAGAGAAAAACAGGACAATGTAACATAGAGTCCTGACCAGGCCAACTTTCCATTAATTGTAATAAGAAATAACAATTTAAAATTAAACCATTCAAAACATCAAAGGTTTGTGTTATCAGAGGAAAATCAGCCTTACCTTTGGGTAAGGCACTAAAACTTATTTCAGAGAATCACAGAATAGTTTGGGTTGGGAGGGACCTTAAATCCCATCCAGTTCCACCCCTCCCATGCCAGGGACACCTTCCACTGTCCCAGGCTGCTCCCAGCCCTGTCCAACCTGGCCTTGGGCACTGCCAGGGATCCAGGGG
>JAYDZK010000271.1:29934454-29961489 GCA_034509185.1 Euphonia xanthogaster
TAGATATGATATAGATATAGATATAGATATAGATATAGATATAGATATAGATGATACAGATATAAATAGATATAGATATAGATATAGATATAGATGATACAGATATAAATAGATATAGATATAGATATAGATATAGATATAGATGATACAGATATAGATAGATATAGCAAAACATTTGCCTGAAATGTTGTGCCACTATTTTATTTTGGGTCAAGTGTCCTAGTTTGTAAACAAAGCTGAATGGTCTGAAAAAAGATGGGGAGGGGAAAGGAAAATAGCAAATGTAGCTGGGCTCCTGACTGAAGCTTATCTGGAGAGCTGGGATGAATGCTGCTGTAATATATCAAATGCCAGTTAACAATCGTCTGCAGAAAAAGAGCTGGCTTTGGGAGATACTTACTCACGTCATTCTTGGCAAGAACTCAAAGTATGACTCACTCCTGGAGCATTTATACTACTGGTTACAGATAAAAAGACATCCAGGTCTGTCTATTAATACCCAACTCACTTCTTAAAGTTGTGTTTTTCTACATGACCCTCTCTTAAATTGGGATGTTTAAAGTATATTTAATTTCTTTTTAAGGGAAAAAAAAATAAAAGTACTGTTTTGGAAGCAAGAACCTGTTGGTAAAGCAAAAATGGCATGGACTGAACCTGACTGAAATTTATCTGAGCTAAACAGTGAGATTGAAATATTGGTTGAAACTAAACTGCCAACCTGCAGATGGAATCAAAGAAAATGAGAATCTCTTACTTTCTGCAGAGCTATTTATCACCAAGGCCTGACTGCAGTGCATATGGATTGTAAGGGACTAGGAGAGGAGTGGAAAATAATGGACTAGTGCTTCCCTCAACAGCTTAAAAGTAATATGGCTTAAACTGGAATATACCTCATCATTTTTTAGAAAATTACACACACACAAATTGACAACAAGTGAGGAATTCAAAAGGTGGTTTGGCATCTTATTCCATCACATTCTCTTAGGACAGTACATAATTACAGTTATTTGTATGTGATCTATGAATAAACAGACAAGCATCAAACATCCTGGGGCTGAATATAGGTATGCTTCAGTTAATAATACCCAAGGGAGGAATTGCAAGCCCTCCAGTGAGCTGTTCCTTTTGGCAGAAGGCACATAAAACTGTTGGGAAGGACATTAGAGTAGGAAATCGAGGTGTGGATGAGGTCAGAAGTGAGTGTGGGGTTTGTTTTTTGTTTAACAGCCAGCTCTTGCTCAATCTGTGCTCAATTTTGGAAACTAAACAGGCAAAGGAGGTGAGTGACAACTCTGCTTTTAGCAGCTCCTCATGAATATTTGGAAAACAGCAGCAGCAGCATCTCCCTCACAGGTCTTTGCACAAATCTGTGCTCAGAGTTGCCTCTGTCCTGCCCTCACAAACTGGTCACTGAGAATTTCAGACTTTCTGTGCTGACAGACTCTGACTCCCAAGAGAACACTGCATCTGACCTGAGGCCGTGGAGAAGGCTTCCAAACCTGCCTGATAGAACTGGGATTGTGGGTGTGGAGTTTGAATAGAAGTGTGTAGTATCACAGGGTGGAAAACCCAGAGTTTAAGGTTTCAGAATATAGTAATATATATGTGAAGCCAGATGGAGGTTTTAGGATGGAGGCTAATTCTTCTTCTTCACCTTCCTCTTCTTGGGTTTGAGTGGTATTTTGTAATTAGACAGAAAAGTCCACATTGTGGGGCACAGGTGATTAGTTATGGGGTTAAAAGTAAAAATAATTTAGGTGTCATTTCTTAATTGGATAATTTTTCCTTAAGAGACCTTATAAAGATAGATACGGGGCCATTTTGTAGCTTGTTAGTAAAATGCTGTGGAACTCAGGCCTTGTGAAACTGTAATATTGATAAGAAATAATAAACATCTGAGTCTAAACACGAAATATCATCTTGACGCTTTCAATCCCGACCGCAACAGAAAAAAGAAGCCAAGAGCCAGCACACACCCACACGCGCCAGCGAGCTCATCCCACGGGAACGCCGCTGGCATGATGGTCCTGAGCACGCTCTGGTACCTGGAGATGGCCCAGCCAGCACCCAGACAGATGGACATGGGTAGGGACAGGGACAGGGACAGGGACACAGGCAAGGACATGGATTATAGACATGGACATGGACAAGGACAAAAACATGGACATGAACATGGCATAGACCTGGATACGGACATGGACAAGGACATGGACATGGATATGGACATGGCATAGACTTGGATATGGACGTGGACAAGGACCAAACATGGACATGAACATGACATAGACTTGGATATGGACATGGACAAGTACATGGACATGGACACGAACATGGACATGGATATGGACATGGACATGACATGGACGTGGACAAGGACCAAACATGGACATGAACATGGCATAGACATGGATATGGACATGGACACGGGCATGGCATGGATATGTACATGGACACAAACATGGACATGAACATAGGCAGGGACATGGATATGGACAAGGACACAAACATGGACACGGACACGGACACAGACACGGACACGGACATGGACATGGACATGGAACGACCCGGGCACGGCCTTGCAAAGATTCTTGCATTTCCATGGCAGGGCGTGCTTGTGGCTCACAGCAGCTGTGACTCATCCCAGCTCCAGGCTCTCATCTCAGCCCCTCCATGCAGCCATCCATGGCGCTGCTCTTCCCACTCATTTTGGGCACAGTTTGGGCCCTCACACTTGGCTGGCATTCCTTTTGCTACCAAGGTATCAGTGTGTACATGGATGCATGGATGTGTGTATAGCAGTACCCATGGATACACAGACCTGCATCTCCTGACATTTCCTGCCTTGGCCCTGCACCCAAGGGATGCTTTGGGGTAGAAGGGACCTTGGAGATCATCTCATCCCACCCCTGCCACGGGCAGGGACACCCTCCCACTATCCCTGGGTGCTCCAAGCCCTGTCCAACCTGGCCTTGGGCACTGCCAGGGATCCAGGGGCAGCCACAGCTGCTCTGGGCACCCTGTGCCAGGGCCTTACACCCTCACAGGGAGGAATTTCTTCCCAATATCCCATCTAACAGCCATTTCCCCTTGTCCTGTCACCCCAAGCTCTTGTAAATAGTGTCTCTCCATCTTTCTTTTGTGTCCTTTCATGTACTGAAAGGACACAATTAGGTCACGTCAAAGCATTCTCCACATCAGGCTGAACAACCCCAGTTCTCTCAGCCTTACTTGATTGCACTGACTGCTTTTAAAAAACATTTAATTTTGAATGAAAATTACATAAAAATCTCATAAACACGTTAGGGATCAACTGCATAAGACTTGCTTTCTCTACCTCATTGATTTATCATGAGAACACTCATCCTTTTCTTTACCCCAGTGTAGAGAAGTCGCCACCATTTGAACATGACCCAAAGCTCCCATCTGTGTGCTCAAACACTTCTGTGATTTTATGTGGCATTTTTTAGAGCTACACAGCCAGCAGCTCTCCTTCTCAGGGGAGAACGACACACATCTGATCCTTGCTGTGTCACTCCTGCAAACCAGAAAACGCAATTCCAATTACCAGAAACTGAGCAGCCCAGCTCGTGTTTCACACACCAGGGATGGGCTGATCACACCAGGTGTTACCCGAGCTCTGCTGACACAACCACACCTCCTCCAGCTTCACACCACCAGCAGCAGAGCACTGGTTACTCATTTTCTACCAGGCACCACTGCTGGACTGAACAGGGGTCACAGCACTGAGGTGAGCTAAGTCTGCTGTCAAAGAACAGCCAGGATAAAATATTCTGCCTAAATAATGCTGCTAAAGAAAGTAGTTCAGAGAGTACGCTCAGCAGTTTCACACACACAGTCAGAAGTAATCCTGCAGTAATTATAAGAGCACAAAGTATCTATGAGGACATGTATGCAGTAAGAAAATAAATTTACTGTGAGCATTTGTATGCATCCCACCTTCTTCTAAGGAACCCCGGGGAAAAAAGGGGGAGTGTTCTCTGTTCCATCTTTTCCATAGCAAATAAACGAAAGCAGGAAGGATTCCAAACTCCATCCAAGCCCTTCCCGGTCCTCCTGAAGGAGTTTGACCGTGGGGAGGGGAGCGAAGCACAGCGCCGGTGGCCACCGTGACCTGTCACCAACTCCAAACACCCCCGCTCGATCGCGCTCCTCCTACTCCAGCCCAAGCGAGAGTGGGGAGGGACACGGCCACGGGAAACCTCCCAGAAACCCGCGTGTCCCGCTCCGGGCTCCTCGGGACAAGAGGGACGGAGCTTCTGGAGAGCATCCAGTGACGGGCAGCAAAGATGCTGAAGGGACTGGAGCATCTCTGTGCCCGGGAAAGGCTGAGGGAGCTGGGGCTGTTCAGCCTGGAGAGGAGCCGTTCCTGGGAGGGCCCTCAGCCCTGGCTGTCCCTGGGTGTCACAGGCTCTGCTCCGAGAGCCAGCAGTGGCGCCAGAGCCACCGGTGCACAGCAAGTTCCACCTCAACGGGGAAGAACTTCTCTACTGTGAGGGTGACAGCGCTGGAACAGGCTGCCCAGAGAGGGTGCGGAGCCTCCCTCAGTGCAGATACCCCAGAACCTGCGCCGTGTGTTCGGGGATGGCCCCGCCTGAGCAGGGAGGTGGCACCGGATCGATTCCTTCCAACCTCACCCACTCTGCCATCCTGCGATTACAGTGACCCTGCGATTTCAGTAACTCTTATGATTTCTGCGATTCTGTAATTTCTGTGATCCCTCTGATTTCTGCGTCCCTCAGCTCCACACCAAGGCAGCAGCCTCGGCGCTGCGCCGCTGACCCGGCCCCGCTCCCAGCGGGGCAGCGCGGCCCTCCCCAAGCGCTGCCCCCCGCCCTGCTCCATCACGGCACAGGGAGGCCCCGGAAGGAGAAGGAGGGAGGGAAAGGGAGAGGGAAAGAGACGGAAGGGCAGAAAAGAAGCGGGAAGGGGAGGACAGGCAGCACTCACCGCCGCCGCCCCGCGCCGCTCCCGCCTCCCGCCGCCGCCATGTTTGTTATGCCTCCCCCGGGCCCGGCTCGGCCCGGCCCGGCCCCGCCCACCTCAGTCTCGCGAGACGCGCGCGCGCCGGCGGGAGCGAAGGGGGGCGATGGCCCTGACGTCACGGGGGCGTTGGTTCTGACGTCACGGGGCGTTGGTTCTGACGTCACGCGGAGGTGGCCCGTACGTCGCGGGGCGGGCGCCACAATGGCGGCGGCGGCGGGAGCTTGGCTGAGGGGCTGCGCGAAGGTGACGCCTCAGGGCGGGACAGGGATGAGGGGACAAGGGACCGCTGCGCCGCGTCCTGCCGGGCTGCGGCAGCTCCCCAGCCCGCCGCCGCTGCTGGGTGGGGCTCCCTGACCCGGGGCTGGACATGGTGGGGTGCAGGGGCAGCTCTGTGAGGCGCGGGGGTGGGGGAGCGTCCTTTTCTCCTCCTGCCCTGCGGGTTTGTGTGTGGGGGGACGGTGTTGGGTTTGGCGCTAAGAGAAGTTGTGAAAGTCTTGTGAAATGATTGTGGGGAGACAGCACCGGCCTGGCAGCAGAGGCGCTCTGGGGTCTCCTTTAGCGATAGAACAGCAAAAAGCTCTCCCGGAGGGTGCTGGCACTGCCGGGCAATGGGCACGGCCCCGAGAGCTCCAGCAGCCTTTGCACCGCTCCAGGGATGCTCAGGGAGCCAATTTTGGGGTGTCTGTGCAGGGCCAGGAGCTGCACTGGGTGATGCTGTGGGTCCCTTTCAATTCGGAATATTCTTGGTTTTGCTAAACGCGCCTGAGGCACTGGAGCTGTGATCAAGACACGCAGAGACCCCGGGGTTTTGCCATGTGTGCCTTGGCTCTGCACGGTGAGACCTTCTCCTGCAGCTCCTGGGCGTGTTGTGGCTCTAGAAATTGAAATAAAGAAAACCAATTCCAGAAATAAATGCAAGATTCCCATTGGGGAGCATCTCTGCTGGGAAATAGGAGCTGTGTGGAAACCAGCTGGGATGAGCACAGGAGTGGCAGTCACCAAGGCAAGCAAAGTGAGCTGAGGAAAACATTGCTTTGGGTTTTTTCTGTCTATATATTAATGCTGCTGCCAGGTCCAGCATTAAAATCTTGTTGTAGATTTTAAAACAAACAAGGAAACCAGGAGAACTGGTCTTTTAAAGAGCTGAGGTGGAGGTAAGAATTGAGATAAAGAGAAAAATCAATGTTATCAGCAACCAATTCTCAAAAGCCTGCATTTAGTAGGGCAAACAGTCTGAACCCTGTAGCAGCATAAATCACTACCTACAGAAGAAGAGCAGGAAACAAGGCAGGGAAGCAGCAGCCAAGGATTTAAGTAATGCACATGCTCTTTAAATAACTGCCTGAAATTAGTGATACTACATGCCCTCTAAGAAAAGAGAGGTGCACAATAATGTAGTGAGTCGATTGTTTATTTAGTTTTTAAATCTAAATGTTGAACTAAAACATAATTTCCACACTGGGCTGTTATTCCTCTGGGACAGCTGTGAGTTGCTGCTCTTTGTGAGTTGCCAGCATTAATCCCATCCCTTGGATGTATCCCATTGATTTTTAAAACTTTTCAAGGTGACTTTTTTAGGAATATTCCTTTGTTCCTGCAAAGGAGCAAAATGTCTCAAACAAGCACTGACCAAAGCACGGTTGATAAATGCCTGAACCAGCTTGAACAGGGCTTGGAGCACTCTGGGGTGGTGGAAGGTGTCCCTGCCCATGGCAGGGGGTGGAACTGGATGAGCTTTAATGTCCCTTCCAACCCAACCTACTCCACAATTTTATGCTTTATATTCCTAGCGATTCACCATGGAGGAAAACACTCTTTTCTTTGTACTTGGGAATGAAGTAGTGGAAGGAACAGGAGGTGTGTGTGATTTGCAGCCCTGTCAGTGCTCAGGAAGCAGCACAGAATAGAAATGTGCATAAATAGGAATGTGCATGTGTATGCTCACATTTTTCCTCCTCAGCCCTTGCCCAGGACAGACTTGCCCAGGTGGATGTTTGCACACCCCGGTGTCAGGTGACCCCAGCATAGTTGCATGTTCTGCAAATAATCCATTCCTGCCTGACTGCTCCCAGAACATGGGGTTTCATCTCTATTAAAACAATGTTTTCTTTATTTCATGAAGACCCACAGTGACTCCATCATCCTTTGAAAGTGTTGCAGACCATCCAAATGTATTCATAATTTAGCCCCACTCACCAGCAGTTGTTTTGTGTCACCAGGAGTGTTGAATGTGAATAAACACTGAATTTTCACAGCAATATTTTATTTTCTCTGTTACCACTTCTGACTGTTGTTGGGTTTTATTTTATGCACAGCTGTTTGTGCCAAAATGAAAATTTCCTTATCACAGCAGACTTTTGCTTCTTGTCTCCACAAGAGTTCATGGACGCGTTTTCCATCAGTTCTTCAGCCAGGAAGATGACAAGTGTTGAAAGCCAACATGAAAGAGGGGGAATTATTAGAAGGATCAAAGGGATTTTTACTTCCTGACCCCAGAGTTTCTGCTGGTTTTGGAGGAATGCTGCTGTCACAGTGTGCATTGTGGGCTTGCCCTGTGTTCTGTGAGCTGAGCAGGCGCCTGCTCAGGGCACAGCCAGTCTCTTCCTCACTCTGGGGGTCGCAGTCAGTGCTGCCAAAAACCTGTGTTGGCAGACGTGTGTTCATATTCTCCGTGGCCCAGCTGTGTCTCTCCTGGGGGTTTCTGTCAGCACTTGTCCTGGTGAGACATTTGTGTCTCCACACTTTGGACTGACAAGGCAGAAGTGCCAGAAATCTGTAGCAGAGATCAGCCCCAGAGTGGGCTGGGTTCGGGGAGCTGTGGGAGCAGAACAGAACCATTGTTCTGTCATTTTTGAGACACAGACAAACTGTGCTGCTTTTCAGGAATACATTTTAGCTACTGCTGGCCCCTTACTTTTGAGCCAGATCCTTTATGCCAACTGCCTTTAAAATCCTAAGGGATTATTCTGTGTTTGGAAAGCAGATTGGCCTTCATACCAAGCTTGCCTTTCTAAAGCCTGCTTAATTACCTGTGAGGTAATTAAGTCTTTGAACACAAAAGTTTTTAGGTCTCTGAGGGACAAAGCTGTCATGTTATCTATGTCCTGACAATCACTGTGTGTAGCTTCCTCCCAAAAGCCCCTGTCCTGTTCATTTTTGTGACTTTTGCCACATATTAATACTATTCCCCACATATTAATACTATTCCCCACATATTAATACTATGCCCACAGTGAAATGCTCAGCCTCTGCTCTTTTGGTTGGATAGCCAATGCTTTTTGAAATCATGGTTGTATTTTGTGGACAAATGGGGAGCATAAGCATAAATCACTTCGTTTTAGTTCCTTCCCATGCTTTTAAAATAAATCAACAAACTAAGACACATTACTTATTAGTTACACTATCAACATACTAACTGTGGGATTTTAACTGTGGAAATTAACTGTACAGAAGCATTCAAATGCCAGGGCTTTGTCTACAAAATGTGTGCTCATTCTGAAAATCATTGCGTGATGGATAAGAATTCAGTCTGAATACAGAAATCCACAGTGCAGTGAAAAGTTGGGCCCTTTCACAGCAAAATGCCCATAATCCACATGAGGGACTGTCAGATTGCTTTAGAAACAAGAGTTGCTGGCCCCTAGAAAAAGAGGGAGAAAGCTAAAGTCAGTCATTAAAGCTGACAGGCCTGTAAAAGTTACTGTATGTGTATTTTATATTTACTCTTATCATTCTTGTTAATGAAAATATTAATTCTATTGAAATACACACTCACTACTCTGAATGTTGCAGTAGACTTGCAAAATCATCTGTTAAAATGAATACTATCAGCAGGGCTTATTTGCTGTAAACACTAAAATTGACTAAAAAATGCTTGTGCATACTTTGTAGAATGAAAGTTTGTAAACTTCCAGGAAGAAAACTATTTAATGTTAAAAGAAAAGTAATTAAAGGATATTTTCTTATAGGACACAGGGGAGGGGAAGGTTATATTTTCTCAAAAGCTTTCAAGCTGAACATTAGATGTAAGTTACATTTCCTCATCCTTTACTGAATATAAGCACTGGGTAAAGTTATATATGGTTGTCTGCATACAAATCTCACTGTTTGCATGTTCTGTATTTGTTGCCAGCAGCTGAGAAGACACATGCCAGCACACCTGGCTCCTTGGAGGGTTTCTCCCTGTGCTTTTAGATCCTCCAAATCAGAACTCAAGCCAAATGTGGCCAGTGATGGACTTGCCTGTGCTCCACTTCAGACATTCACCGAAGAGGAGGCCATGCTCAAAGACATGGGTAGCTATTATCTCTGCAGTTAAAATTCAGAAATGTCTCAAGTAGAATGGATATTCTAGCTTAAAATTTCGTTTTCATTATTTATTTCTAGTCAAATGTTGAGATTTTTTGGAGGAGATGTGCTTTATGCCTGATGTTGCTTGGGCTACTTTTACTTCTGACATGCATCACCTGTCAGAAGCACCACATTCCTGTTATATTGATCCCCAAGGAGACTATTAATTTATTTATTTATGGAATATTTACACATTTTCTCTCTTCTCTTCATTGCAGTGACCAAGTTTGCCCAGGAACGAGTTGCACCATTCGTGCAAAAAATGGACGAGAATGCGAAAATGGAGGACTCCATTGTCCAGGGATTGTTTGAACAAGGGGTCTGCACACCTTTACCTAATCTTTTGTTTGGAAAGTAACAGCATTTTATGTATCTCTAACTGTGCCTTCAGATTTACAGATGAAAAGATTGAGGAATATGATTCAAATGAACTAATGAATCATTAAAAATTTTGGAGTTTTCAATCACACAACAACTTTCTTTACAGCATTATCACTCTCCATCTTTTGCTGTAATTCTTTTTCCATCTCCCCCATACCACACACTTCACCTTATCTTTTAGTTCCTTGTCTTCCTTCCCTCACTTTTTAAAGTTGGATAAGCATAACTGGATGCTGGAAAGGCCATGACTCCAAGTGTCAATGGAGAAGAGAACCAATATTCCTCTGTGCCTTACTGGGCAGCCATGAGGACTTGCATTGCCAAAATCCTGGTGTTCATTCCTGGATTCAATTTTCGCCTTTTCAGCTATCAAGGCCAACAAATTTATACCTTTGCACCTTTTCCATTTCAGCTGATGAGTATTGAGCTTGGGGAAGAATATGGAGGAACTGGAGCTTCATTTTTTTCAATCATATTGGCAGTGGAAGAATTGGCCAAAGTTGATCCAGCTGTGGCTCTTGTGTGTGAACTCCAAAACACTCTAACAAATAAGTTGTTTAGCACCTATGGAACAGAAGAGCAAAAGAGAACTTACCTGCCCAGGGTGTCCAAAGATACAGTGAGTCAAAGTCTTACTTGACTTAACAATTGAAATTATATTATTGTTTAGTAATGTTAGTGGGGATTTTTTTTTCAGTGGCTAATGCGTGTCTGCAGCTCTGGAAAATATGTGTGAGCTTTGAAACACTGGTTAGAGCTGAGATCTGTGGTGATATAGATACATCCTGTCATCAGTAGCTGAGAGGTAAAAGTGGAAAGGCACTTATTAGTTTCATTAAAATTTAATTTACTGTGGAAAAGAACTGTAAAGCAGTTGACTTTGAGAGATGTGTAATTACACAGTGTTTCTATTCTTAATCTTCACAGCTGAAACTCAGTTACTTTAATGCAATAGGTTAAAATGTTTGAATTTAAGAGACTTGTGCTGGCTTATAAGTATTTTCCTTATAGGATTTATTTACATTTGTGAAAATTAAATTGGCTTTTCCCCTTCCCTTGACAGTTAGGCAGTTTCTGTCTGTCAGAGGCTGGGTCTGGCAGTGATGCTTTTTCCTTGAAGACTCGAGCTGAAAAGAGGGGAGACTACTACATTATCAATGGCTCAAAGATGTGGATTAGCTTAGCAGAAGATGCAGGAGTTTTCTTTGTCATGGCAAATACAGACCCATCCTTAGTAAGTTGCTATAGAATTCTTGCATTTCAATGACAGCTGCTGATACATGAAACTGTGGATTTTATACTAATAATCTGATGTTAGAGGTTAATACTCTGTGCACCTTTTCCTAGCTGACTGCAAACCTTTAAAAATATTTCCCAACAAAACTTGAGAACTTGGTGAGCAATTTAATAAATTCCTCCAACCAGAGAAAATAAAAATGTCAGCATCATGGTTGCTTAGATGAAGAGCACAGCACTGGATTGTGTTCTGAAAATGGTGTTCTGAGTAACAGGACTCAGTCTTACATTTTTCCAACCTTTCTGACTTAGCTGACAAGTTCCTGTTGTTAAAAGGCAAAATGGAAAGCTAAAAAGTATTTTATAGTAAAATGTGTCCAGTAAAAAATTACATAGCTGAGTATGCAAGTATCAGGCTTGTGCCCAGTCTGGATGTAGGTAGTAGATTTTGAGGGATATTGGTATGAAAACCACTTTTTGATTATTTCTAATTCCCCCCAGGGCTACAGAGGAATTACATGCTTCGTAGTGGATCGCAACACAGAGGGGCTTCAGGTGGGGAAAAAGGAGGACAAGCTGGGCATCAGAGCATGTTCCACCTGCCCAGTCACCTTGGACAACGTGAAGGTATTGTAAGTTCAGCTCTTGAAGCATAATTTGTGTACAACTGGAACCTGGCCACACATAAGGAAAGAATATTAACTAAATTCCCTCTTTTTTCCCCTTATATACACTGATTTTGGGGCATATTTTAGCATCTTCCTTCCACAGAACTCTATAGAGGGGTTGGATTTCTTAAATTTTGATGCGGTTTTTTCTCAGTCATCAGTTTATAGCCATGTGAATCTGGGAATGCTCTAATCAGGTACCCTAGGAATCAAACTGTGGTTTATGTTTTATGCCTTCACTTATGAGGAACAATTCATAAAACTTGTGGACCCTTTTAGTAGTTGCACAGCAGAATAGAACAGGAATAATTGGGTGGTTTTATTTTTTAGGTTCCTGAGAGCAATATCCTGGGACAAGTTGGACAAGGCTATAAGTATGCCATTGGAATGCTCAATACTGGCAGGATAGGGATTGCTGCACAGGTGGGTGATTTGGTTTGTTACTGAGCACAGCCAGGATATCATTTGAGTTTGGGCTGAAATTTGTGGAATAGTTAAAGCTGTTTGGAAAATACTTTATTAAAAGCTCGATTGCCACTAGATGTCACTGTTCCCGTAGCAAAGTTACAGCAAAGATGGGAACAGCTGCCAGTGGGAAAATTCTCCCGTGGTGACATAAGCAATAGACTTCAAAAACATTAAATGGCAATTAGCTTCTCTTTAGTCGTTAACTTATTGCTACTGAATTATGTCCACGTTCTTGTCTTCCACTATGAAAATTCATTTTACAAAGAAAACTAACTTTGTAAACTTTAACACGCTGAAATGTATAAATTAATGCTTCCAGCTGGGATTGTGTGGGGCTGGCAGATGTAACCTAGTGCTAGCTGATATTTTCCCAACTTGTTTTTAAAACTCAACTTATTTTTTAAATAAATATGATTTTCTCTAGCAGAGCTGTTCCCGTTCATTGTTGTGTTTGAAAATTGCACTGTATGGCATCTTAGGGGACAATATTTACTGACCTTGGAATTATTTCAAAATGTTGTATTTTGCTGTAAAGTCAGTTTGGATTTCAGAATGCTGCTGATCTTAGTGGAAATAAGGTTTAGCCCCAGAATAAAATTACTTGTGATAAGTTTTTATATTTTTAATTAACTTTTGAAAGTAATCTTTTCTTTGTTTATACTTTGTTGTGCAATATTTCTGCACTACCAGTCTCCTTTATCTTTTGCCCTGGTTTGCAGACAGACCAGAAAAAATCATCTTCATTAAATTGAGATTTTTCACATGGCAATACTCTATGCTGGTAATTGTGCTGGCTTTTCCATCATTTCTAAATATTACCTCTGATTAAACTTTGTCTGATATGGCATTTAAAAAGGGCTGTGGGTCTCATTGTTCCCAGAGATATAAATAATATAAAAGCTCTGCCAGTAAAATACATAGTCTGGATTTTACTCTTAATTACTCCAAGTTACACCTTAATTAAAAGTTAAGGTCAGGTAGTTGTTATATCGTAATTACTGCCTTCTTGGCACCTTCAAATTAAGAGGAATGGACTTGACAAGAACAGCAGCTCTAAAGCCCTGTGGTATTGAGTTTAGTTTTGCTGTTGTAATAGTTTTAAAAGATAATGAAGATCTTATAAAAGGTAATTGTGGCTTTGAAAACAGTTTCAGATGGTTTTAGTGCAAGGCAGCTGCAATATTATTACAGGTGCTGAAGTTGATGTACTTTGTTCTTATAATTTATATAAGGAGATGACAAATCTGATAATGGGACTGATTAGCAGCAGACTGCAATGTTTTATTTTACTTTTTTCCTGTGTGTAATTTTTTTTTTCTGTTGTACATCATTCAAGGTAGTTTTTCTAGGCTGTCTGATGTGACACTTTACTGCTTCTGCCATTGTGGAAAGATAAAATTGATCTGAATTTTTCTACAATTGTTCTGCAAAGTTGGAAGATAGTGCAAGAAATGTTATCTCTCCTTCCACTCCACTAAGTTTCTAACTTCTGAAATAAATTGCTAATTCTGCCAATTCAGTCTGGTGTCCTCTAGAAAATAAGAAATTATTTTGCTTATGAAAATAGTTTTGATTAATCATTCAGATTCTTTTTCCTTTAATAGGTAATGTAGATTTATAGATCTTCAGTTTACAGTCATTTTCTTATGCAATTACAAATTTTCCAAAGAACCAATATTTTTGCAATTACAGCTGACCCATAAGTTTTGATCAAAAAATGAGTGGTAGTGTTTTCAGAAATACTTGCCTGTGGTAAGAAGTGGGCATGTAATAGGTTTGTTCCTCAAACTTTTATTTTTTATAACTCACCTCAGTTTGTGTGATAACTGTAAAATTCTGGCTCCTAGGATTCTCTATACAAGTTTTAGCAATATCTAGGTAGGAAGACAACAACTTTTCTCCTGGATATCAACCTGCCTGACCAGAAGATGACCAATTATCATCATCTCCATTAGGTGCATTTAATGAATAAATTCTTTTGACCATATCCTTATTTTTCCTTCCAGATGTTAGGACTGGCCCAGGGGTGTTTTGACCGTACAGTTCCCTACACAAAGGAGAGAGTCCAGTTTGGGAAAAGCGTGTTTGATTTCCAGGTACTTGTTAATGGAATGTTTCCTCCAAGAAAAATTAGTGACCACAATTAACAGTATAATTAGTATTATGATTTGCATAATTCATGTTCCACTTCATGTCTTGTCTCTCCTCCTCAATAATTGAGTATTTTTAAAAAAAATTCTGGATGAACGTTCATCTGCCATGTAAAATTCAGCAATACAGTGCTGTGTGCCTTTGCAAGTGCCACACAAATCATTTAAAGCTTAAAAATATTATTGACATATTTCTTTTGCTTGATAACTTACTGACAATCTTTGAATATAATACGTGTGGAACTCCCTTCTGATTTTAGTATCACACTATACTGAATGTGCTCCAGTTTTTATACCCTTTCATGAGGTGCAGGGGAAGGGCTTTTTCTGGGGACTAGAAATCATAAAAAGATGAGGAAAACTGAATTATTAGATTTCCTGTGTTGTACAAAGACATTTCGTTTTCATTATAATATCTGTTTCTTACAGCCAAAAAGACTCTTTGTTGCAAAAATGATATATAGTTTAATAAGGAAGATACATAATTGTAATTACTCTGGTAATTTTCTTGTTAAAAGAAGCCTACATCTCAGCTGAAGAGAAGGAACATTAGCACTACTCATAATTTATGCAAATTTTAGGAAGCACTCATAAATACCTAGGAAATGATTGGAACTACGTCTTTTGAATGGGAAATGGAATTTATAATTGCCAAATCATTTTGGTATTTTGACCTGCCTATATATTTCTGCAGATCTGAGGGAATGGTGTTAATGTTCTAATAAGATGAAAGATTTCATTGTGTTTTAGACTACTAAATGTTCATTTTCAATGATCATAATATTTGGGTGTTCTTAAATAAACCCATTCTTCTGTAATACCATTCAGATGTGAGCTCCACCACCTCTTTCCTTTCCCTTTAATCCATTCCTCAGTCATGTCCTCTGTACCTTTAAGCTGCTTCTAAATCTTGTCTTGTGCCTCTGAGGCAAGGAAAGGAGTTGTCACCTTGCTAGTTCTCCACTTTTATTTTAGAAATATTTGTTTACAAGTCTTCCTTGGCTAAGATCATTAGGGAAGCAGACCTGGTTTTGTCTCAGTGAACAGTTGCAGAATGAAAATGCAGCTCTGTCTTCCTCATGCCTTTGTAATCCTGAGGAGGATGTTAAGATTGGGATAAAATTATCCTTTATATTCCTGGGTTTAAATAGGTAACCCTCTGTCCAGTCAGGCCAAAAGAACCCCAGTGCTCCTGAATCCAAGAACAGGAAAGGGGAAATAGGACTGCAGTTCCTGAGAGCAATTCAGTGGCCCAGGAGTGTTCCCAACCTCTGTCAATAAACACAGAAGAAACACAGAATTGTCAGAATCCAGGAAATTCCTCTGGCTGCCCTGGAGGACTCGAGACCCTGACAGGGGGCTCAGAGACCTTGGCACGGAGTCAAAAACACCTGTGCCTTCAATTTTAGCCCTTGGAAACAATTACCAATTTTGTGCAAAGAGTTACAAGTTTGAATAGAATGATAGTGAATTTACCACAGAGTGAAAAAGTAAAATTTTGGGGTTTTAGAATGGAGGTTCAGGCAAGATGGAGGGATTTGGGCGTGTCCTGTCCTTTCTCCTGTTTCTTCTTAGCCTCCATCTTCTGCTGTGATGGTGGCACTTTTGGATTGGTTTAGAGTAGAGACAAACTGTCAAACATAGGTGATAGGTATTGGAAAATTATGGTAAATAAAGTACACGGAGTTCTTAGTGTAAAAAGATAACACTGCCCCAAGGCGGTCAGTGTGCCACGAACCGACTTGCTAGACAGACCTCAGCAGGTCAGAAAAAGAATGTTATAGATAACAGAGAATAAACAACCTTGAGAACCAGAGCAGAGGAATCCTGACTCCTTCTTCGATCTCGGGGCTGGGAAAAAGAGACTTTCCAACACCTCGGGGTCATCTTGCCCACAGAGACCCTGTCACAGAATTACTTCCCACCTGGATCTGATGTTTTAATTTAGAGTGCAGGTGCATTCCATGGTGAGCAGAATGGTTGTTGCTGGCAGCTCCAGTGGGGCTGTGGCTCTGCCTGAGTGCTGTGCTGCTCTTGCAGGGGATGCAGCACCAGATTGCCCAGGTGGCCACGCAGCTGGAGGCAGCCAGGCTGCTGACCTACAACGCGGCGCGGCTGGCGGAGGCGGGCAGGCCGGCCATCAAGGAGGCCAGCATGGCCAAGTACTTCACTGCTGAGGTACCTGAGCTCCCTCACTGCAGGCCTTCATCCCACTGCTGCTAAAGCTCCTTCTGCTACCCAGTGTCTACTCGGAATTCATCTTGGCTGTGGAAGCTCTGGATGTACTTTTATCTTGGATGCCACATCCCTGGAGGTGTTCGAGGCCAAGTTGGGTGGGGCCTGGGGCAACCTGGGCTGGTGGAAGGTGTCCCTGCCCATGGGAGGGGAGTTGGAATGAGATGAGTTTTAAGATGCCCTCCAACCCATTCTGTGTTTCTCAGTCCATGCACAGAATCTAAGTTAAGTCACCAAAGAATAAGCTGCTCATGCCCCTAAATAAAATTTTTAAAACGAACCAACAACACTAAAAGAGGAAAGTGAATTAATACTTATCAAGAAAGATTTAATTTTCTCAGAAATCTTATTGTGGCATGAGAAATTACACTGTAAAGAGCTCATTTGTGACCATTTCAGCTCTGCTGGTCACATCTGTGAGTCTTAAAATGACTCAGAACTGGATGACTTTTCCCTCTTTGCATTTGCTGTCTTGCATACCACTGCCAGTCTTTTGCACAGAGCAGCATAGAAATTATTGCTGTAACAATTAGTGAACTCCCAATGTCCTCTGATTTATGTTGTTTTTATCCTAAAATGGCTTGCTGAAGATGAATAACAAAATACCCATCCTGCTTCCCTCCTGTTCTAGTCCCTGCTTTATTCCCTGTTTTGTTATTAATCAGGTACAAAGTATAAGTTTTACTACCACTGTCTGAAGTTGAATCCTGTAACTCTGAAACTCTCTTCGTAGGTTGCAACACTGACAACCAGTAAATGTATTGAATGGATGGGAGGTGTTGGATTCACCAAAAATTACCCAATAGAAAAGTACTACCGTGACTGCAAGATAGGTGAGTGCCACTTGCTTACCAGGTATCTCCTGTAGCTTTGGTGCTATTAAAGTTGGAGGCAGAAGGGCTGGCTTTTTTTTTCCTCAGGATATTTTTAACTTGAAAATGTATCAACACTAATTCAAAGGCTCAGATAGAAAACTTTAGGGATAAATGTATGTACATGCAAGGCTGGTTAAAATGTTTGATTAGATACCAGCAAAATACAGACACAATCACTGTGTCCCATTCTATTAAGAAAATTTCTGTAAAAAGAAAAGTAATTAAAAATACCTTCATTGGCTTTAAGATCTGAATCCATGTGGAGGTTTTTTTTCAAGGCTTCCTGTTCATCAGGATAATCCTTGGACACAACAGTTTGATATTTTTAACAATATTACCCTTTGGCTTTTATTACGATAACATTTGGAACTTCTTCATTTTTGTTGGCTATTTAAGAACTGCTTTTCAGGAAAACGTCTTTGCATTATGTGTTGCCGGCCAGAAAAGTGCTTTCATTGTTACAGGTAATAAAATAGGAATGTTTATAATATTATATAACTAGTTACAACTCTGTGTACTTGCACAGTAAAGCTTCATTTCATCATTGTAAAGGTTCTCACTGGACTTTAGGATGATATTTTGATCTCTCTTCATAAACTCAGTGTGGGTTTAGAGTCTACTAATTTGTTTTCTTCTGATTTCAGGTACAATATATGAAGGAACTTCAAATATCCAGTTGAGCACAATTGCAAAATTCTTAGCACAGGAGTACTGAAACCATAAGGACTTCCTTGATGCTGTATAAAAATTATTTCCCTGAACACTAATTGTAAATGTATTGGTAATTACAGAAGGCATTGATGACATAATAAATAAGAATACACTATCACAGTGAAATCATCGGGAAACCCACTTCAGGAGAGGGAGTGATTCATGTGAAATCATGAATTCTGCATTCAGATCTGAACTTCTTTCTGCCTGTGATGCTTCCAAGCACTGGATTTAGCTCCCTTAGCTCATGCCAGCAGTTCGTCTCCGCTTGGAGATTTCAGAGTGAAAACAAAGGAATCCAAATCCCTGGCATTTCTGTTGATCCACCTGGGAGAAGGGACTCTCCACATGCAGCAGAGCTGGTGTGTGGGGTGGAGCTGCACTTGGGGTGTGCTGCTGCATTAGCATGGGGTGCAAAGAGAGGGAAGTGATGCTTTCCTCCCTCCCAGGTGGAGTGGTGTCTGTGGAGCTGCTGTAATTGGAGTCATTTTTATAGCAGCCCTCAGTGTGTTCTTAAGGATATCTTTGTAATTAAGCCCTTGCAGCCCCAATTTGTACTCCTGAAAGGTGGATAATATCCACCTCCCTTCCCAGCCTTCTCAGCTGTTAAGGGTTTTAATCTAAGAGCCTATTTATAGTTCTCCTTTCATAAAAGGTTGAGTTGAAATCTTTCTGAAATGGGGTTAAAAAAGCTCTAGTAGTTCTGCAAAAGGACAGATATAAGCTGGGTAATGGGAGTGCTGTGATTCTACCTCCCAGTGGCCTTTCCACATTCAATGCATTTTACAAACTTTAAAGGGAGGCTCTGTTAATTTGCAGCCTAGAATTCCTTGCTCCTGGAAGTTAGTGGTTCTCTAGCACAGTTTTCCCCTTTTTTAAGAGCGAAAAAAGGGCAGGGGCTTGGGAAGTATTTGCTTTTTTTATTTGTCTCTGTTTACTCTAAAATTAGACATTTTATTTACAGCAGAAACCTCTTCAGTGCTGGAGAGCTAATTAACTAATAATCAAGAGACAGGAAGCTTAATATATGAAAAATCATCCTAATTGCTGTAATTGGCAATCTGTTTCAAGTGTTTTGGGGAGGGAAGGATTGGTTTTCTGGTTTTGGCTGACTTAGAGGAATCTCATTTTTAAAGCTTGCCTTTCACTGATGATTCACTCTGAGTGGAGCTTAGAACATTACAGGCTGAGACTCCCAGAGGATTTCCTAGCAAAACCAGGGCAAGTGACACTTAACAAGTGGGATTTGTAAAACAAGCAGTGCCTTAGACAAAGAAACAAGCAAGGATGAAAAGCACTATTAAAAAGTTCTCTGACTTCAAAGGGAAGTAACTGCTTTAGTGAATTAATCCCTCTATGTACACACTTTGCCTGGTAATGGGCAAAGAATTATTGTGGTGATTATCCTTGTGCCAATAAAAAAGCCCCTCCCATATCAGTTTGATCAAGAGCTTTGAGATTTACAAAAATACAAGAGTAGGAAGGTAGGCTAGATGGTTTCTGAAGTTTTCTTCTAGCAATATTATAAGTAATTATTATTATTATTAATGCATTTCTGATTTACTTGCAGGCATTCTTTCAGCTGAATTGAAACAGATGGGGAAATTTAGATTAAAATTAAGACTAGTCTTAATTCTTATTTAGACTAGAATTAGGACTACAGACACCAAACATTTAACTGCAGTTATTCTGCTCAACACAGTCTATCTGTGAATCCAAAATAATCAAAACCACCCTGCAAAATGCTGGGGTTAATGCTGATTGCTGTGCTGACTTGTGGCAAGGTGAGACAGCCTTGAGGCTGCTGAGGTTTAATCTGCTTTGCTCACATGAGTGTCCACAGAAAACAGGGTTTGGTTTTTGCTGTGATCTCCCGGTTTGTGACACTCTCAGCTTGGCATCTGCAGTTTTGTGTGAGACTGAGGACTGGCAATACTTAACTGATTCAATACAGTGCCAGAAGCAAACCCTTTGTGGAGGAAAGTGCAGAGCTCTTTGAAGGACTGTTAAGGGCTGGATATCCAGGATTATGTAAAAAGACTCTCTTTGTGTAGAACTGTGTCAGGTATCCATTTGAAAAATAACCAGGGGAAAATGAGATTAATGTGATTCCTCACAGTCTGATAGGGTATGCCTGAGTCCAGCAAGCAGCCTGAACATCCTCAGCAGCAATTCAACAGGAGCTTTTCTTCTCAATAAAGCAAGGTCAAACCTTTAACTAATGTTACAGCTGTAAATATTTCATGTCTTTGTTATGTATGCTGTATTTTGTACTTAGTTTTGAAAAAAATAAATAATGTATTGTATTTATATACAAAATTTTGTGGAGGGGTATGTGCACAAATCAGTTACAACCCCTGAGTAACTTTCCCTGCTGTTTTAAGAGGACAGGTACCTGTGTGGGGAGCATTGGCTACTCTGGTCACTGCTTCTGGGGAGAGTCACAGAATGGTTTGCTTTGGAAGGGACTGAAATCCCAGCCCTACTCTCTGAACCCAGCTGTCTGGTTAGGAATGAGAAGTGCTGTGCTGTTGTCCAGGAGCTGTTTAGAGCCGCCTGTGCTCCCCAGCCCTTGTTCTGCTTTGGGACAGGCATTTTTGGGTGGTCATCAATGGCAATTCTACATTTGGCACTGTGGGCACAAGCTGCAGAGCTGGTGTGGGCAATGCTGGGAGGCTTTCTGAGCTTTTAAGCTGCTTTATATACTCAATATAAAAAGTATTTTATTAGTGACTATTCCCTTTTTATGCCTTTAGTCCATCCAGTCTGTTGTCCTGGAACAGCACCTTCAGTATCAAATGTTGCTTGTGAGCTTCCCTGGTTAGAAGAAAAGACCTGTATTGAAAATGTATTAAAAAGTGCCTGAATTTTGTTTTTTACTTGATACAATGCTTGTATGTGAATTCATGGTTCTCTAATAATCATAATTTAAAATTGTTACCAGATCTTGCAGGTTTTGTACCAGGAGAGAATGGCTGTGTCATGTCAGATTTCTCTAGTTCTGCTCTGCTTGGTGATCAAGGCAGATTTCCACAGAAGGGTTTAACCACTGCTTGGGAAATACTCAAATACAACATTTTGTATCATCTTTTCCATGGTGTTGTTCTTTCTTTCATATTTTCTTTTCCCCATGTAAAGATTGTGTTAGAAAAGGCTTACATGAACTACAGAGTTATTGTTCTTTGGGAGCCTTTTGCTATGCAAAGACTTTTCTAATTAACATGTTATTGCATTTCCACTTGAAAATCTTTTGGTGAGAGACACATTTCAAGTTCTTCTACCAAGCCAAGCTCAATTGGAAGCCCAGTCTGTTTTGAAAGCAGCTGTCTGACTTCCCTGAGCTGGTACTGGGTACACAAAAGCTGAATGCTTTTCCCCAGCCCCAGAATGTATTCAGGGTAACTAGAAATAACCAATGTGTTCCCTAATAGCTTGTTTATTGTTCAAAGGAACATGCAGTGTACACTGTAACATTTTTTTCTGGTGATATTATTTAGAAATATAAATCAAAAATATGTGCAGTCTCACTAGACAGTAATAGCATTTTTATATATTTTGTCTTTCAAGATCATTTGGATTTACATCTTTCTGAAGCTATTCTCTCTCTCTCAGTAACTGTAGAGCTGCTAACACTGGAGGACTTAAACAAGCTAAAAAAAAGTCAGGTTTTTAGTGGCTCCTTTTTAGTGAGGCTAAAGAGGGGCTCTTGGCTGCCTTCAGACAGGGACACTCAGCCAAGTCTCAAGCAATGACCCAGCCCTCAGTGGAAAAGAATCATTTTCTGATCATCCTTCTCATCACATTAAGTTTGCCACAAGACTCTTGGATATTTTTTGGCCTGAATTGTTTTCAAGGACACCCTGTAAATTCTTCTATTCCTTAATTTGCATCCCAAACATGCAAATTAAGTGCAAATTTTTCAGTGCAAACAGAGCAGGTTTTAATTTAACACTGTGTTGTTGAAGTTTTCTGCTTTTGTTTAGATCATTCCCAAAGACATGATAATTACATGCTTGACATTAGCTTCTCTGGACACTTTTTGGTTTTCTGTAGAAGAAATTTGCTAAACTGCTGTAAAAATAATCCAGGAATAAATAGAAAAGAAAAGTTAAGGTTCTGGAAGCATAGTTAAATAGTGAAAGGCTCCAAAGAACTTGTTTGGTCAATGGAGCTGCTGAAGATAGAGTTGGTCCTCTCAATGTCTGTCCAACCAGGCTTTAGAAGGAAAATAATTTTCTGGGTTTAATCACAGCAGTGCCTACATTAGATTGATAAGGCAGTTTATTTTGACTGTTGCTTGAATAATAAAAGGTGAATTCAGCAGGATATTTGTCATAAAATACATTTGAGTGCCATGCAGGATTCACAGTTTCCAAGGACCAAGGGAAGGTGCAGCAGCAGATCTTCCATTTAATGCTGGAAGAATTTTAGCTCTACTGTGCTTTGACTCCAGTGATCCAATTTGCAGAGATAAACAATTCTCTGGCAGAAATGCAGCTTGCCATTATTTAATAATTATTTAAAATGTGCCTTGTTACCCTTGTGTAAGAATCTGGGCTGCAGGGGAGTGCTCTGATTCTTCAGGGGCTGACACAGCACTGGGTTAAAGCACCCCATGGTCTGGTGTCTCAGACTGTTCTAATTTAATAGCAAACCTTCTCTATCCTGCTGCTTCTATTTAGAAGTGTCCAAAAACCTTTTTTTTTTTTTTTTTCCAACTGTAAAAGCCTTCTGGCACTAAATTACATCTATTCCTTGACTGAAACATATCTGCTCTATGCTAACCTCATTATCCAGGAATGATTTCTAGAAGAGGAAGTGAAGACTAATTAAATCATTCCTAACTGAAGGAAATGCTTCGCAGAACTATACAAATTCCAATTTGGCCAAGATGCTGTGGTTTCAGATTCTATTTCTGGGAAGGGCAGAGGGACAAACAGTTATTTTTGGAGTCATGGGCAGCTGGCTTCTGGCTGCAGTTTTCTCTCTTACCCTGAGCTGGGAGTGGGCTGGGACATCCCTGCTGAGGAGGGAGCACATTTCCTGCCAGCACCCTCCTCAGTACCTGCCCTGCTGGTAAATTTAACTCATCCTCCTTGCTGCAAGGGTCACCTGCTCTGCTTGGTGCTGGCTGAGACCCTGAATGGGGGGATTTTCCTGCAAAATGTGCCTCAGCCCTGATCTGAGGCAGTGCCTTGTCAGCAGTGATGCCCTGCCCTTGCTGCCAACACAGCTGTGAGGGGACACACACTTCCCCCACTCAGCCTGGAATAAAATCAGGATGGGATTTTGGGGGTTAAAAATGAGCTTGCTGTGTGTGTGCTCAGCCTGGGGGAGCCCAGGCACAGCCCCTCGTGGGGCTCTGCGCTCACATCTTCAGATTTTCACATTTTTCCATCTTCTTCCAAAGGTTAAGGCAAAAAGAAGATAAAAAAACCCCCCACTACTAGCTCTTTTTATGTGAGAATGTTTGCAAGTATATTAGAGATGTGTAATTGATTTATTAATTGGGAACTAAACAACTGGCATGCTGGAAGAACAGCTTTTCAGTGCTCCACAACTTTGGTCTTTCAAGGAATCAGATCACTGAAATGAGTTATGCATTCAAGAAATCCATGTAGAATTAAGAACACATGTCCTACTTTCCCAGCTTTTCCCATATTACAATAATGGAGTGTAAAGAGTAAACTTCAGTGATTTGCAAAAGGCACCAGCCTTGTGCCTTTTCCAAACTGGTTGATTTATGTGCTGTTTGCTGTTTTTGAGAACACAAAACAATTAATTCATGTGTGAAAAGAACAGTGAATTAATCCTAGAGAGCCCTGGAGCCTTTAAAGACCTGAATCATATGTTGAGCTCGTTTAAAACTTGCATAAGAAATTAATGTAGAATAAAGCCCTTTAATTTGAAAAGTGCATCTATAGTAGGTGTCCCTAGGATATCTTCTGGATCATTATTCAGAAAGGTTAAGGAGGACTTTATTTTTTCCTTTCTTTCTTTCTCTCTTTTTTCCCCCTTATATTCAGTATGTATTTTCCAGTTTGCAGCTCAACGTGGTGCATTTCAACTTATAAAGAGGCAGAGATTTTAAAAAGAAACGGGGAGCTTTTTATTCACCTTCCACTTAATTTCCTTGCTGCCTTGCCAGTCCCAGCTTAATGAATGTAATTGCTACCTTTGATGAAAATACTATTATCAAGATCACACATTACATTGGAAAACAGTTTTTCTTTAAACACAGCTACTGCAGTCTCTAATTATGCATGTAACAAGTGGCTCCTGAACAAAAGAGCATGTTGTCTACAATTGCTAGGAATTGGAGCAAGGCAAATTTGAACAAAGAACAGATTAGATTTGCTCCATGCTCCACAAAGCCCATTCCCCTGATTAATTTCCTGCAAAAACTAAAACAATTCTCTCTTAAAAGAAACTAACCCTCATCCCCAGAATGATCCATATGCCATTTGTGTCAATCTATATGATGATAATGGCTACAGATTTAAATTATTAACTATTAGGTGGAGTAAAATAGGAAAGCTCTTTTATAAACTTACCTTTTCATATGTAAATAAGCAGTACAAGGACTTAAGGGACAAAAACCTGACTTTTCTGTGGAAACCAGGAACAAGAAAGCACCCAATAACTGAAAGTCTGAATTGTGCATGTATAATCCAATTATTTTGTCAGTTTGTGCTCCGTGTTCTGCACAAGCACTGCATCAGGAGAACCAATGTCCTGTAGGGTTTTCCAAGGATGACACATCTGAGGGCAGATTTCCTTGTTTCCATTTGAGGATAGTTCTCCTAAAAAGGCTTTCATTTGATTCTCAAAACAAATAATTTTGTCAATAGAGTTTGATGAGCTAAAACCAGATTTAGAGATGTATTTTGCTATCATTCCATGGAAAAGCAGGTAAAATTTTGAATTACTACTTGGCCTCAGATAAAATCCTGCAGTATGGATTGAATTGTTGTTTGATATTGCTAATCCAAGGAATTAATCACAGCAGTTTAGAGCACGGTGTTATTTTTCATCCCTACTTGCATTGATCCAGGATCCCTAGCTGTGGTACAGGATGCATATAAACCACACTCAGGTGGGTAAAAGCCAAAAAAAAAAAAAAAGAATTTGCTCCAAAGTGTTTACAAGCTGGGTTAGGACTGGATGTGAGCTAATACAAGCCAGGGTATAGATTATTTTTAAGGAAAATTGGTGATCTTCTGTCCTAGAAGGATGTAACAGCAGGCATGGTGGTTTTGGTGCCAGCAGTGGCAAAGTGAGGGGGCAGAGGTGTGTGTAATAGCAGCTTGGTTTTCTCTGCACAAGGGCTGCCAGAGTCTTTGTGTCTTCAAAATGTCACTGCAGAGATCCCAGGGACAGCCCTGCCCCTGTCCCACCTGTCATTTATCCCTCTCAGCCCCAAACCTGCTTTGTTTGCAGCTTATCACGGTTCTTCCCAGTTCACATTACTTGTAGCCATATAAAATCTTTAAAATCTACCCTGCAGATCTGAAATCCACCTGAAGATCCGAAGAAAAACAAACAAAACAAACCAAAACCAAAACCCCTCCTAATTTTAAATGTGGATAGAATTAATCAAGATGTAATTATGACACCAGATGAAATTACTTGGAACATAAAATCCTTCTTCACCATCTTTAAGAAACTGAATTAAAGAAAATGTAAGACATTTCTTAGAAATGAAAATCATTTATGTTTCCAGACAGTTGTTCTGAGTGTTCCAGATACTGTGGGTCTTCTTATGATGGGACACCACAGAGCCTGTACTGGTGGGAAAACCCATGAAAACAGCCCCATATTTTTGAGGCTTCTGGCTGCAAATATCTGTGACAAAACAGAGCAGGCCTATAATTACTACCTGGGGAAACTGGAGAACAAAACCAATATATCCAAAATCCAGAATAACTTGTGGTTTAGTTCCCTGTGTCCCCTCAAACAATTGGAAAGCAATCTCATGAGTCTCGGGCAGCACCTTTGTGTACTTTTCTGAGAAAGTGTCAGGGTGTGAGTTTTTCTCCTTTTAGACACAAATCCATTGTTCATCTCTTGTTTTAATGCAACATTTGCTCAGCACACTGTGAAAAAGCTGGCTGGGGACCTTGGCAATATTCCAGTGGCACTTGGAATATTTATTCCTTGGTCACACTGTCCCTGTTTGGGTCTCACATCAGCCAAATGCAGAAGTTTAGCACAACTCCTGGTATAACCCACAAATCTGTGTTTTTCTACGTGTGATGTAGCACCTAATAATGCATTTTTTTAGCACAGCCATTGTCTGGAATAAACATTAATTCACAAAATCCCTCATGGCCCCTGGTGCAGGGGCTGTGTGGGGACACAGCAGATTTCTCTGGGCGTGTGATGCACCTGATTGCTCTGGAAGATTGCTTATTTTGCATAAGAGGATCAACCAGAAACTAAAAACTCCAGCCCTGAAGCCTGCACATGGTGCTACAGGGAATGGAAAGGAACCAGCCCCAGGTTCCTGTAGGGATTCCTCCTCTGACAGGGGGAAGTGCTGCTCCCTCCCTTTGCACAGCAACAGGACCCTTGTGCTGATCACAAATTGGGATCTAGTTATTATTAGCCAGTGGTGGGGAAGAGTAAATAGTGGACCAAAGAGGATGATAAAGAACTGAAAAGGAGAAGGCTTTAGTCAGGTTTTCCCACCTCAGTCCCCTCCTCCATCCAGTTCTTAAAATAGACCAGGGGGCAGACCTTGCATCCACATTTAAAAAATCCCAGTGCAAATAATCCCTTTGCTTTCAAATAATCCCAGTGAGGAAGCAAAAGGGAAGAGTCAGTGCAGAGCCACTGATGCCTTGTGAGGGCTGCCCTAGAGCAGAGGCTGGGCAGAGTCCCAGAATAAAGCAGGGATTTATTCAAAGGATCTCCTCCATGGATCCACCTTGGGCAGCACCAGAGCCCAGCCAGGG
>JAYDZK010000271.1:29961677-29966677 GCA_034509185.1 Euphonia xanthogaster
TCCTTGGTGCCCAGCTGGAGCAGGAATTGTTTTGTCTCCCTGCTCTGTGCAGAGAGCTCAGCATCCCCTGATGTGAAACCCAGACCCACCCACTAAAGCAGCACAGAATGTGAAACACAGAAAAACCAAACCTGAGGCATCACCAGGGGCAGCTCTTTCCCCAGCTGTGCTGGAGCTGAGCACGGGCCAGCTCAGTGCACCCCAGCTGGCACACAGGGGCTGTTTGTCTCAGGCTCTTCCCCATCCAGATGTATGATCCAGAGAGAAGGAAAAAGGAGTTGAGGTTTAAACTCTTATCACTAAAGTGAGTCTCCCTCTACATTAAAAAACTATCCAGACATTGTAACAGGAATGGGTTCAGTTCTTATGTCATAAATTTGTGTGTGTAGAAAAAAGACTTATTGGTGAATTTAGCAGTATTTTTCGTTGAACTGGCAGTTGCTAACCATTACACCAGTATTTATTTGATTCTTAAAGAGCACAAAAGCATGGACTACAAATAAAGAAGATGGAGTAATAGCTTTTGACTGGACCACTAGCTTTAAACTTGAAATGAAGTGTCCAGTTTTGAGTTACTGTGTCCAAATGCCATTTGTACAGTTTGAAAAGTGGGGGCATTTTTCCAGCTTGTCACTGTTAGCTGTAGTTCATTCCAGTGAATGATATCACTGAAGGAGCAGTTGTTCTGCTATAAGTACTTCACTCATGACTGGAATGTATTAAATGTATTAATCTGTGCCTGAGAGCGTAATTTAGGGAAGCCCTACATTTGACACATTCTTGTACATCCTTATTTTATTGCCTTATCCTGCAGGTAACAATGTCTCAAAAGCAAAGGGACGGGATGAAGTTAAAATTACATGTCACCAAATATTATATGCGCTTTTTGCCACTCATTTTGCTGTCAGAATTACGGATTTTCAACAACATTAGTTTAAATATGTTTATGACTTGATTTACACCTCTGATGTCAAAATAAAATGCTAGGCAGGAGCCCAAGGTTTCTAATGAGCTGGGAGGTGAGATGAAGCCATGAGGGGAATGTCCCCAGCCTCAGAGCTCCATCTTTCATGACAAAACTCTGCCGCGGCCGGCGCCTGGGCCAAGCAAAGATAAAACGCGAGGGTTGAGTTATCCTGGAGAGTATTTGTCAAACCTGCTTTAAGCCAGAGGAATAAAAATGTATTTTTGTGGCAAGGTTAGGCCTTATGTCAACGAAGGGAACCCGTAAAGCATTTATAGCCACCTCATGACTATTGCCTGTCATAAATTTGAAACGCTCCTAATCCATGGGTGCGTAATTTCAAGGCACTCTCGGCGCTCTCAGCACCTTCCATGGAATTATCCCCCATATGGCTGGGGAAAATTAGGGATGGGCATGGTCAGAGGTAGCAAACAGCATTTCTGAAGGGCACTGGGAGCTGTGCACCTGTGAAGGGGAGCACGTGGCTTGCTGCCCAGACCAGGTGTGGTGTGGGAGCCCTGGCTGCTGCAGGTGCCTCTGCTGTGGTGAGCAGCTCTGGCTCTGGAATCAAAGCAGTTTGGGTGGCTGGATTGCAAGCACAGCCCTGGTGACTGTGCTCAGACCAGCTCACCTCCCCTTCCTTCACAGAGCGCAAAGAGAATTCAACATCCCCAATTTATGCTGAGCCAGAATTTCCCTGAAGAGCTGAACCCCTCAGCCTCCAAACACCTCGGGCTGCTCCTTTCCTTTGACACCACGTGTTCCCTTGTGCACATCCCAAAATAACCATCCCAGGCTGCCCCCAGCTTTTCCTACGGAGTCGGAAAGCCTTTGGCGCCGAGGTGCCCCCGCTCCACCTGCAGGCACGGTCAGCTGGCAGTGATGGGGATGATGGAGGGGAGGGCACCAGTGCCTGAACTCCGACCTTATCGATCCAGCCACCCCCTCCCAGCTGAGTGGCTGCAGCCCAGTCAGCTGAAAAGGAATTTAAAGGGCGCCCGTGGTCCCCGCGCAGCCCTCCTGTCATTAATAACGTTTTCATCCGTGACAGTGATAAACACGCCCTACTTGAGGGGAGTTTATTAAGGTCAGTCCATAAATAAAAATTAAAATTTAAAAAAATGGGTTTACACAGATGAACAGATGGATGAATAAAGTGATTGGTAAAACAATAAATATGAAAATAGACAGATGGATGAAGTATCTCTAAAAGGCCAATGCCTCAAACGCTGGCGATGTTGTACCAGACCCTTCTCTCCTCTCTGATAAAAAACAGATTTAATGAAGCTGCTGCAGAACTTATACATTTCGGGGATCTATGGCCTGACTAATATTTTGTCATTTAATGCCTATTCTCCAGCCTGATAAAAAGGATTGCAGCCATTTCTCTATGTCAGGTGTATAACTGAGTGCTACTAAAACTTAAATGTCTCATCTGTCCTTGGATCTAAATACAGATGGCCTTAAACCTTCGAGTTTTTCTTAATGCAGGATGGTATACAATACCCTGCCTGACTTCTTTTATCATTCTCAAAGAGACAGAGATTTGTATCTCGGTGGAATTCAGGCTACCAGGAAGCAAATATTCTTCTTCACTTTCAAACTCTGAATATCATTTAGAGAAATAAAGCCAAAAAGCCCAACAGCACTCCAGTTGAGGAATTCTGGCAGATCTTTATGCTTTATAAAAATCCAAAATTTCCTTGGGAAGTATTTAATGCCTGGCTATCACGCTGGTTAAATTATAAATTTTATCTTTAGCTAGGTGTTATTTAAAAGTGATGAGGAACTGGCAGAGGAGAAAAGTTCATTCCACTTTCATGTGATCTTTGTTTCTGCGCTGGCTCTGCAGGCAGCTGAGCTGCAGAGGGAGGAGGCATCATTTGGGGAAACCTGTGCAAACCTCAAGGCTAAACACTTTACTTGGATTCAAGGCTTTGAATTTGCACCATCTAAGAGAACTTTAATTGCTGCCCCTGATTAAATATTCCAAAGCAGTTACCTGGATCATTGTGATTATTGATCCCTGATTAGCCCTTCAGTCCTCGATGGCCTCGCAGGCGTTGCTTTGCCTCCTACCCACCCACGTGCAGCCCTGTTTGCTGCAGATGAGGATTCTGAGAGCAGAACCTGAGCTCAGGGCTCACCCAGCCCGAGCTGGCCATCAATTTCCACGGAGAGCAGGTGCCTAAGTGAAATGGATGGGAAGAGAAGAAGCCCAGGACTCTGCATGGTTTGGTCCTCAGGAAGCGATTCAGCCCTGTAATGAAGAGGTGACGGGGCACAAAACCCAGGTTAGTTAAATCCAGGTGTAAATGGAATAAAACAGGAGTATTGCAGGTCCCTAATGAACAGTCAGAGAGGTGGTTAGGATGGTGCACAGCAGCTGGAGGGCTTAAAAAGCAGCAACAGTTCAGGGAATAATGGCTTGCAGCCAGTTGTCGAGTAGATCTATATGGCAGATTGGAGAGGAGGCAGAAATCCTTCTGTCGCCATCCCCACCCAGCCTGGGACTGAGCTGGCCATAAACTCACACAGGGCATCCTGGTTCAGGGGGTCTGTGTCCCATGGGCTCACCAGGCCATCAGCAAGGCTCCTGCTGCTCACTGGGAGCACAGGGCAGCCTGGGGACTGGCCACCAAACGCAGGAGCTGCAGGCTCTCCACAGCCAGCAAGTCTCCAAATCTGCTGCCTGCTAGAGGACAGTGAGCAATTCCACCATCCCTGGAGTTTTAAAGCATTTTTAAGAAGAAGGTTGTGTTTTTTGGTGATGAGACTCTGTTCAGCAAAGCTGGAGTTGAGCCTGTGGGAATTATAACGGGTAAAATTAAAAGGATGCTTTTCAGGCTCTCTCTTGCAGCACATCTTCGCTTCCCTATAGGATTCCTGGGACATTTTAGGAAGGCTTCTTCAAAACTGTGACTGCAGCTGAGGACTTTCCTGGTGATTTCCTGGTGCTGCCACTGCCGTGGTGACCCTGGAACAGAAGAGGGGAGTAGGACTGAGCAGTGGGCAGAGCATGGTAGCAGGCCTTTGGTGGGTTTGTTTCTTTTTGAAAGTTAGCATAATAATCAAGGTTTCATACGTCAGGAATGTTTTCTTGCTGTGCAATGCCTGGGAAAATGCCCTTTCTCCACTTTTTGCCATTCTGCTTTGTCACCTGCCCTTGTATCCAGATGGGATTCGAGGCAGAAGCCGTGGCTGTCACCACGACCCGAGGCATGAGGCTGCTGATGGAGTGAGAGGGGACAGTTTTCTGCCCCTGAAAATGGGACCACGTGTCCCAGTAGTACTTCCACCCTCCTGTCAGATAATTCTGATCCTCAGAGTCAGCTCCTGCCTCTCCTTGCTGCCTTCCTCCCCCTGGATCTGTCCAAGGATGTCTGACTGCCACTCTTGGGTGAAAGAGACATCCACAGATGTTTTCTTGAAAGGAATTTAAATGCTCCACATGCTCCAGCCTTTATTTTCACTGGGACAAAACTCTTGCTGCAGGAAGGGACATATCCAGTGCATCCATCTTTAAACTCTTTTAGCAGTCTGGAAAAGCCAAAGAGCATTCCCTGGCTTCTCAACCAGGGCCACGAGAAATGAACCCATTTGGAGCACGATCTGAAATTGCAAAGTGACCTCCCTCTAGAAACAGGGGAGAGGAACAAGGAGGAAAAGGAGAGGGAGGGAGAGATAAAGAATTTTTATTTGTTTTCTAATAGAAATATTTGAAATTGCATGGCCTCCTTTGAGATCCCAAGGCTTTCTAATTGATGAGTGATCCTGCAGCATGGATAGAAATGTACAGTATGGGAAAAAAAGGAACAGGGAAGAAAAAGAAGCCACTGACACAGCAGAAGGAGCAAATTCACTCATCGAGATTTGTGTTTAAATTATTTGAAAATATACTGCATCTGTTTAATGTTTAAAGCAAAAGAAAGTGGAAAAGTAACTGAGCATGAGATAGCTTTCAATAAATAATCATGGAGTAAATAGGTAAATACGCATGGGAGCACTGCAAATGCACAAGTAGTTTTGTGCCAAT
>JAYDZK010000271.1:29971677-29973487 GCA_034509185.1 Euphonia xanthogaster
TGTGGGAATCAGAAAAAGAGAAACTTCTGCAGCCACTGAAGAGTTTGATCTACAGCCTTAAAAGAAACTTCGATTGATGTAAAAATAAAACACACAGACATTAAGAGAAAAATCATAAACTTGTGTTTCTATAGTTGAAAGAAAAAACATGCCTTAAGTACGTGAGAAACTGTATTGATAAGAAGGTGAAAGGTTTATGATGTAAGAGCAGCTATATAAATTAAGAGTTTAAAATTATAATAGAAACATATGTGTGCATGTGAGACAAAAACCCATTAGATATAAGTATCCACAGTACAACAAAATTAAGTAAAAGTGATTAGTCAAAAAAACAAAATAAACCTTGCAGCATCCATTCATTAGATTAGAAGTTTATATATTATAACAAAAAACTTGTGACTACTCTTGAGCTATAACCAACTACTCCTTCAAAACCTCACAACCTCTGAAACTGATGTTTATCTGAGCAATAAATCATTCTTAACCCAACAGTAGTCCCATCTCTTAATAAAAAAGCAGAGACAATAATATATACCTACTTCTAAAATAAAAAAGAAGAATTTGGGATGATCTGATTTGAGGTTTGGGACAAATGCCACCTTGCTGTGAGGCTGGTGCCACGTTTGTGTCCCAGCCCTGGGTCAGTGAGGAGCATGAGCACCAGATCCTGCTGCTGTTATTCAGAGCAACAATTAAACACAGGCTAAGTTATAAACCTCTGATTGTTGCATTAGAATCATCAGGGCTCAGGAGCTCTCCTAAGCTGAACATGTCTCTAAAAACCCAGCTGGAGTTTGGAGAAGCAGCTCCATGGGGAGGTGGCTGAACGTGCTGAAGTTTGGGGGCTTTCCTCAGGTCCCTTGGTGAGAGCAGGGGGTGACAGGGGGGACAGGCACACGTCAGCTGTCTCTGCAGGAGCTGTGCTGGCACCTGAGGAAAGCCTGCTGTGTGCTGAACCCCATTCCACTAATGCTTTGGGCAGAGGCTGCTGGAAAACCTAGACACCAACACAAACATAAATTCCACCTCAGGAATCCCCTCAAAGGAGTAGAAGGGACAGGCTGGAGAACTGTAGGACACACAGGATGCCAGAGCAAGCCTTGCTCTGGATTTCCTCCTTTGACCAAGAATTGCTCAAATCTTTAGCTGTCCCACATATTTCTTTTCCCTGGTTGAATTTGATCCGTGGCCAAAAACCCATAATTTCTGCCCAAAAGCAAGACTGCAGCTCCAGTCAGAGGGGGGAAGAAGCCAGACCTTTCTCAGGCTGAGGGAAGCAGTGCTGAGAGCAGAAAATCCCCGAAGAGAAACTCTCAGAAGTGAGTTTGCATCAGAGTAAAATCCCCTGGTTCAGACCTTTGCTACAGCTGCAGCCCAGCAGCACCAGCACTGCCCGTGTCCTTGGCTCAGGAAGGGAGCAGCGTGCCCTGCAGGTGACAAAGGGGAACATCTGTGCTGCCTGGGCTGCCTCTGCCCACCCTGAGGTGTGCAGGGAAGGGCTGGGCAGCCAGGGCCACTGTGCTCCTGCCCTGGCTCCTTGGTGTCACAGACATATTGCATGAAAAATGCTTTTGACAGGATTTTTCTCCTGAGAAGCTGAGAGGCCTCAGAAATGAAATGTAAACAGTGATTCTCTGCTGCTGTGGAATGCAGCAGGTGCATCTGGGATTGGTCTCTGTGGTTGTTTTTAATTAATGGCCAAACCCAGTCCGGCTGTCTCAGACTCTCTGGTCAGTCACAAGATTTTTTTATCATTCCTTTCTATTCCTTTCAAGCCTTCTGATGAAATCCTTTCTTCTATTCTTTCAGT
>JAYDZK010000271.1:29973587-29984706 GCA_034509185.1 Euphonia xanthogaster
GTCCGGCTGTCTCAGACTCTCTGGTCAGTCAAAAGATTTTTTTATCATTCCTTTCTATTCCTTTCAAGCCTTCTGATGAAATCCTTTCTTCTATTCTTTCAGTATAGTTTTAGTATATCATTTTCTTTTAATATAATATATATCATAAAATAATAAACCAGCCTTCTGAAACATGGAGCCAAGATTCTCATCTCCTCCCTCATCCTGGGACCCCTGTGAACACCAGCACACCTTGGGGCTGGGTATTCAGTGATTAAGGACAGAGGCACTGTCCCCTGCCTGGAAATCTGGCTTTTGAGGGCTGCTCCAGGACTCCCTGCTGGGCTGCTCCAAGGTTTGCTGAGTCTGGGAGAGCAGGGGAAGAGGGGAAGGCTTTGTGTCCATAAATCCTGGCAGTTCAGCTCTGAGGCAATGTTTTCTCTGCCATCAGTGTAACAGCTTTGGCTGTTCTTTCCTGCTGGAAGTTCTTTTCGGAAGCTCTCCCAGGCCACAGTGATGCCCCATGCCCTCACTGACAGAGAGGAGAGCCAGCAGATTCCTATGGGCATTTTGGAAGGAATTTTGAATAAGTTAGAGAGGAGACTCCTGAGGTTTTTTGATGATGTGGTTTATTTTCTTATTTTTTACATAGGTAGGAGAGTTTAATTTACATTGCTATAGTATGGTTCAGAAGATTACAAGACTTGTATTTATAAGACCTTTGAAGGAGTTACTGATTAATAAAATATTGTTAACAAGAATATTTATGGTTTTTGACCTAATCTTTAAATATTTCATTTTATGGACTCATGCTTAACCTACAAGCCCAAAGTTCTGAGAGTTCTTTCCATTTCAAATTCCAGCAGATTCCCAAGAGCTCATCCCCCCTCATCCCTGGCTGCTGTTTAATCACTGAGATTTAGCTACAAACAACAGAGCTTCCTGTCCCCAGGTCCGAGCAGCCCTTGTCACTCCTGTGGTTTGAACTAATGGGAACAATTAAAACCTCCCAAGCTGAAGCTCTGCCATCCCTGCCCCAGGTGGAATCGATGCAGCCCCAGCTCTCACCACCCCACCAGCCACTTCATCTCCACCATCTTTTGGAAGTCACTCAATCACCCCTCCTCACCTGCCCCACACCAGCTCTGCAGGGCAGAAAAGGCTGGATAAACTGGTTCAGGGCCTCACACCACGGAGTTTCAGCCTCAGCTCAGCTCCTCAGCCACTCTCGTAAACACAAATAATTAATTTTACCTTGTCTTTTTTAAGAGCAGGAAAGAGGGAGTTTGAAGGAAGTGATTTGATTTAATTTTCTCCTCTACTTCTGAGCAGAATTGAAGGCCACAATTAGGGAGATGAACGGAGAGAGGACAGACAAGAAGGGCTCTGTAAGATCTCTGGGGTTTGTAGAGCATTTATTGTAAGTAACACCAGCATGTGAATCTAAAAACAGTGTCTCTGATGCTGTGTGTATATGACTGATATTAAAAATGACTGATTTAAAAGAAAGTGCTTCACCTCTGTTGCCAGCCAGAAAGGTAGCTCTCTAGTATTCTCAGACTTAAATGCTGCCAGTATTTCACGTTAGGATAGTCATAAAGTTAAAGGTTAATAGGCTGTACAAATGACAGAGTTTAAAGGGAAAAATGAAGATGGGAAGATTTCTAGCACTTAGGGAACATTTTAAAAATGAAACTCCTCTGCCTAATGTGATTTTTCCTATATTCTTTCTCATGCTGTTGATCATTACTGAAAATATTTCTATTTGCATAAGTGATTTCTCCTTCAGTGCCCACCTCCGTTTGCTTTTTGGATCACCATTACTTCCCACAGCACGTGAGTCATAACCCTGCTGCCTGCCCCAGGAGCCTGCTGCTGTGAGAAGAGTGAAATTAAAGCCCCAGCCCCAGCCAGGGAGGATGGGCAGGGAGCCCCAGAGCGTGAGGAAGGCTTTGATTTAATTGCAGGTCATTAGAATGGGCAGGTTGAGGAGCAAGGCAAAGCACGTGAGCGGCTGGAAATGGGATTTGGCCGTGGTGTTTCGGATCAGCTCAGCAGATGTGGGCAGTGGCAAAAGGGTGGTGCTGGCTCAGCCTTGATGCCCTGGGTGGGCTGCACTGTGTTCTCCAAGCCTGCAGCTGGAGAGTGGAGTCCAACAGTGAGATTAACATGGTTTAGGTAAAGAGCCCGCCAAGCTGTCACCTCTGCTTTTGCACTGAGGGGGCAAAATTCTCCCTTCTCGTTTCTGTTGGCCTTCCAGAGCAACTGGAAACAGTTGTGCTGGAAAAGGGGTGAAACATGGCTCTGTAAAATGTACTTTGCATTACCCCAATGCTCTTCCCTCTGACCAGGTCACAGGAGGAGTCGGGGGGAGGACTCTGGTGGTTCTTTCTCTTCTTGTCCCAAACACAACATTACACACACCACAGGGATAAGTTACAATCAGCCGTGGGCAACAAGTGGGAGCACCTTCCATTCAGAACTTATTGCTTTTGTCATTCCTACTGCTTTCTTTACTTCTGACAGTCCTCTCCAGCTATTGCTGGAGTCTGGGTGTGCAGAGGCTGGAAGGCAAATCAAAAATCTGGCTTTGAAACTCTGTGCCTCCACAGGTACCTCTGGCTTTTCTTCCTTTGTTTTTCATCAATTTTCTACTTTTCTGGAGCAGGTTCCTAAAAAACCATCTGGGTTCTGGGTCTGAGAGATGCTGAAGAAGTCAGATACTCCTGATTTATTGCAGCCTGAGCAACAAATAGGCCTGGAATAAAAGTGATTGCTGAGCAAAGCCTCCTCCCCTCTGCAGCTGAAAGGGAGAAAGGATTGGTGTTCCTTGGACATGCCTTGGTGTTCCCTCTGGTAAGGAATGTTATGGCTTTGCCACGGGGCCTGACCTTTGATTCTGCACAGAAATTCCCTGAAGTTGCAGGAGATGATCCATGCAGAGCTGCTCTGAAAACCAGGACATCAAACTTCACATTCCTTGTGCACAGATCAAGGGAAAACCCAGGGAGTGCCCATCCCAAGGATAGCTGCTGCTCTGGGCATCCTGCAGGAGGGACTCAAGGCTGCAGGGGGGCCATTTCATGCCATGAAAAAAAAACCCAAACCCATACACAGGACATTTTCATGAATTTCTATGGAATTCCCAGCAATAATGAACGGCATTTTCTTCCTTCTTTCCTCTCTTGGTTTCCAATGTTCCAGCCCTCAGTTACTTGCTGCTATGCTACATATCTTCCAAAACTGTAATGTTAATATAGCAGAACACGACAGCACTGAAACTCTTGTTTAAAGACGTGCAAGGGTTGTGTTTCCTCTGCATGTGACACTGCATAGAGCATGATTAAAACACTTTGAACACTTTAAAACATTTTTAAAAGCTGAGGCAAACCCACCACACCCTACCAGGTAAACCCACCATGACCTACCTCTTTGTCCCTTCCTGCAGAGACTAAAACGCTGAATAAAGGAAATAAAAGGAGTAAAATGCTTGGGGTGCAAATGGTTTTTTCAGGAGCCTCTTTTACCATTGCTTGGATTAAAAACTTCTGCAAAACTTCCAGTGATTAATTTGCAGAATGTTTTCCTTGCCCGAAACTTTCAGTCATGTGCTGCCTTTGGGATTATTTGCAGTTCCTCTTTCCACTCTCAGGACTTGTTCTGTGATAAACTTCTTGGATCCAAACAAGAACACCGAAGAAAAGAGGTGCTTTTCTTTCCATGCAGAGCCTTTTTCTCTGAGGCAGCTTTGCCCCAGAGACCCCCACACTGCTGGGCTGGCTGGTGGAGCCCTTCCTCCCTCTGCCTCAGCAGCCACTTCTGGAAGCACGGAATTGCTCGTGGTGGAGCCAGTGGAATTGCTTGTGTGAAGAAGTGCTCACCTAAAAGCAAAGGGTCCTTTCTATTTGGTCCTTTGTAATTTCTGGTTCTTCATTCATTTTTACAGACAGGTGGAATGGTTATAATGCTCCAAAATAAAAGACAGCTTTCTTTTGAAAAAGGGGCCATGCCTAAAAGTTGAGAGTGGAAAAGGCTGCCTGTAACCTTTTATTGGCTTCATTCTCTCTAATATATCTGCCTTGTAGGCCAAGAAAAGTATAAACAAATGGCAGGGTATTGGTTTTTCACTAACAGGGTTTAAACCAAGGTTATAAAAAGCATATCCTATCTGACGCTATTTATGAAACAATTAATATTGTCAATGCCTTTTCCATCTCCGCCGAGTTACACATCCTGCATAAACTTTGATATATCCCTGAGAAGTACAAAAAACACCAGCTGGGGGATAAACAGGGCAATGCATCAACACTGCAGGAAAGGAAAACAATTCTCACATCTTCTTGTGAAATTCTTTGATATTAAAATAACCCGAGGTGTAATTCCCTTGAATTTGTCCGAGGAGGTTTGGGGAACAGTAGACAAAAGGTCCTGGATTTAACCTGTAATCTCAGGGTTTAGATACAGCTGATTATTTGGTTGTTCGGAGCTTTTACAATCGCATCCCCGCTCCCAGACCCGCGGGAAGGCGCTCCCGGCGCTGCCCGTGGTGCTGAAGGGCGAGCGGGGAGCGCCCAGCGCTCCGTCCATCCACCCGCTGCTGCATCTGTATTCATTCGCGTTAGTACAATAATTCCAGAAATTAATCTCCGCAGGTTCAAATGGAAATCTCTTCCCAGACAAAAAGCAGGGATATTTTGGTGGCAAATATCACTTCAGAGTTTCCCAGCTGGAGATATTTAAACTAATCCTCCCCCCCCCACTGCCTTGTTTGTCACCTGAAATATCAGCCCTGCTTATCAATACCCCTGTGCGTGTCACGCTACTGCCAAGCATCCCGATCAATAGATTATCATTTCAGAGCCTGGTCGTGAAGGTGAAGGGCATTCTCAAGGACACCTGGAAATCCTGATCACTCTCTGATCACTTTCAGTGCTTTACAAGCACCGTGGCCAGAGCAGAATCAAGTCAGGATCTCTCACTGGGGAGACAGCGCCTGGTCCTCTCCCTCGGAGCAGCCCTGGCTGCCAAAAACCAACCAACCAACCAACCAACCAAACAAACAGCAGAGGTGTCATTCACACGTTGGCCCTCGAGTCTTTTTGCATTTCCTCTGTTCTTCACCCCACTGCAGCTCTCCAGCACAGCAATCCATAACAAACCTCTTGTGGCAGGGTGATGTGTACTGTACAGGGTTTTCCTGACTGGAATATTTAAGGTTACATGTGGTCTGCGTGGGTTTTGTTACGTGCTGAGGGGTTTTTTTCATTGCACAAATAAGTTAGATGTCACACTCTGGGAATGGCAGCACACAGCAAGGATACACATCAGGCAGCTGAGGAGAAACAGCTGATGTTTATTTCTGTGTTAAAACTGTTATTTCGACAATTCTATTGCTCTGTAGATACCCAGCATTATTTAAATGTGTTGTATTTCATGCATATACCCAGCTGGAAGTCTTCTACTTTCTGTCATACATAATATCTTATTATTATTTGCCTTATCTGCCACCTTGAATAAGGCATTTAACTGTACACAGTCTCTTTTCATCATTTTGGTTTGTTGGGGTTTTTTTTCTGATATTATTTACAGATCCTTAATGACAAGCCAAAAATCTACTAATGTAAAATTATGTGGAAAAAATCACCCTTGGCTGTGTTTTGTCAGTGCTTCATGGCTGCTTTTCATATCTTCAAATGAGGAAGGACTTTCAAGCCACCACTCTGAACTGGTTGGGTCCCCATGTCTTAATTCCAAAGGGAATCTTCTCTTGTCCAAAAAAAGGTGTAACTACAATGGCTGTGATGGGAATGAAGCTGAGTGTCAGAAGTTTTGCATGACCTGCATTCAATACTTCTGCTGCTCTCCACCAGCATTGCTTCCACCAGGTTTATTACTGATGAATTTCTAATGTGCATTGCTAATGTTTAACCAAAATACATTTAAAATATTTTCTGTATAATGCTTGGTTTTCTAATAGATCTCCAATTCTTCAGTGGTATGATTTTAAAAAAGCAGCAATGTAAAAAAAGAAAAACAAAAAAACCCCAACAAATGAAGAAAACCTTAAATGTAAAGCTGTGGGCCAAGAAAGGACTGCACAAATTTCATATCATCAAAGTAGGATGGTGTGAAATTTGTGCAGTCATTTCTTGGCCTCTGATACTTTGTTTTTATAATGTGGAGTTGTGCACTTATATTAATATATTTAAAAATAAGCAACTTTGTTGTCTAGGATAAAGTTTTCCCTGCAATTTACAGGAAGATTGTGTAGAAAGAAGCCCAAAAACATTTTTTCACTGTAGAACAGAGTCTGTGCACCATGGGAGCAACGGGAGAACTTCACCTCTGAATATCTGGAGACAAGAAAAGCTGGAGATTCCCCAGCCAAAGGAGGGAGGAGGAGCCTCCTGTGGTGTGTGCATCACTTTGGCTCCCTGGGATTCCTGGAACACCGAGCTTCCCTGAGGAGCAGCCTTCCCTGGGGACTGCCAGAGTCATTAATAAGTGCAAAGCACACGGAGGTTTTGACAAAGAAACTCTTGTGGAAGCACAAAACGACCCCATCATTCATTTATTTTGCAAAAGCACCAGCTATTTTGGGGATCTGCTGACTCAGAACTAGCTGGTTCAGGCTGCCATGCCAGCTACAGCAAACATTAGTAGGGAAATTAGGGTGATCTGAGGATCTTTCCATGAAATTCAGAGCACAGCTCATGTTCAGTAGGTGCATCCAGAATAACTCTCCTGTAATTGCCGAGGATCTGTGATAGGAACATGAGAGGCTTTAGAAGCAGCTGGTTTTTGAGTCAATGGGCTGTAACACTTTTGAAATCAATGATTATTTAAGAACTCCTAAAACTGCACATTATCCAGCTGCCCTGCACACAAGCATCACATCTGCTCTGCTCTCTGTTGGCTCTCTGCAAATGGACAGGTTGCATCTGAGGTCTGAAAGCTGAGGGTGGCTCTGAACACCTTTTTTCCAACCACAGCCACCACAGAGCTCTGCAGCAATTTTCTGTCCCAGCAGGAGCTGGAAATACTCTTCACTTTTCAGGATTCTTTTGTGGATTTAATAAATGACCTATTTATGGCCACATCTGCTTATTTGGGATTTCACCAATCCTGATGTTTACATAGTCCTGGTTTTGATATTTGGGTGTTTTTGCTTTTTTACACAATTCAGAGTTTACAGCCAGCTATAAAAGCACTGGGCTTCAGATATAGAGCTGCAAAGCCACCATCTATTCATTTTTCTTTGGGTGTCTCTGTGCTGACAGATTTTGAAAGATGAGCTCTGAAGTTTATGTTTGGATAAGATGTTAAAGAACAGCACAGGCTCTGCCTTCAAATCCTCCAGTGGCACTTCTCACAAAGGATTTCCTCCAGTGTTTTTAGCTGACCTCCATTCAGTGACTTCACCTGTGGAAGTGATAAATTGTGCCCACATGACTAATGCCAGGGTGATGAAACCTTCTAGAAATTATTCTGGTGGGCAAGACACAGTGACAAAAGCAAAGGATATGTGGCATGAGTTTGTGATGAGATCAGAGAGTCTTATCACATTCTATAGAGTACCTGTGTAGTGCTCTGTGAGACAAAGACTGTGCTTGGATCACCTCATCAGTTCTGTCCCTGTGGATTTACTCCAAATTACAGGGAATTTGCAGCAGCACTTGTTCCACAAAAACATCACAAGCCAGAAATTTCTCCCCTTCTCTGATAAAAATGTCATCTCTGTGAGTCAGACACAGCACCGTGATGAGCCTCAGAAATAAAAGTCTGATAAATTGAGCAACCTGCTTTCTTGAAGCACTAGGAGATTCTAATATTTGTCAGGGAGGACTCTCAGCTTGCCAGGAAGCCACTGGAAAACAGAGACTAACAAAGCCTTCCATTTAAAGGTACAAAAATGCCATTGTAAGGCATAATAAGGGAACAACTTTAACTGTTCCAAAATACCTCTCAACCCACACACGTCATACACCCTGATCCACTCAGCCTGGGGAAACCTGAGACTGGCTTCCAAGCAAAACTCCCTTGTAGTTTTTCCAGTCTTGAATAAAACATCCTTATCAAATCCATCCCACAAGAGACCTTCCTTTTGATGAGAAAGCAGCATCCCTTCTCTGGGTGAGCTCTGCTTGTTTCCAGCCATGCCTTTCGGAAGGAGCACTTGAAAGACTGACAGAGAAATGCTGAAGAACTCAGATTTTAAAAAGGCCCTGGTAATATGAAAGGATTTGCAATAGGAAATGGAGACCCATTGAGAACAGCTCAGACTCTTCAGCAATTAATCTTTGGCATTCACGAAATTGTGTTTATATGCCTGGACAGCGTGACAGGAGCTCTAAAATCTGATGGGGGAAGGATTCACTTTGATTGCCTGGGAAAGGAGTGTCTGTGTGTGGGACAAGCTGTTAAATGTCTTCTCCTTTCTTCCTTCTCTCTCTGGCCATCCAAACTCTGATGCAAGGGGGTGCCTCTGCACTCTCCTGTGGGAGTATGTTTAATGTCAGCCAGGGAATCAAGCAGTGCCTGGCTGGAATTCTGCTTCCCCACAATCTCTGGAAGCCCAGATGTGCAAACTGCTTCGGGAGAGCTCCCACTTGGACAAATAATGGAACAAGGAAACTCAGCCCTGCCCTTTCCTCAGGGTGGAAAAGAGAAAGCTGAACCCAAGGTGACCCAAAGTTTGTCACCTGTGCTTACAGTGGGGATGCTCAGGGGTGGCAGATAAAGATGGGGCAGGAATCTGAGTGAAACAGGGGCTGCAGTGGGAAATTCCTGCCAGGGAAACAGGGCTGCTGTGCTCTGCACAACCTCATCAGCAGGCTGCAAGCCAGGGCTTTTTGGAGCAGGGGACACCATGGAATCACAGCACACAGGCTCATGCTCCAGCCTAGCAGGAGTGTAGCTCTTTAGAAAAATAATGAAAAAGAAGAGGCAGTGCCAAGACAGGATAAATAAGGAGATAAATCACTTTGCAATACAATACAGCCAAAACCCGAAAATAAACAATTACTTTAAATCATATCAAGCACCTATCACAAACATCACATTTATACAATTGATCCATGTGTAAATTAGCCAATTAATTCTGAATTGCAACACTAATGAAATAATAATTATCTGTTTACAATGGAATGCTACGAGTGAAAGTCTAGAAACAGAAATAAAGACTGCAGCAAAATCCACTCAGCTCCATCACCAGTGGGCAAGGGGAGAATGGTCAATACCAGTCTTTAACATCCAGATATTGCTGGGGAGGGGGAATAAATAAAATACATTATTAAGCGAGAAATCTATGGACCTTAAATAACAGAGATAGAAAAATGCTCTTTTAGAACACTGCAGGGTTTTGTTTGTTTTGTAGTAAAGAATTGCAAAGTGGGGATTTCTTTTAACGTTTCCAGAGGCTGGTTTGATTTTTTGTCCTTGCTTGGCTTTCTACCATGAATTGTTTGCCCTGAGGGACTCCAAAGGGATTAGGACCTCGTAATTACCAAAGCAGTGAAAGATGGATGGAAAAGAGTGGGAGCTTCAGTACAGAATTATTTTGGTGACTCATATCTAAATAAAATCTTCACTGAGATGGAGAAATGCACTGGGGTCTTCGATAAGAACTTTTCACCCTTGGCTTTTTCATGTAAGAGCTGCAAACATTTAGCACAGAGCTTTAGCCCAGGTCTCAGGCAGGAGCCTGAGTTAGGGGGCTATTGGCTGTTTTCTGAATAGAAACTATTTTCTGTCTGTCTGGGTTTTTTTCCTCTGTACTTTTGTACCCCAGAGTTGAGATATTCCCAGAGAAATATCATTTCTTTGGAAAATTCCCAATGACCTTTTCTCTGCCAGGTGCTCTAAGTTGTTAATGAGAGCAGGAACGAGAAACAGGTATTAATAACAGAATATTTCTGCAAACTATTAATTGCTGAGACCCCATCCCCAATATGTGTGGAAGCTACAAGAAACACCACATCTGTTGCAGCAAAAAAATGTTGTGTGACTAGTTCTATAGAAATTATCCCTCTGTTTATAACCCCAAGTGTTCAGGAGGAAGGACTCCTGGGCAGTTTGATTCGGACAAAAAAAGTCTCACTTCAAATTGGCAAGTGGGTGTCTTTAAAACGAAATAGCAAGAAAAATCAGGTAGATTTCATCAAGGCATTAAAATGTTTAGAAGTAGAGATTGTTGCCCCCTATGCACACGTGAGCACGTCCGAGTCCAGAGCTCTGCGTGTGCCAGGGCAGATTTTTGCAGTGCATGCTCAAAGGTATTCCAAACGTTTAACAGGGTGCCAGAACCGAGTGGCTCCTTCCTTCCTCCCTTCCTTCCGGCGAGCAGTACGCGGTATTACCGCCCTACCGGGGCTCCCGTCGCGGTTCCCAGGGCCCCAGGGAGCTGCCGCTTCCCGGTGTCCCGGGATGTGCGGGGCGCTGCGGGGAGCGCTCCGGGCCCGCCCGGCCCCGAACGTGGGGCCCTCCCGGGGCCCGCCAGGGGGCGCCCTGCGCCCGGACCCCGGGAGCGGCGGGGACGGAGCCGGGAACGGGGCAGGGACGGAGCCGGGAACGGGGCAGGGATGGAGCCGGGAACGGGGCAGGGAGGGATCCCGGGATCGCCCCGTGCCCGAACGCGCAGAGCGGCAGGGATGGATCCTAGAAGCACCGTGTTCGGATTCCGAGAGCGGGAGGGATGGATCCCGGGAGCGCCCCATGACCGAAACGCGGGAGCACCCGGAGCTCGAAGCCCAGGAGCAGGGCAGGAACGAATCCCGGGATTCGGGCAGGAACGAATCCCGCCGCCTTGTGCCCTGATCCCACGAGCGGCGGGCCCGGGTCGTGCCCGTTGTCGCCCCTCCACCGCGGGCTCGACGTGTCCCGGCGGCTCCGGTGCTGCGCGGCCGGGAGCCGAGGAGGCGGCAGGAGGGCACCGTCGGGGGAGAGCTCTCCCGCCGCCCCGCATCCCCCGGCCCGCAGCCGGCCCCTAAGTCGTTTCTGCCCCGCGGCGGAGCGGAGCGCAGCCAGAGGGTGTCCGGTGCCCAGTATCCCGGCGGGGCTCGGCCCGGCCCGTTCCCCCCCCCCAGCCGAAGGCGGCTTTTGTCCCCGGCGGCGCGGGGCGGGGGCGCGGGGGGCGGCGCGG
>JAYDZK010000271.1:29994234-30000101 GCA_034509185.1 Euphonia xanthogaster
GCTGCCCCCTGCGGGTTTCCCTTCCGAGGGCAGGAGCTGCGGTGGCTGTGATTTATACCCAGCCCCGAGGGGAAGAGCCCCTGACTGCTGACAAAGTTTATTTGGAAACGCAGCGGCACGTACACTCCCTCCCTGCTCCCCACGGCTTCTAGGCCCGGGGACGAAAACGCGGGAGGCATTTCGTGGGACATTTGTTACCGGCTGCGGCACAGCAGCGCAAATCCCGGATTCTGGAAGGTTTCCCAGTGCTGCCGAGCAGGCAACACACACCGTGACAAGCTTTTTCCCTCCTTTAATGAGGAGCAGGGTAAAGATCCCCTGATACGCACAAGGTGTTTATCCCGACACCCCCGCCCCCGGCCGGCATGAGCCATTCAGCCCACGTCGCTGTCGCCCACTCGAGGCGGAGGGCAGGAGGGATGGCGGGCGGCCAGCAGCCCTCCTCCGGGGCCGCGGGGTCAGCGTAGCCCCCGGGGACGGCGGCGAGGACCCGGCGGGGGTTCCCCCCTCCAGCTCCGGCGCACCCCCCCGCGCCTCCCCACTCCCGGAGCCCGCGGGTTTCCAAACTTTCCGTGTCCGCCGCCGCCGTGATTGGCGCGGCGGAGGCCACCTCCATGCAAATGAAGCCCCGCCGCCCGCCGCCCGCAGATCAATAGGGACGCGGGGGAAGGAGCATGCATTCCGCCTGGGTCGGCGCGGGGAGAGCCGGCCGCCGCACGCCCCAAGCGCCCCCCGAAACACCCCCCACCGACGGCTCCCCGCAGGCTGCCGGGCACCCCCCTCCCGGGCAGCCCGAGCCCCTCTAAAGCGACAGCTTCCCTCCTCTGCTTTCTTATGAACCCAGGATGAGCAGCAAAGAAGAGCCGAGCAAGTGCTGTCCGGCGGCTGCTCCCATCTCCAGTTTCACCATCCAGTCCATCCTGGGCAGCGGCAGCGCCGACCCCCCCCGGGAAGCCGGAGACAGGGCGCCCGCCTGGCCCGCCCGTGCCCGGACCCTCTCCCTGTCCTCGGAGGACGAGGAGCCGGAGGAGAGCTGGAAGCACCGCGGCTGCTTCTGCCCCGAGGCTCAGGGCCCCGCCGAGGCGTGCCACAAGCACCAGCCCCTCAGCTTCACCTGTCTCGGTGAGTACCGGAGGGATGGGACGGGGCGGACGGGCCTCGCCGGGAAGGGCCGCGAGGGGCTCGGCCCCGGTCCGGCCCCCGCCGGGAAGAGGGAGGCGGGGGCACGTCGCACCTTCTCTGCTCTCGGGGCACAGAGTGTTTGCGCCGTCCGTGGGTGAAGCGGGGAGGAAGGAACTCCAGGGAAAATGGGGTGACTTTTTAAAAAAAAATCTTTTCCATCCCATCCCGCGTTGATTTTCCCGAGGGATGCGGTGCGATGGATAACGCTCGTTTTCTTAGATTCTGATTACAGCGCTCGGGCAGAGGGAAGAACGATGTTTATTTATTTATTTTTTAAAGCATTATTTCTGAATAAACGGTCTGTGAAATGCGATGCTGTAAAGTAAAATTTGCCGGCTCGCGTCGGATAGGAAGCCTGGCACTCAGCTGCTTTCACTGTGGCACGCACACCCATCCATCCATCCATCCATCCATCCATCCATCCATCCATCCATGCATCCATCCAACAGGGGGACAGGGATACCCAGGAGGGGATGGCTTCCCCCGGCGTCGGTTGTGTGCTCCCCCGGGAGCAGAGGCGGCGGGTGCCTGCCCGGGGTCTCGCCCCGGTGCTTTTTCCCTGCGGGCCGGGGGGCTCGGCCGTCGGGGGTCCCGGTGCCGGCCGCCGTGCGACCCCCGCGCTGTCGCTCTGTTGCAGGCAGCGCCAAGGGGAGCGGAGCGGCGGCGGCGGGCAGCGGGGAGAGGGGGTCCTTCCTCTCGCCCCCCCAGCAGGACTGTAAGGACGAGAAGGAGAAGCCGCTGGGACCCTCCTCGCCTTCCTGCGGGGAGCGGCAGCGCGACGGCGGGGACCGGCAGGCCGGCGCCGCCAAGAAGAAGACGCGCACCGTGTTCAGCCGCAGCCAGGTGTACCAGCTGGAGTCCACCTTCGACATGAAGCGCTACCTGAGCAGCTCGGAGCGGGCCTGCCTGGCCTCCAGCCTGCAGCTCACCGAGACCCAGGTGAAGACCTGGTTCCAGAACCGCAGGAACAAATGGAAACGGCAGCTCTCGGCCGAGCTGGAGGCGGCCAACATGGCCCACGCCTCGGCGCAGACTCTGGTGGGGATGCCGCTGGTGTTCAGAGACAATTCCCTCCTCCGAGTGCCGGTGCCCCGGTCCATCGCCTTCCCCGCCCCTCTCTACTACCCCGGCAGCAACCTCTCGGCCTTACCGCTCTACAACCTCTACAACAAGATCGACTACTGAGCCCCGCGCTCCCCGCCCCGTCGGGACCGCACCGGGAGCGGGGCCGGGGCTGCCGCGGGGGCTCCGTGCGGGCTCTCGGGCCGCCCCCATGGAGGGGACACAGCACCGAAACTGATGGGAGGGACGGGCAAACGGAGAGCCCGGGGCGCTGGGGGCACCCCCGCTCTCCCCTCCTGCCATCCTGTCGCTTAAAAAGAAAAAAAAAAAAAGAATTAATTAAAAAAAGTGTTATTTCAGATCTGTAAATATTTTTAAAGAAAGTAAGAAAGGAAAAAAAAATTAAAGCGTTTTAAGCCTCGTTTGTAAATTTGCCACCTCGGTCGCGTGTCCCCGAGGGGGACCGGGGGTGCCCCGCAGCCGGGCCGGGAAGGGCCCGGGACCGATGCACGGGAGAGCAAAACGACTCGTAACGCCGAGGGTTTGTTTTTCCGGAATTTTTGCTCCTTATCTCGTTTTCCTGCAGGGAATCCCAGCCGGGCCTGACCGTCCGCCCGTGCCGGGGGCTCGGTGCCCTTCTCTGGGCTGGGAGATGAGGGGCATGTCCTGAAAAGTTTCGTTAAACGGGGACCCTTTTTTTCTGTTTTTCGGAGCCTGTCGGTGGAAGCCGCGGTGATGGGCTCGGTGCTACCGGGGACTGGTCCCTGCTTTCCGCGTCCCGGGCTCGCACTGGGCATCCTCGACGGCTCCGCACGGGACACCGGCTCGATGGGCCACTTCAAACCCGTAAATCCCGCGGCAAGCGGCGATTAAACTGCGGCCACCGGCTCCGAGGCACGGCCCGTACCGAGCGCCGGGGCTGTAACAGCAACAGCAACGAGGACAGCGAAAAACAAACCCCCGAAAAACAGAGAAATAAAATATCCGAAGGGATGAATAAGGCGTTTTTCCATGCGGGGAAGGAGAGCGCGCTGCCCGAGCTCCACAGCCGGTGTTTGAGCCACAGCCCCGGGGTAGCGGCAGCCGGCCTGGGGAACACAGCCCCGCTCCGCCTTTCGGACTCTATTTTTGGGGCTAATAACTCGTATTTCGGGTTTTATCCCTTAGCACGGCTGAAGCCCAGCAGCAGCTTCTCTTTCCGTGCGGTTCCCCCGGGCGCACCTCCCGGGCCCCTCCGTTATCAGCCGAGCTGGGACGGGGAGAAGGCGCCGAGCCCCACACGCCGCCACTGCCCCGGGAGCGGCGAACTACAGCTCCCGGCACGCCCTGCGGCGGCGGGCTCGCGGCGCACGTCGGGGACGCAGCGCCACGCGCGTTCGAACCGGCCAATCGCGGGGGGCGGGCGGCAGTGCGCGCGCGCGGGCGGTGGCGGCGGCTGAGGTGAGGCCGGGACCGGGACCGGGACCGGGACCGGGGGTTCGGGTTGGGGATCCGGGACCCTGGGCACGGCCGTGCCTGCCGCGCGTTCGTTCCCCGGTGCGGCGCCCTCCCTGCCTGGTTCCCAGGCCCGTCCCTCACTCTCTTCCCTTCCCGCAGCGTTTTCCTCATCCCGGCGCTCCTCACAGGGACCGAGGCCTCGGCGCTGCCCTGACTGCGAAAGCTTTTCCTTGGCGGCCCGTGGAGCGGCGGGAGGAGCTCGTTCAGCATGAAAACGGTACTTTGGGTTTCGTGTTTGGTGAATAAAAGCGCGGGAGGGGAATCCCGAGGCTCTCAGTGGAGCGTTCTGCTTTGTTCTTCCAGCTCCTCCGTCCACCTGGGTGACACCTGTGCCAAGAGGAACTATAAAAGCACAGGTTTCTTGCTTGCTCACTAAAACTTTTTTTTTTTCGTCTTTTTTTTTTTTTCAAAACTGAACCCCGTGGTTAAGTCAGAATCGCCATTTCAGCAGCATGTGCTTTCTCTGTAGTATTTAAAAGTTTTTTTTTTCTCAACATTTTACCAGGACTTTATTGTTTGAGGTGGGCACAGCACTGTGGTTTGGAATCCTGGTTGTGTTTTTGTGAAAATTTGGACCTCTGGATCTGATCTGTTTTTTTTTTTTTTTTTTTTTTTTTACCATGTGTAAGAGGCAGGATATACTTATATTCTGATATTATAAACATTGTTCTGGATTAAAAATATCTTTGGAACATCCTTCCAGGTTTCTTGTAGCTTTGCCTCCTGGAGTTGCTATTGGGCTGGTTAATAATTTGTTCCAGGCCTCAAATAAGACAGTGACTTGTACCTCAAACCTCATGTTTTGTTTGAGTTTTCTGCTTTCTAAGTAGGCAGAGCAGTAAGCTTGTCCAATTTGATTTCCTCTGTTATTCTGAATTCCTTTAGGTTTTGTGTCTCTGGACTTGCATCTGAAACATCCTCAGCAGGTGCTGCTGAATTCCAAGTAATGTTCCCATGGAAAGATGTGTGGCAAAACCTCAAGCCTCTCTTTCCCCAAGTGTTCCCAAAGCAGGGCTAAAAAGGGGCTCAGAAAGAAGCTTGTCTATTATTAAAAGGGTTTTTTCCCCTTCACTTCATGCTTCAATAGCAGAAATAGTACTTTATGTTGACACAGTGGGTGTTTTTTGAAGGGTGTCTTAGAGAGCAAAGCTCCCACTCAGGAAATCTCTCCAGTGTAGGAATGTGTGTTCCTCACTTTATTACACAACCTGATGATTATTTAACTGCTGACAAACACTGGACTGGAACCACTGTGCCCTAAACTTGCACCTTGCCCTTGGTTCATCTTCTCCTTGTCTCCTGATTTATTCTCAGAGGTGATTTATTCCTGATTTAGTCTCTTACCTTTGCAGTTGTGCATACAAATTCTGTGACAGTGTTACAGAAAATCTGAGCTGATTCACTGCTCTGCCCCTTCAGCAGAAGGTAAATGTGCTGTGGAGGCCTTGAGAAACCTTGAAAAGAGGCTGTGGTTGTTTTGTTGGTTGTTTTGTGGATGTGTAACCAGCACTTTCTTCTTTCAGAGTGTTTGTCAGGTCTGAGCTCTTTTCCTGCTGGAGTTTGCAGTTCATAACTTCTGCTGTCCTTGGAAGTTTTCAGCAAATTGGTCCTGGATTGGGAGGGCTGCATTTGCCTTTGGAGTTACTGCTCTTTGATTGAATTGTTGATGTTTTTTCTGGTCACATCCCAGTTCCATGGTCACTCCACATTTCAGCACTTCACAAAACAACCTTTCCTTTCTTTACCTGCCCTTTGGATTCTAAGAGAGGGGCAAAAGCAGTCTTAAAGCTTTTTGTTGCACATATATCACAGCACTTGTGGAAGCCTAAAGGTCTGAAAGTTGCACAGTGCCCAAAGCTACATAAAAGATGATCCAGTTGCAAGTCTTGGGAATGTGTGGCAGTCATACCAAGCCAGGAGCAAATCAACACTTCTTGGAGTTTTCAAATCCAATTCCTTTCTCCTAATACATGTTTTTTAAAGTAACTTATTGATGTTCACAATAATTTATAAGTATTTACTTCAAAAATCACAGCCACACACTCAGCAGAGTGAGTGAAATAGATTTGTAAGTAACAATATCTAAGCTTATAGATTATAATGATGATCATAATATTTTTGTCTTG
>JAYDZK010000271.1:30007244-30018234 GCA_034509185.1 Euphonia xanthogaster
GGGGGTTCAGGGGGCAAGATGGAGGAATCTGGGTGTGTCCAGCCTTTCTCCTTCTTCTTCTTGGCCTCCATCTTCTGCTGTGATGTTGGCACCTTGAGATTGGTTTAGAGTAGAAGCTCACTGTCTAACATAGGTGATAGGTATTGGAAAGTAATTGTAAATATTGTACATGTTGTTTTTAGTATAAAAAGATAACACCACCCTGGGGGCAGTCAGAGTGCCTCTGACTGTCTTGCTGAGCAGACCTCAGCAGGTCAGGAGAAAGAATTTTATAGATAAGATGCAATAAACAACCTTGAGACCAAGAAATGAGGAGTTTCGACTCCTTCTTCGACCGCCAGGCTGGGAAAAGAGACTTTCTAACCTATCTCAGGGTCACTCTGACCAGCAGAAGCCCCGAGAGACTACAACAGGGGATACAGCTACCCCAAGGGACTTTTCAGCTGCTTCGCCAGCTCCTGTCACCCTTCTTGTCTTCAGCTGTGGCATTTGCTCTGCTCTGGCAGGATGTCACTGCACCCAGGCTCAGGCAGCCCTGCACCATGGCCCCTGCCACCCTCGCCACCACCATGGACTACAACAGTCTAACATAAGCTGAAGTCTGCCTGCTGCTTTTCTTCTCAAGCTTCAGCTTTGGTTCATTAGAAGGAGGTTTTTAAGGATGAAGAAGGAGCGGTTGCTGCTAAGGCGGATAAGAGAGAGGCGATGTTAATGTCAAAGAAGGTGAAGGTTCCTCTTGGTGCTGACCTGCCTTCCATGGTCTGTCCTGGCTCTGTGTTTCCTTCCCTTGCTCTGACACGCAGGCTGGGGCAGATGTAAGGGTGTATGTGGGAAGTACATGCTGCTCCCAGAAGAAAGGTCATACAGCATCTACTGTTGTTTTCTTTGTGAAGGGTGACAGATATCCTTGAGCCCTTGGGGAAGGAAATCTGCATCTGGTGACTGAAGTCAAAAAAGAAGCACAGTGCTGGTCCTGCTTTAAATGTGTTTCCTCAAAACTACTAAGTGTGTCTGGCCATGTGCTGCTGAGGATCCATCAGATGCCCAAGGCATGCTGGGTTACTCCTAAACCTGATGGTGTTCTGGCCTCACTACTGCTTTTCCTCTTTACACGCTTTTGCCAAGTCTGTTCTCAAAATTGTATTAATCATATTCAATTTCTGAAATAATTAATCTGATACTTATTTTTCTAAAGTAATTTATCTTATCTGACCCTGCTGACAGTTCTGGAGGCTGAGCAGTTTCTTTTCCAGGAGAGGAAGGTTGGGCAGTGCTCCTTATCAATCATGGCCACTGTTTTGAACTGCAATTTGCTTCCTCAGGTCAGACATTTCCTGGTGGGATGCCCTGGGGGATGAACAGCCCCAGTGCTTGTTTTGGGGTTAGCCAGCTAGGTGGGAATGGTGACTCTGGTACCTGCCACAGAGAGTGCTGGCAATTAAATGCCAGCAGGATTGAGCTGTGCCATATCTTCATAAACACAGGAACTGTCCTCTGAGGACACCCAGGTTAAAGGGGTTTTAAGTGTGTCACATGCATGTCGGCCTGGCAGCAAATCAGTTTGATTGAATGGAGCAAAAATGCACCCTCAGAGGTTTCTCTTGGCTGCACTGAATCCTGCAGGGTACCTGCAGCTCCTCACCAGGGCCTAATGGCAGGGTAACAATGGATTTAGCTGAATTAGGTGATGTCTTGGCTGCAGAGCACTGTCGTGAGATAAAAAGAGAAATTCAGATTTGACTGCTGTCTTGGCTATGATTTTTCATTATAATTGCTGGAAACTCCCCTCTGTTGGCTGCACCAGGTGGCCATTGCTTGTTAAGGGAGTCTCTGTGGCTTCTTCTGCTTGGTCTTGACTGTTTTGTGACTCACCTTTTAACAGATTCACCTTCCCCGTGTGACAAGTAACATTCAGAGTAGGAGACAGGCTCATTAATGGATGTGAATATGTGGCACTAAGGTGTCAGGCACAAATCCAGCCATAGCCTGGTGGCTGCAAAGAAAGAAAAGCTGAGTGACAGGACAGCCTCTCCCAGTCATTCCCATGCTGGAAATCTCCCATTAGAAGTATTCAAGTGCACTGGGAGGCAAATAGGTGGGACAAAGCTGATTTTTATATCAAACAGGCAATGCAGCGCTACTGTACTGATTGTATAATTTATTTTAATATGTAGTTCAATAAAATCCCCAGGGATAGCCTTTTTCCAGCATTGAGACCTGGCTTGCCATTTGCTAATTGTCAGAAGCTTTAGTGATTCTTATTCAGCAATGGAAGAGGTCAAATGGGCCAAAAGGGAGGTGAAAAGCTCTTCCACTGGGTAAGGGAATTACCTTCATCATTCAAAGTGCCATCTTCCAAAGTTTCTGCTTGAACATCCCTCCCTCTTCCCAGAACAATTCTGAGCAACTCCATTCACAGGAGGAAAGCCACTCAGAGCAGGATTTCTGTGAGGCCTTCTCCATGTCTCAGGCATGGCTTGTGGTGATAAAAGGCAAACATGTGGTCCAGAAACCCTGCAACATGAGCTGTAGCAGATATCCATGCTCCTGGAGGCTCTTCCCACACCTTTCCCCTGCCTCTTCCAGGAAGACAGATGGAGAAATAATTTTGTTTGGTGAAAAGTCACCCAGGAGGGCTACAAATCCTCCCCTCACTTGTGTTATCCTTCCTGTCCCCAAGCCCTTTAGCGTGGATTTGTCCTCACAGAGCCCTGTGCGGCGTTGGCACAGCTCTGGGAGCTCTGCCGGTGTCCCAGCAAACAGGGCTGCTCGTGCAGCAATGCCATGGCCCAGAAGAGAGCACCCAGGGACCTGAGCTGGTTCCAGTGCTGGAACACTGAGGGAACAATTGAAAGCTTTCAGGCTTAGGTAAAAGGACTGGAAAAGGCTCCAAAAATGTGGAACAGCAGGACTTAAGTGCAAGCATCCTGAAGAGATCCTGTTTAAGTGCTGGCACAACAGACCTTCCTGACAGGAACCACCCTCACCCTCCTCAGGGATGTTTTCTAGACAAAAACACAAAGAAAAAACCCACTCAAAGACTCCAAAACTGGTTGCTAGTACCAGTTAGTCTCCCTCCCCACAGATGTGCTCTTGCATCCTGTGGAATTTGCAGGCAATCCCGACATGAGAAGAGATGAGAATCTTGACTCCATGTTTCAGAAGGCTGGTCATTATTTTATTATATATATCACATTAAAAGAAAATGATATACTAAAACTATACTAAAAGAATAGAAGAAAGGATTTCATCAGAAGGCTAGCAAAGAATAGAAAGGAATGACAATAAAATCTTGTGACTGCTCATAGCCTCGACACAGGTGGCTGTCATTGGTCATCAAGTAAAAACAATTTCACATGCTGGGTAAACAATTCTCCAAATCCCATTCCAAAGCAGCAAAACATGGAGAAGCTGAGAGCCCTCAGCTTCTCAGGAGAAAAGATCCTAACGAAAGGATTTTTCATAAAATATGTCTGTGACCTGCAGATGTAATCACAAGTCTCACTGTCAGCTTCAGATGTAATCACAAGTCTCACTGTCAGCTTAAAACTATGATGCAGTGAGAATCTCTCTAAGGAAATTTTTTTCTGCCTTATCACTTTCTTATAATTTGAGTGCTGTGAGATAAAATTGTATTGCAGTCTTTTCTCCAGATAACTGCTTTAACAGGGAGTTTGGGAAACGCTCATTGTGCTCTTTACCGAATGAATCAACCCTCTGTTTTTCCTGACAAAGTCATTACGAGTAGTTTCCTTTTTTTCCCCGTGCTGCATCTCTTCAGTTTGATTCTTTTCCTCAATTATAACTTCTTTTGCAACCCCGGCTCGCAGGCGGCTCGGACGGCTTTGTGAACATCTGGGATCCCTTCAACAAGAAGCGGCTGTGCCAGTTCCATCGCTATCCCACCAGCATCGCCTCCCTGGCCTTCAGCAACGACGGCACCACGCTGGCCATCGCCTCCTCCTACATGTACGAGATGGACGACATCGAGCACCCCGAGGACGGCATCTACATCCGCCAGGTGACCGACGCAGAGACAAAGCCCAAGTGAGTGTCTGCTTCACCTGCACTTGAGGCTCTCCCAGCCTCCACCCCAAGATTTATTAATTTTCCTAAATTCATGAATAGTATTATTGATGGCAGGAGATAGCGCAGCTTGACAGTAGGGCTGGGTTTGATGTTATCTCCTTCGCCCAAGCTTTCAATATCCGTAGGTTGATAGACGGCTGATGGATAAAATTGTGCCTAGTTGTTTAGTGGGAGAAGAATGTCAAACTCTTATCCTCTTTCAATAGGTGCTATTATATGAAGCTGTAGAGTTATTGCAAGCTCATTGCTTCAGGAATTGAGTGAAGAATTCAAGAATAATTTATTGGAGTAAATGTTACCGTGTTTGGATATTTAAAACTTGGAATGAATGCAATCTGTCATACTGAGTATGCACCCAGCTGTCGGAGTGAGCAGTGAATTTAGATTCTGTTCTAGGAAGCTGGTGTGAAATCAAGGGAAAGCTCTCTCAGTTCCTGCGTGTTGGAGTTTGCTGCAGCCCTTTGATAACACACTTTTCTGTTGTTGTTGCTGTCAAAACGAGGCAAACTGATTGATGGAGGTAAAAAGTCCTGTTCAGCTTGCTTTGGCATCAATGTTACATAGCAAAATTGCCATCCCAGTGCAGAATTGTGCTGCCCCTAATGATGGAGGCACAGGAGCAGTTGGCTTTATTTTCAAATTCCTGTGCTTTATCTCTGCTAGGGTTTTTCTCTCCTAGTGCTCAGTCTGTCTTACACCTTATCAGGTTGTCTCCATTATTTAAAGTGGCTGTGAAAACAGATACATAAATCTTGAGTTTAAAACCTCAAGATCTTTCCCTCCACTCCCTTAAGTGACTTGTCTGTTGCTTTCGTTTTATACCTACAAAGATGAGATATTTATTATTGTATAACTTCCACATCTCTCACTTGGAGATATTTGTTTTAAAGTAATTTTGATACGCCTAGAAAAATAAAGCCAGAACTATTTTATTATTTATTTCCTAGAGTTCCTCAAGTGGAAAAATCAAATATGATAATTGTTATATATTTTTTTTAAAATCAGATTGTACTTGTTACATACATTTATGAGTTGTTTTGCTGTGTTTTTCAAAGTTGATAAAAGAATACTTGCTGCTGTTGGTTTTCTAATAGCAAGAACTACTTTCAGGGGCTTTTTTTATTCATTGCTAGTTAGAGTTGCTAATTGTGTAGATGCTTCATTCTGCTGTACAAGGAGGTTAATCTACAATTAAACAATATTTCCTCTCGGCCCTCCATTATTTTCTGAAACAGATGGTTCATCATTTCCTGGGCTGTTAAACACAGCAAGGTTAAGGTTAGACTCCTGGGAATCAGCTAGTTTGGAATCTTATTAGGCTGTAGAAGGAAAACTAATAAGAATACTCCTTAATATCATTTTGTGACTGTAAACAATTATTTATTAGCAAACAATTGATCCCAGAAGGGCAAATTGTTTGAGTCAGTAATGAGCTGAGAAAAGACAGAGCATATCTGTGTATTTGGAAAATAATTGTAACGTAATTGCAATGCATTTAGACAGGCATCTTTTTGGACCTGTTTCTATCTTTAAATGAATTTCTGAAAACATTAACGAGGTTTATATGCTTTTCTGACATTTACAAGTTGCTTGTGCCAACCTTAGGGCACTAAGAATGATGGGTATATTTTAGTGGTTCAGTAGTGTGAGTCATCTCTGGTTTATTCTAAAAATAAGTTACTTAGGACAGAAGACTAATGGCACTTTCATAGTGATCTCTTTGCATGTTAATTTGAGTCACAGTGTTTCTGCACAATGCATTCTTAGTGCATCAGGATGGTGCCACATTATATAAAGATCACTTTTTCATCATTAAACTCCTATATTCTGTGTCTTGGTACAAGTGAAAGCTGGCTTTCTGCTTTCCTAGGATGGTGAATGTTCTACCTGCTAATGATGCTCTAAATATTCTTCCTAAAATAGAGTTTATTTATTGCAGGTCCACTTAGACTACTGCTGCTACTCCTTCTGTACAAGAGATGCTCACCTGCTCCTAACAAGGCTCCACTAAAACAAGTGAAGTGAGAAGAACAATCTTTGTACTCCTGTTGTTTTTAATTAAGAAATGTTTGTTTGTTTGTTTATTGTAGTTTGTCTAAATCTGTCATTCCTTGCCTGCTTATAATGTTAGTGAAACTAATTTCTTTATCTGCTGTCTGGAGCTGAATTATTTCAATCCTGTAGATAACCTTTTAAAAATTTAGATATTTTGTAGTATCTGATTATGAAAACTTCCACTGCTTTCTTATTTGTTCAATAAATATCTATAGATTTTTTGAAAATAAATACTTTGTGTAGCAGCCTTTACTGATTTTGAAACAAATGTTGAGACCAAACCCTTAAATTGCAGGAGTCATTGAGTTCTAGATCTTCTTGATGGAAAAATTTCTGAATCTTTAATCATTTTCCAGTGAGATGAACCGGGAAATAAAAAGAAATTTTTCTTTTGAGTATTAGCACTAAAAGCTGTCTCACTCAACTCTCCTTGCAGTGCAGACTCACACTGCTCCCCTGGTAGCTTGTATCAGGTGTTACTACTTAAATATTTATTTTATAGTGAATAGTAAGGAGGGACAGAAAAGCTGAGGCTTGAGGAAGGTGATTGAGCTGTGAGTATTTTGGATTGGAGATTGGATTCATTGTTTGCTTCCAACTTCTTCTCTTCTGTCAGTGCCTGTGTAGCCAGTGGGAGCACTTTATTACCTGTAGGAAAACAAACTTGCTGACAACAGGAATGGTACCAGATCACTGCAGAGAAGGTGGTGATGGAGAGGAAACAGCTCTGTGTGTGCAGAAATCTGACAAAGTTAAGCTGTTACCAGGTAGACATGCTAAATGAGTTGTATATGGAATATTTTGTAGTTTGTCACGAGCTAGATGTGGATTCTTTGGTAATAGAAACTGGTTCTGATAGGTTTGGGAAAAATGAAGATCTTCCTGAGTTAAACATGAATAATGCCCTCACAACAGTGTCATCTGACCTCTCTTCTGGTAGTTGTGCACCTGTTCCTTGCAGTTTTAATTGGCTTTTTTGCAGTGGGGGTTACATGGCTGGTGTTGGGCAGAGGTTGAATTTTTGATGTCAGCTTAGGAAGTCATAGCTCCCTGGTGTTCAGGAATTTTATTATTTTTAGAATTTTAGCTTTGCTAAAGAGGGCCAAATGGGAGGAGCCCAGTCATGGAGGCTAAAGGTTTCTGTCAGAGTGACTAGCAAAGCAATAATAAACTTGTGGAAAAAAGAAGTGAGGATGTGTCCAAATTAAAAAAAAAAAGTGTGAAGGCAGAATTAGGTTGGGCCAAAGAAAAGGTGGTTTAGAGATAATGTGGAGGAAGGAATGTGTGAAATGGAGAGAGGGTAGAGTGGGGAGTTACAGGTACAGAGCTGTGGGGAGCAAAGTGAAGTAAGAGCTAGAGCATAGGGCAAAACAAAGAATTAGGGGAATTCCAAATACTTTGGTTGACAAAGGAAACCATAATATAACTAGGAAATGATGCCACCTGTGCAACTTTTCAGTGGTAAGTATTGGGGGAAAAACCTGTTAATATGCTGAGATCTGCATGTTCCAGTGGACAAAGTTAGCCCAGTATGAGGGATTTGACTTGCTGGTTCTCTTTTGGCTTAAAACCCAGAGGAGGATTCCTCCTTGTGAGCTGCTGTTTTATGTAAATGCTTGAAAGAAACAAAAACAGTGAGACAACCAGTGGGGAAAATGAATCTTGGTCAGTCAGGGCTACAGCTGTGTCAATGTGTTGGGTAGAAATATCACAATGTGCAGTTGAAATACAGATGCTTCTTTTACAAGATTAATCTCCCTTTTATTAGCACTCTCCTAGAAATGCAGGTCAAGGCAGAGGTTCATAAGCTGGAGGAATCATGAAACAAGTCTTTTCTGACTTCTGTAACAAGCAGCTGAACAAAGGATGTACTGACTCTTGATAGAGGAATTGAGAGCTAAAAAAGCTCCTTAAGTCACTGCTTTTGGGCTGGTGTTGAGGGCCGTGGAGAAAACATGGAGCCACAGCCATCACTGTAATAGAGTCATCAATCACCACTGACTGCTGGCAGCAGTGAATATCCAGGGTTGTCTCTCACAAGAGCCTCATAACACCGTGGTATTAGAAGCCAAGTGGCATCTGTGCCCTGAATGTCACAAAAGCAAGCTGGTAAGTACTTCTTTCTGTTGGCCAGTCCTTCAGGATAATCAGTGTGTGCTTACTCCATGCAGGTCTGGAGCTCTGCTGCATCTCAGGTGGGATGTTTAGTGCTGGTGCTGCTGCAATTATAATAAATATTTTAAAAAATGTCTTCTTTAGGTGGGTGTTTTCCCAAGCAAAACCAGTCCAAGCTGAGCTCTGAGCCCCCAACAAAGACTGGAGTGATGCTGCTGAGGATGACTTTACAAAGCTGTGTAGGTATTGCCAGCTCCATTTTAATTGCCTCACACTTTTGTATGTGCCCAGTGGTTTTCACTGCCTTGAGAATGACAGATTTTCTGTAGCTGGAGTCACTCAGTCCCCAAGTTCAGCAGTAATTCCACTGCTGCATCAAAAGCTGGGTGTTTCTACTGCTGAGTTCTCTTGCAAATTTGGCCTGAATGACCCATCCCCCATGAGGGGTTGGTGTCAGTGGTGTGGGGCAGAACCCGTTTCTTTGGACCAGCAGATGCTCTGGCAATTACATCATTAGCTGCTCTCATGTTGTTCAGGATAATCACAACCACAAAGGCAGTCATTTTTTAGCCAACATGCAACAGCTTCTGCTCCTCCAGCAATGTGACATTTGCTCTGAAAAGTGTCAGGATTCTTTGTTTCACATGCTTTTAGTCAGGTAGAATTTAGAAATGAAGAGTCAAAGACAGGACTTGCTCAGGTGTGCTTATAACTGATATGCTAAAGGCTCTCTGTGTGAAATATCTATTTCTTCCTAAGGCTGTATGTGCAGTTTTTCACTGTGTCAGACATTTTCCTATAGCATGAAAAGCACAAGTGCTAAAACATGTGATAGCAACATGGGGGAGGTAATAGGTCTTCAGAGTCTCCTGTGATTACCTGCAAAGTGGAAGGGAATAAACTGTTCTCCATGTCCACTGGGAAGAGGCATAATGAGCTTAAATTGCAGCAGAGATTAGTGTAGACATTAGGAAAAACTTTTCAAGTGAAGGGATGGTTAAGTCCAGGAATAAATGGCCTGGGGAAGCTGCAGTGTCTCCATCTGTGGAATTTCTCGAGCACAGGTTAGACCAGTGGCTGCCAGGAATGGTGGGGTTTTAACTGGTTCCATCTTGCCATCTTTGGGCAGGGAGGATAAGGCAGTGCTGATTGTCCTTGTGGTTGTTCTGCTCCCCAGCTTCCCCTGGCAGTGGGATCTGATCTCCCAGAGCCGGGGGGCAGTGCCTGGGGGAAAGCTCTGCAGCCCTTATGGCACCTTCCAGTACCTGAAGGGGGCTGGCAGGAAGGATGGAGAAGGACTTTGGACAAGGGCATGGAGTGACAGGACAAGGGGAATGACTTCAAACTGGCAGAGGGCAGGGTTAGATGGGATTTTGGGAAGGAATTCTTCTTTGTGAGGGTGGGGATGCCCTGGCACAGGGTACCCAGAGAAGCTGTGGCTGCCCCTGGATCTCTGGGAGCACCCAGGGCCAGGTTGGATGGGGCTTGGAGCAACCTGGAATAGTGGAAGGTGTCCCTGCCCATGGCAGGGGGTGGAACCAGCTGACCTTCCATGTCCCTTCCAACCCAAACATTCTGTGATTCTCTGTACTTCAAATCAATGTATGCATTCATTTTGTAGGAATTTCTCAACTTGGGTTAATTCTGAGTTAGGGTTGATTTCTGAATGAAGGTCAATCAAGAGTAGCTGACTTTGATTTGCTATATAAATACTTTGTTTACATCAGCCTTACCTTAACTTTCAGCTTGCGCCCAGCTTCACCATCAGCAGCACTGAACAACTCAGCAGAGTTGTGTGTTTTAATCTATCCCCCACTTGCAGAAACCCCCTGTATTCTCTTCTGGGAAAAACACAGCAAGGCAACCTCAAGTAGAAACAAAGCAATAATTTATTCACTTAGGCCCAAGATTTCCTGATAATTAAACTTAGCAAGGGTTGCTTTTCCCTGCTGGTGTTTGCTGCAAGCCACCCCTGCTCTGCAGCCACAACAATGCAACAAAGGCACCGATTGCCTCATTCTCAGCTCGGCCCGGGGGCACTGCCAGAGGGGATTCTGGCTGCAGAATTTGTTCCCTAAGTAGATAAGACAGACAAAGGTGGGGGAGAAGAAATATTCTCATTTCACAGTTGTCAACAAAGGCACAGAATAAGGAAGTGAATTTCCTTGTCACAGAGCAAAGGCAGGACTTGAACAGATGTCTTGATTCCGAGTGCACGTAATTGGTTTAAATTTTTGCCTCTGCTGTGGACTTACTGTGGGGAGTTATTTCAGTTAATCTTTTTTTTGTCCTGTGATGTAATTTTTTGGTCAATAGAACGGCCAGGGCTTCCTTGTAAAGGTAAATGAGACCAAATTGTTAAAAAAGATTTAAGTTTATCTTTTAAAATGCAATTTTATTCCAGTGTACACTGGTGTGTTGATATTTGGTAGTGCTACATGGCAAGAGAGATTCCAGTAAAATGCCAAGATTGCCTTTCCTTTCCTTCAGTGAGGGAGAGATGTGACAGGAAGAAAGTAGAAAGTTATAAGATGCATTATAAGATGTTGTACTTTTAAAAATAATAAAATGTACCATTGTGTTTCTATAAAGTATTATCTAGGCAGAAAAAATTTATAATTCAGGCCCTGCAAATCAAAGACCATCAAGAAGTATTAAGTAGAGAATTTGTAACTCGTTTTGTAGAACTAAAAAAAAAAAAAAAAAAAAAAAAAAAAAAAAACAAAAACCT
>JAYDZK010000271.1:30018334-30030029 GCA_034509185.1 Euphonia xanthogaster
GTAGAGAGTTTGTAACTTGTTTTGGAGAACGGAAAAAAAAAAAAAAAAAAAAAAAAAGGCACGGTTGTAGCCTGTGCAGCAGTCAAGAGACTGGAGACATCAATAAAAAATTTAATATAAATGTGCATATAAATGTTATTTACCATGTTGCATACCCCTGGTTTCTGATGTCTCCTATTGATGAATCAGATTTCTTGTCCCACAGAGACATTTTGTGTTCTGGGGAGCTGCAGTGCTGCATGTGCACATCTGCAGGATGCTCAGAGCTTGCTGCAAGGCTGTGGAGAAGCTGCAGGTGTGTTTTCCCTGGAAGCAAATACAGGATATTTGTAAATGGGAATGGCCTCCCTGTTCCCAACCCCAGTTTGCTTTAATGTGTCTGTAATCCCTGTTTTGAATTTTTCACTTGCTGGTGATAATCCCTACTCTCCTCTGCATCCCTTAAAGATGTCAACTAGTGCCAGACTGTAAAAAAACATAAATATCCTGAATTTGCAAATTGTTTTGAGAACATCCTCTTGGCAGTTTCTCTTCCACCTATATTTTTAGTGCTGGGATTATTTGAGTTTTTGTGTGAAGGCTTTGTGTAGTGGCCTGCAAACACACGGGTTCTGGGAAGTGATGCTGCCTGAGCAGTGAGGTAAGTGCCCTGTTTCCATCAGACAATATTAATTTCTACAAATGAAATTTTGGAAGGGAACATTTTAAGAAATATTTGTTGATAAACTTTTCAAATGAAGCATATGCAGAACTTGCAGCCCTATACCACAGATTAAATTGCAGGAATATATCAGGGCTGACATATTTTTCTGTTCCTCTGTTTGTTTTTAGGATTTTAGGCCTTGGTGTGGGGAAAAAAAGTGCTTAAATCTTTGATTTTTTCCCTTGGTTATAATGGAGTCACTGTTCTTTCCTTGTCATCTGCAATGCTCAGATGCTTTTAATCAAATCCCCAGGATTTAAATTATTAACCATCTTTTTGGGATTACATTTTTTATTCCTAATTACACGCAAAAGATATATATCGTGAAATATGCAGCATGTAATTGTGATTGAAGCGTGCAGCCTCCCAAAAGATGGGCCTACAATTTTGATACACCCAAAATTTAATTAGGCAGATAATGGGGTTAGAGGGGAGATTTGTAAGGATGGAAATATTTGGAGTGATACTTTTTTTTTTGATGGCGGTGGAACTCAGTATGGAAGCAAATGCAAATAAAGTTGTATTTCTTTCCTGATCTCTAATGGTGTTGTCTTTTTTGTCTTGGTCTTGAGATTTTCCATGAAAAACTGAATTTATCTACACAGGGAGCAAACAATTCAATGAGTTGCAGAATTTTCAATGTAGATGGGTCTTTCGATTGTTCTTTCTTGAGAAATGAAGTTTTGACTTAAACCACAATAACTTTTCCCAGGTAGATTTCCTGGGCATGTTATTAAAGGCTGTCTCCTCTGCTTGGCTGCCTGCTTTCATGAGGGATGCAGGAATTTGATAGCTTTGAGACGTCCTTCCTCTGTCAAGCTCCCTTGTAATTGGTCTCTGAGTTCCCAAGTTATTAGGGGATGAGAGGAGCAGGGGATGGGCAGACAGACACAGCCAATTTCATTGCACCAATCTCATTTCCGTAGGGAACTGGAATAAAAAAATCAATTAAGCTTAAAGACCCTCCAGCCCCCTCCTTCAATTACTTGGGCAGAACAATCCTTTGGCTGAAGTATCCATGATACACAATATCCTCCTCAGCCTCGTGCAGGATTAAACCTCTTGAGGCTGTTGTTTGGAGTGTCCAAGTATGGGATAAACCCCTGGATTTTCCATCAGCATTATCTGAGCTCCTGGAGCCTTTGGCAGTGCCAGGATTCCCTGCTGCATCTTGCAGGGATGCTGGTTGCTCTTTCAGTATCAGGAGTTTCCTACAAGCTGCATGACCCCAAAGGAACATGGTGCCATCTTGCTTTTGTTTCAGCAATAAATGACCTTAGTGCTGCTAATTAACCAATTTCTTCTCTCCTCTTGTGAGGGATTGTCTTATTTTTTTCCACATTCTGGAAATCTCACTGGTCTCCACATAATTCTGTTTACTCTCCCTCCCCACCTCACTGGTAATTTGTGTTTAAATATTTGATATTTCATCTTCTACTCCTACAATCAGAAATAATTCAAGTATAACTTCTAAGTGGCGCAGACACATCGAGAGGTTGAATGGAACCATCACCTTTTTCAAGCCATTTTCTGGACTATCTTCTAAATCACCATCAAAATCCCAAGCTAAAACAAAAAACCCCCAAACAAACAGATTTTTTTTTTGCAGTTCTGACTGCAAACCAAGCCTATGTGAGCAGTCTGAGAGGATTATGATCTCAAAAGCAGCAAAAACCATCAATTTTCTGTGATCCTGCTTTACCCAGTGGAGATGTCCAGATTCAACACTTTGGGGCTCTAGTGCCCTTTTCTTCCTCTTATTTCAGTATTTGTTTTGCTAACAGCTTGTTCTGCTGTGGAACTGGTTGCTGTAAAGAAAAAATCCCCTTGTTTGCCTAGAATCTCTATAGTGAGGGATTTTGTTTGTGTGGAGAGAAGGAAATGAAGGATGGAAATATTAATAGAGGAAGCACACATGTTTCAGATGATGTATTATATGTATCCCTCTGTTTCTTGTTTTACTTCTCTGCATTTTTCATTTCTCCAAGGATGTTTTATTTAAAAAAAAAAAAAAAAAACCACCAAAAAAAGAAGTGATGCTTTTCCTGTGCATCAACTTGAAGATATTTTGGTGGGACTTTGTTGTAGCATCACTTCAGTTTTTTAGTTCCTCATGGAGAGGTGTGGAACCGGGATCCCAACCCTGACCAAAACCTTTTCAACCTAAGGGAGTTGAATTTAATTTCAATTTACTGCCATGCTGTAAGCCTGAGAGACAATACCTCTGGCTAAACTCAGTGAGGAAAACCTTGTTTCTCCTGGCACAGCATCAAAATGGTGGTAAATAAGGTTTTCCAGATTTTATTTGTAACTACAGCATCAGAATAACCTTTACAGACAGAGAAATATTCATTTAAGATTTTAAACTCCTAAAACAGAGGCTGTGGTTTTTATCATTTGCATGTAATGACCATGACCATTATTAATTCCCCCAGTAACTCTTTACTATTAGAAAAAAATTGCATTACAGGACAGCAAGTATCTACCAGCAGGTATGGTGGTTTTTTTTTAGCTTCTAATGCAGCAGCCTTTCATCCCTCTCTGTAAGATTTACCTTTAACCTAAAATCTTTCACCCGTTATCTAGAATGTATAATTATAAATACATTGTAGTCTAGAGTAAGTACAATTAAAAAGGGTAATTAGTTTCCCTCCCTCTCTCCCATCCTCCCACCCAAGTCCTTAGGTTTAATTTTCATGATTATGTTAGATTATGAGTAATTTTAAATCATGGTATCCAGTAGAGACTACTCCTACTCTGCAGCTCTTTTCAACAGTTGTTTATGGTAGTTTCAGCCTCTTTCTGCCTCTCTGAGGCTCTTTATTTTTAAAGCAAGGCAGACAAGGCCTAAAATTATTCCATTAAAGAGGTGCAATTTTTGTAATGGGACTTAGAGTGCTCTGCAGAAGTGCAGGCAAGTTTCTTCAATATCCTGAGCATTATTCGCTCATTTAGTTAAATGATGTTTCTAATTCCCTGGTAATTACATGTAATGAGGCACTCTTTCTCTTCTTGATGAGACTTTAGCTTAATATGAGATGTCGTATTTTTTCTTTCTTTTTTTTTTTTTTAGGGATAATTACCCTTCCCAGGAAAAGCAGGGGGTTTGTTGTGCAGAATATATAGCAAATTATTTTATTTCCTGCCATCTTGACTGCCAGTAAATTATAAAATTAAGTTTCAGTGGAGCATTAGCACCATTTTGGAAAGGCTTGAGATTTTTTTTTTCCTTATTCATGTATTGATGTCCTTTGGGACTGTTGAGCTATTATTCATGGAATAGATGTTTTTCTGCCAATTTCTAGTATTAGATGGTATTGAAGCAGCAACACAGGTTTAATTTTTTTGCCTGGATAATATCCAGTACAGAATGGTCTTGTTAGATGCTTTTTCTATCAGGTAATTATCTTTATAAAGTTTTACTAACACTTCCCCCTTCCTTGGTGACTAATTAAGTTTATTTTTATGCATGTTGTAATATTAAATGCTGGGGACTTTTTCTTTTCAGTTCTGGATGAATGTTCATAGATTTCTTGCCCAGTAAAACATTTAGGGCATTGGAATGAATGAAAAGCTGCAGGATACATAAAGTTAACAACAATAATGCAGCATTTAGCTCCAGTAAACATGAAATCAACAGTGATTTTAATTACTCTTCGTTTCCTACATTCTGTCAGTGTCATTTCCTTCCTGTTATTCTGATGAGGTGATTCTTGTCTGGTTGTGTTTGGTTGGTTTTGGTTTGTTGGTTTGTTGGTTTTATTTTAAAATTCAAAATACTGTAAAAATTGTGAATAGAATACCATCTGGAAGTCAAATTTTATAAGGGTGATCTCTGCAATGGGAGCTGAATTGCCATTTTTAAAGCCATTTAAATGTCTAATTCTTACAGAAGATTCAGGGATAGATTTATCTCCCCTACCTTCAGCTCTCTAAAAGCCAGGTTTTTGGTCTAAATGAGGAAGGCACCAGGCTCCCCTATTTCCAGTGTTTGGAATATTGTTAAATAACAGCTGTTGTGCAAGATACAGCTGTTCTGTGCCCTCACCTTGCAGGAGGAAAGAAACTGAAACCAAACTCCAGTAGAAGGGGGAAAGCCTCCTTGTCCAGCAAGGGTGGCTGGAGAGGGAATGGGAAGAAGGAAGATGACTTTTGTTATCAAAGTCTTGTGTGACTTCATTTCCTCTCTTTGGAAGAGACATTTTTGCAGCCAGCTGGGAAAATTTACCCTGCTCGTCTTGGCAATGGCACTTTTGGAAAAGAAGGCCATGGGAGAAGCTTTATTAATATGAAGATGTCTACTCCTATGTGAATATATTGCATTTACACCCTTTGAAGTTGATCACACTATTTACATGGTTTAAAATACGTTAATTTAAGGGTTTGGTAGGGTCAGCATCTGAATCTGTAGTGATGAAAGGATTAAGTCTTGAAAGTGGTGGGCTCTTTTATCAGCAGTGCACTTTTCCTGTCTAAGAAACCACAGTGCTGCAAAGTTCTAAATATAAAGGCACATCTTCATGATAAAACCAAAATTTTGAGAGGCTAAAGTGCAATCAGCGGTAGAAAATAAATGTCATAAATAACTTTTTGATCCCAAATACTGTGACCCCAATTCTACAGAAAGAAGCTGGAAAAATATGAGCTGCATCTCACTCTTTATTTCATCTTAAGCAATTTGACATCAATCAAATGACTATAGAGGCAAAGGCATGAACGTTTATTTCCCAGCCCACAGGATTGCTGTCAAATTGCAATTTTCAAAATTGAAAGAGTTGTTAAGCTAGATTTTCTCCATTTTCTTCCTAGTTCTTTCCCTCATACTTTCAGAAATGTGCCTCTCAATTTCGCAGTGTACTATCCTACAATGTGTGAGGAAATTAAAGGAGCTCCTGAAAAAAATTCCTTACCATGCAGTCGTAAAATCTCATTTTCCTGTCTGCAACTCAGTGCATGAATCTAGAGGAAGACTACATCAAAGAACAGGGAGTGAATGAAATTTGAGCATTAAGATAATGCCCTGGTGAGGCTGGCAGCTAAAAGGAACAAGTTTGGTACCCTCATGTTACATGATTTAAAACTCTCTGGCCAGGACTGGTTACCTCCAGCCTGCTGCAACTCAAAGTTTATCAAATACTGCTAAGGAGAGGAACCTGCTGCTTTAAGGGTGTCAGTGTGGGGCAAAATCTGCTCCTCAATATTAGATGGAGGCAGGACATTAAAATTAAAAGCTTTGTAACAACTGAAGTTGGAAGTTGGTTGAGATCTGTGGTCCCATTATCAAGAAAGCTACAGAAACCCTCTCTCATTAAGTTTCTCTGAGTTTCTGAAAGCCAAAGCTCCTGGATAGCCCTGAGCAGGTCAACATGTCCCTCATCTTTAAAATCAACAATAATGTTCTGCTCATGTCTACCAGCTGCCTCAGTCTGGTAGGAACTTCAAAGCCTGCCTAATATATGCAATTTTCTCTTAAAACAAGAACAGCAAAAAGCTTCGAGTGGAGAGAGTGCCTGTCTGAGCTGTGCTGACCCACATTCAGCCCTGAACTCTGCCAAAGGAATTCCAGCTTCTTTCTAAGATGCTGCCACAGCTGTTGGGGTGCAGGGTGGTTCTGAGGTACCAAGTGTGATGCAGGAGATAACAATCAGCTCCACAACTGGTTCAGTTCCATATTTAAATAAGGAGAAATTATTAGGCCCTGAGATGCACCTGGGCAGGAGAGGAGTGAAGGAAGGTTAGGCTGATACAGGAGTCAGCTTATCAGCACCTGATTTGCTATTTTTCAAACACTATTGTTCCCCAGTGTTTGGATTTTCCATTTTCATCTCTTATATTTAGCTATAGGAAGTAAAAACAGGTGGGAGTGGAGAATAGGAAACCCAGTCTATTCCAGTTGCTCAGACTGTACATCTTAAAGAGATACTATCATGTTGTGAAGCTTCAGTATAAAACCCTGTAAAATCATGGCAGTTTGGTGTTTATTCCAGCACCTAAAGATTGGCAGGTGTCACCACATTGATCTGGCCTTGCTTGTGAATATACAGGCATTCAGATATGTACAGCAGGCAGTTTTGTTCAAACAAAACTGGAGAATTATTCCCTGTTCTTGAATGGAAAAGGTGATAAAGCGGCTCAAACCCCAGCTGGTGCAGTGTGGCTCGGGATGGGGCTGAGCAAACCAGGGTGGCTGCTCTTTGTGCCTGCCAGGTATGAGAAGGGAAGCAGCTGTTTGGAGAAAGGGCTGCTCTCCAGGAGAAGGGTCCCTGCCCCAGGAGCAGGGTCCATCCCCCAGGAGCAGGGTCCATCCCCAGGAGCAGGGTCCATCCCCCAGGAGCAGGGTCCATCCCCAGGAGCAGGGTCTATCCCCAGGAGCAGGGTCCATCCCCAGGAGCAGGGTCTATCCCCAGGAGCAGGGTCCATCCCCCAGGAGAAGGGTCCATGCCCCAGGAGCAGGGTCCATCCCCCAGGAGCAGGGTCCATCCCCAGGAGCAGGGTCCCTGCCCCAGGAGCAGGGTCCATCCCCCAGGAGAAGGGTCCATGCCCCAGGAGCAGGGTCCATCCCCCAGGAGAAGGGTCCCTGCCCCAGGAGCAGGGTCCATCCCCAGGAGCAGGGTCCATGCCCCAGGTGAAGGGTCCATCCCCAGGAGCAGGGTCCATCCCCAGGAGCAGGGTCCATCCCCAAGAGCAGGGTCCACCTTTCAGGAGAGCGAGGGGCAGCTCAGCCCTGCTCCAGGGGAGCCTCTCAGCCTGGCTGGCTCTCTGAGGAGCAGGCAGTGGAGCTGCCTGGGTGCTGCTCTGCTGCAGGCTGGGTCCAGCAGCCACGGGCGCTGCCGGTCATGGGAGCCTCGGTCAGTGCATGGAGACCTGTCTGCCAGGCCTGGCCTAAGTCCAACACTCCTTTCACAGGGGCTAATTAGGAGCCACCAGATTAAATTCCCTGTGACTTTATTAGTGTCTCTAAGCCAATGGCCTGCAGGCAAACCCCCTGTGAGTAAATCAGAGCAGTAACCATTTGTTGACGTTTCTGTCTGTCAGCCCCAGACATGGGCCCGTGTCCTGCTGGTAAATGTGGCTCTGTCACATGCGCTTACACCACTGCACATAGTTCAGATTGTTACAAATGCCTTTATCCATTCCCATTGACATTTTAAACAAACGGTGATATATTTAGTACAATAATTACAGTTATTTGATTACCTTTCTTTTAGCCTGAAGTAGAAGGCAACTGACAGATGTGAATACCTCTGAGACCAATGCTCTGTAATAAACTAACATTATTTATTACAAGATGCATTTTATTAATAGGAATTGGCAGTAATTAATTCAGTAAAGTTGATGTTACTAATAATTACATGTAATTCATGAAATATTTATGAAAGAAAACTGTGTATAAAAATGACGAAAAGGTCATTTAGCTAATTAGTTAATAACTGTCACCAACATTTCTAGTGAGTCTCTCTAATTCTGAACACTTTCAGCTTTTTCTTAGGGAAATACTTTTTGAAACATTTTGTTTTCGTGCGTGACATGCTGAGATGGAAGTCAACATTTCTGGTTATTGTTTTGAGCCCATGCATGTACTGTTTCCTTTGCTAATCCACTTTGGCCTCTTTCCTTGTTCATAGTGAAAGATCCTAATTAGAGATAGCACGAGCTCAATCTAATTTAGGTTATCAGGGAGTTGCGGTGTCTCCCAGTTTAAGGATATATGAATATATCTCTGTCTTTTTAACTTGATTCCACTGACTTTCCATGGAATCAAATAACCATCATCCAAATTAATAGCTGACATCTGAACTGGAAAAATCTTAATGTCGTTTCTGCCCGGATTGAATGCAATGGCAAACGAGCCCATTGACCTCGTGAGCTGCAGGATCAGACCCTGGGCTGCTCCAGGGTCATGGCTGGAACAGTGATTTGGCACCAGTTTTTGGGAGCCTTTGGCATGGGATGTGCTGGTGTTATTTGCAGAGGAAGGTGCAGAAGGAGGTTCTCTTGTCAAACAGGGTGTAGCCCAGGCTGTTTGAGACTGTGTTTGGTCAGTGCCAGTTTTTCAGAGATGCTCAGACATCTCAGAATCAGAGAATCCACATCTTCTTGCCACCTTCAAACCTGGGTGGGGTGTGGCTTCAGTTTCCTGCTGCAAGTCTTTGCCAAACACAAATTACTGGGCTCAAGGAGGAGTTTTGCCTGTGAAATTCCTTGTTGCCTTCTGAAGAAAGGCAGGCTTGGTGATCTAATCATGTTCTTGTCCATGAGACTGTGAGAGCCACCTTTGCACTTCCCTCATTCTGGCATTGCTCTCTGCTCAGTCATAGAGCAGCCTCCAGCACTCTGCATTTTGGCAGAGGAGGGAATTGCTCAAGGACCTCAGGGATGAGGAGGTGAAGAGAGCATCGTGCTCACTGCCCTAAATCCAGGAGTGAGGAGTGGGGACCAAGGGCTGATGTCACTTCTACATGCTGCTCTGTGGGTGTGTTCAATGGCTCTGAAGCAGCTCTGGGCAGGGAGATGGACACAGGGCTGCCCTAAATAAGGGAGGGAATGTCTTGCAGTTGAGTATTCCTCAAAGAGCTGTTCTCTGTTTTGGTGTTGCTCACTGACAAGGAACTCTCAGCCAACCATTCCCACGGGGTCCTCGAAAGCAAACCTGTGTGTGGAGCCACAATTCCTCTTGTTTTGTGAGTGGGAGAATGCTGATCACTGAGGGAGCTTTGCTTCTCAGAACTCATTCCTCAAGTTTGCCATTCACAACACCAACAAAATATCTAAGGAATAGCCCTTTATTAAGTGCCAGGCTCAGGCACATCCAAATGCCATCACTTTGTACAGTAATATACCAGTGTACACAGAATTACACACTGATTATCTTAGATCTGTTTCTTTACCATGAACAAGCATGAATGTATAAACAATATAAAACCTCAGTGTATAAATAGCATCAAAACAATATCATGGCCACCATAAGTTATGCATTGGAAAAGAATGATTGTATTTAGCAATGAAAGAGGTAAAAACACCTCCTGACACCCTTGTGGTCCCTGCTGAGGTGGCCCTGTCCCTGGCTGATGGCATTCCCTATGGAAAACACGTGCCTGTGGGGTGTTGAAGAGGATGAGCCAGAGCCATGTCAACCTCTTGGTCCTCCCCTGCTAAACCCATCTCAGCTCATTAGTAAATGCCAAGGTTTGGCCTTCCAGTGCTATACAGCCTAAGTGAATAGGGAAACAATTTTCTGAGATTATTTTAATTGCCTGCCTTGCAAAATAAAGATGAAAAAGCTCTTGTTATTTTCAATTAATAAACAGACTATCAGGAAGAAATAGCTTCAGCAGCAAGCAGGAGGAATGGCAAAACGAGGGAAATATGCACAGGAGGGGCTGTTGTATGGGATATGTACAAACCCACAGCACCTCTCCCTGCTCTGGGAACCCTCTGAGCCTTCACTTCAGCTCCAAACAGTCCCCCTGATGGGCAGCCACCCTGGGAAAGGCTGAGCAATCCTGAATTGCCTCAAAGATACTTCCTAACTAGCAACTGGTCCTGATAGAACAATCTGAAACTCTCTGTCTCCTTATCTTCTGTCGACATCATTTTTCAGAAGGGCCAACAGCACCAAATTAAATCGTTGTGCTGCAGACAGTCTGTCTGATTGCCTTGTGGCTGTTGCCCATTCTGAAGATTTCCTCCAGCAGTTTAAGTCAAGAGGAAAGTTCATGTGTGCTCGTGCACACAGATGCACACAGCCCCCTTCTCTCACACTTAATGATGAGATACATTTACAGCTTAAGGAATTCAGAGTCCAGTAGTTCTATGCCATGGCCAGTTTTTGATGGTTGAAAATGTCAGGAATTCTCTTCTCCCCCCATGTTTTTATATAAATTAGTTTAATCCAAATATTATTTGTGGAAAGAATCATAGGGAAGTGTGACTGGCTGTGCTTGTATCTGATTTGTTGTGTTCACTCAAAGCAGGAGCAGAAGGCTTGGTTGTCTCTTGTCCCTGGTATTTTTTGGGTCTTCTTGCCATGTATGAAGCCCAGCTTGTCTGCAGAAGGTTTGGTTTTTGGCTGAGATGCAGCTGCTGGGGCTGAACAGACACGGTGAGCACGGTGGAAGGGGAAGAGGCTGGGAAATGAGATATGCTGCGAGCAGCAAATGGATTTGGAAAACCTGATTGTTGTATAACAAAAGAACCCTCTGGGATATATTTCACTTACTGGTGGGCAGGAGAGAGCTGTGTTCTTGGGCCATCTCTCTGAGGGCTGCAATGCACAGTCATCACCTTTGGGTTGTGTCCAAGTGCTGCTCAGCATCCCATGGCTCTCGGGCAGCATGGAATCAAGGAGGAGGTCACTTTGCATCTCATTGTGAATGCACCTCCTGGAGCACCCCGGGTCAGGCAGAGACCTCTGCCCCTGGGGGGAGGTTTGATCCTTAGGAAAAAAGGAGGAAAAGCTTCTCTCCTGCACCAGCCTGTGGGTTCTTGGGTGTGTCACCAATCAATGCCCCCAGCTCTTCCTCCAGAGCTCTGTGTTGGATCCAAGTCAGGTGCCCTTGTGTGCCTCTGGACTGAGGACGTGGATGAGGACAGGGATGAGCTGTGTCTTCAGGATGGAGCAATTCCCCATGGATAGAGCAGCTTGAGTCAGCAATTCATGCTGTTGGCTCCTGCTTCAGCTCTGGAGATGCTGTAATTGCCCCGTCTCCACAGACTCCAGGACACTGCTCCCTGCATTCCTGCTCAGGCCTCACTTCTTTGTTTCTGTCTTCAGAAAGTCACAATCCAGCAGGCGAAATCCTCCCAAAGATCTCTATAGGCACAATATAACAAATATATTATATAAAATACATAATTCAGAATATAGAATATAGACTATCATATATCATATATAGATATAAAATCTATAATCTAGAATATGTAATACATAATATATAGTATGTAGTATGTAATATATTATATATGTAATATACACTATACAATACATAATAT
>JAYDZK010000271.1:30051221-30070743 GCA_034509185.1 Euphonia xanthogaster
CGACGCTCTTCCGATCTTTTTTTTTGTTTTGGTTTTTTTTTTTGTTTGTTTTTTGGTTTTTTTTTTTTTTTTCCTCCAAATCCTGCATTTTTAATATAAATAAAAAATTTGATCTCTGCCACTGGGAAACTGCATCCCATTTTTTTTCCTAACAGAAAAATGGGAATAGGTTTCCTTTAACTAGTGGAAGGGTCTAGACTCTAAAAAGGTTTTTATTATTGTGTGCCCGGGGTCCTTAGTTTTAGACATTTATCTTGTGGCAAACCAGTAGGGAACTAGAAAGGCAGTATTTTGCAACTCCTAGACCCCCAGCTCTAAATAATGACTCCAAGCTGAAATTGAAGCAGGTGCATCATCTCCTTCATTGTGTCACTTTTAGCACAGACATTATACTTTATGGGCTTCCACTATCCAAATAGTTTGTGCAACGGACCCTAAAAGTGGTGATGCATCAATCAATCAGTCAGGGCTTTATTGCTCCAACTTTCTTTACAGGAGGCTTCTAAGCCACATTACAATGCAAGATGAGGAGCCCAGCAGAATACAAATGCCCTGGGATGCAGCTCCATTTCTGTGTGCTCCCTTCCAGGGCTGGAGCTGCACTCTGAGGAATATCCCAGGGCATCAGTCACAGCAGCCAAATGCATCCCTGGTGGAACCTCATGGACTGTGCACAGCCAGGCTGGCTCAGGGGATGGATCCAGCTGGCCCTGGTGGGCTGCACAAGCTCCTGGGTGGGACAAGGTGCTAAAGAGGATGGAAAATCCCAATGGTTTGGCCAAACTGTTTTTTCATAGCAAGGCTGAGGAGTCTTCACCCATCAGCAGGATGATTTATGTCCTAAATGTGGGGTGAGTGACCTGCACCCTCTGCTCCTGACCCCTGGGGTTTTAGCCCACACCATGTACTGCAGTTCCCACTGGGTTCATTTTGCTGTTTCCAGTTTTTTTGGCTGCTTGGTGTGGAAATATCTCTCAGGCTTTCCATAAACATTGTGTGTGGGCATTAGTTTTGCCATCAGCAAGGACAGATACATCTACAGCGACACAGAAATAAATGCAGATATGGGTACAGCCTGCTTTATGGAAACACTGCTGAAATCCAGGAATATTACACTGTTAGTGCAAGTGAGCAAGTTATGGGTTATCACTTGGTATTGCATGGAAACTCTGCAGTCCAGGCCTGGGGCTCTGATGTAAATGCCTTGGTTTGAGCTGGCAGTGGTTATGTGAGGTGATTGGATCCGTGTTAGTGCTTTCATCAGACACACAGACAAATAAATCTCCCCTTGAAGCTGCTTGCTGACATCTGCATAACTTTGTTTTATTGCCCACTTCCCATCCAGTTCCAAAGAGTAACTTAGGAAAGGAAATTCGAGGGAAAAAGAGATGATCATGTTGAGAGAGAAAAAAAGAACTTGGCACTTGAGTATAAAATTCTGTTGGTTATATTATATAGTATGTGCAATGCACAATTCGATGCTTTGGATTCTTTTAAAGAGGACCAAAATTTGCATAATGTTGTAACAAAAGTTGTTTGCAGATATGCAACCAGCATTTATTCTGCAAAACAGGATGTTTTCTAGTACTTGTCCCTTCCCCAAATCCTCATGTTGCTTATATGAGCTCACAGAGTTTATTATAATATTTGTAGTAGAAATCTCTAATTTGATAATTCTCTAGTGAGTTTAATGAGCCTGAAAAGTGACATTTAGAGCTAGTTTTCTCTTTGTGCTTTGAAAAATGAAATACAAGTAGTTATCTGTTAAATGAGATAATTACAGTGCTACTTTGCTGAAGGCACATATTAGTGATTTTTAGCTTGTTTCACTTAATTAGAGCTTTACAAAATGTGGAGTGACAACCCACTAACAGACCTGTTGGAACAGTTACTGAGACTGTGAAATAAAACCAGTTGTTCTAAACAAGTCACAAAAAGAGATTGATGAAATGGCTGGCAGCTCAGGCAGAAATTTAAGCCTTGGCTGCATTAGAACAAATGTAATAATAGCAGCAAGTAACCCATATTTTTAATTTTACTGATTTTTCTGCAATAATTATAAGGAACTTTTAATGTCTGTAATTAGAATGTTAGAGATAGGGTGACTTAGACCAGTGCTGCACTGTGAAAAATTGGATAGTTACCATAATTGAAAATTAATCACTTTTCATTACCAGGAAGGGATGCAGTGATTACTTTGAGTGGGCTGAGATGCAGCACATGAATTATGGGCAAACAAATTCATGTGGTTGGAGTTGGTGAGTTTGAGGCCAGTCTGTGCCAGGAGTACCTCTGCTGATGTAATATGATGGATAATGAAAATCAGGGTGTATTTGTTTCTCTGGGAATTGCAGCCCAGAATTTTTGCTTTGCTGGAAGTTCTGACGGAGAGGATCCCTGAATTTTATCAGTCATCCCTCCAGCACTGTCGTTTTAAGCTTCAGCAGGGCAGAGTCACCCATAAAGCCAGATGGAACCCAACAAATTGGTGCAGCCCTGCCAGAAGCCTCTGAGCAGGTCTGAGCACTGAGGGAGGGAATGACCTGTGAGGTTTGTTCTGTGGGCAGAATGGGTCGTGGATCATTACCTGTTAGCTGACCCACGCAGTGGCTGTGCAGAAAAGCTGCTTTTCCCTGCTCACATCATGGGAGGTTATGGAAAGGCAGCTCCTCATCCCACGGAAACACTGAAATCTCGGGGGTTCAGGAGAGTTTGGTCCTTCTGGCAGATCCACTGGGGAGAAGGCAAGTTATTCTTTTGTTTAGTTGAAAAAGACCTCGTTTATTTCTTCTTTAACCAGCTCTGCTCTTGTGCTGTGCCTCTTTGCTGATTTATGACTTGAACCACCACGTGTGGCCCCCTCAGCACCCCACGGTGCCTCTGCATTTAAAAGGTGGCATTTTATGCTCAAAAGATGGTGTGAAAAAATGTCACCATCTTGCTCCACAATTCTTCTCCTTGTGCACCTGTCACCGATTCCAGCTGCCAAATGCAAGGGCAGCAGGCAAACAAAATCTGCTCCAGACATTGTTTTGTGAGTTGGAAATTGTCTTTTGCCCAGACAGGGATTTCTCAAACCTCACCTGGTTTTAGGAGCGAGGAATGAGCATAGCTGGGAGGGAGATGCTCCCCTTGTGCCTGGCTCTAATAGCTTTGTTCTGGCTGCAGCAGGAGAGGTGAAATAGAAGCTCTGGCTGTCCCTGAGTCTCCATGTGCACAGCTGCACTGTCCTGGCTCTGCACCTTCCTCTCCTGTCATTAGCCTGAGCAAGGATGTGGCTGCTCATGACTGGGTGATTGATGTCAAATGTAGTAGCAACATTAAATTTGTCTGAAATGGACAAAGAAAATCATTATTCACCGTAAAAATCTTGTCTAAAGTTCCCATCTAGCCAGAGCTGCTCCTAAATTACATTTGTATGAAATTTAAAATGTTTTTTTGAATTTCTTGGCCCATGATTGTTCCCAAGGTCACAAACTCAGAAAGCTGGGAACTGAGGCTTGCAGTGAAAAATGTGCCTGTAATATATCTTCATATTTGCAAATGTATTTTATTGCTGTCCATATCCTGTGAGAAAAATCCAATGTTCTTAAAAGACAAGCACTGCTTGTTATAGAGACACTTATTAATGTTTATTAGAAACTCATTTCACTAACATCCATGGCTTTATTGGAAGTTCCTTAAGTAGCAAATCCAATTTCCTTTCTTATGCTTGTGCTTACTTAATTAACATCAAAAATTGAATGAGGTAAAAACAAAGTTTGATATTCATTTTAATAAGTTCTATAAAGTTAGCATAATCTCATTGAGGCCATTCTTCATCGCTCCAACTGCAGACACAAAGTGCCTTTGCAGCTGTTTGGGGTTTTACATCATAGAGGGTAGATAACCTAGCAACTAATGAGAGAGCCAGGAGAGAAAGGAATTAATTTTCAAATAAACCCTTTATGGGCTGCCTTCTGGGGAGGCAGGACTTTGTGTGTGCTGGGCAGGGAGCTGGGGATGCTTGGATGGAGGAAAGGATTAGGAGGAGGTGCTTGGCAGGAAACCTGCAGAAAACCATGCAGCAACCTCATGTTATGATGGCTGTTAGGACAGAAAACAGGGATCAGCTGTCAGAAAATCAGCCGGGAACCACGGGTTATGTTGGCTATGGGGACAGAAAACAGGGATCTACAGGAATTTTCCAGTGGCAGCACCTTCTGTGTGTGCAGCATCCCACCCCGTGGTGAGGTCAGCCCCACACGTGCACCAGTTAAGGCTGCTCCTGCTGCACTCCCCTAAAAATCCCCCCCTGACCATGTGATGTCCACTGACCTTAGCACAAGCGTTATCATACTGGAGAGTAATGATAAAAAAATCCCCTACTACAGTAAAGCTATTATAAGCTGGAGTGTTTGTGCCATTACTGGGGAATATGGTATTGATTTTTTAATAAATTATGCCATAACCTACATTTTTGCCTTAGGTTAAAATTTAACACCAGAAGCAGAGGAAAGGTACAATGCATGGATATCAGAGCAATATATTTTACTCCACCCCAGACTTCAGTACACGCTTGAAAATCGAGAGTGGTGGGGCCTTGGCCACCATCATTTGTGGAGTCCCCTCTCCCCTGGCTCCTGAGCAGGACTGAGGACACAGAGGAGCAGCTGTGCAACCCCAAAGAAGTTTGCTCTGCTACCCCATTTCCCTTCCAGACTGTGGAGGGTTCAAAAGGAAATATTTCTGTTCCTTAGCTATAAAATAATCTTGCTCCAGTAGTGCTGAATGTCAACAAGAAATGTCTCAGAAGTGATTTTATGCAAGCAAAGGAAAGAAAACCCAACCCTATAACTGTTGTGATATTTTGATGTTTAAGTGAAGCATCTTTTGTGTGAAAGTAGATGGAGGTTTTCTTTCTAGCTTTCGTTTTTTAAATTTCTTCTTAATTTTGGAAGGAAAAATCAATGTCCTCAGTGTTTTCACTCCATCTTTTTTTTTTTTTTTCAAGGAAGGGGAATAAAATATTTAAGGGAGAAAGAAAGTTCTCCACTATTCTTCTAGTGGCTAAATATAAATATCCATGTAAATCTTGAGCTGTATCACAGGTAATTAAGCAGGTAAATGGGGATGAAACCCAAGAGTGTTTGCTAGAAGGGCTTTCAGTGCAAACCAAAAGCAGCTCTGTGTGTATCAACATTCAGCTCAGAGAGGGAAGGTGGGGAGGGACAGGCATTTCTGCTTTGGATGGAGACCTGCTACTCCTGTGTTGTAACCTTTACTCCTGAGACAACTACTTCAAAAGCTGGTTTTGCCTCCCATTTTCCACCCAGTTAGAATCAAACAGCTGCTCTTTTCCTCATCATTCACAGGAGCCCTGGCAATGGGATGTTTTCTTGGAGGTTCTGAGGATATCACTCCTTTACACTGATGTGTCGGGGACAGAGGTGCCATAGGTAGAAATTATTGCTTCAAAATGAAATGAAGTTATTGTTTCAAAATGAAGGAATAAATATTTTGATGCAGGTACTTGTGCTTATGCTTTCCCTCTCTCTGTGCCAGGGAAAATTCAGGTGTGTAAATGCCATCACTTTGAATATTCTTATCTCTGAAGGTGCCCTAATTTGCAGCAGAAAGTTCATTAATGTCTGCAGCTCAGGTCTCTGAACTCGGTCTGCAATGCCCAAGGAGGGCAAGACACCTTGAGGTGGAAGTTAGTGGGGGATACATCCAAATCTACCACAAATTACCCATGAGAGGGGAATGTGCAACAGGGTGAGCTGCTGGGAGAGCAGCTGAGCACAGACAGGGAATGAGAGATGCAGGAGAAGGACATTTTTCCAGAAAAAAAAGAATTGATGGGTAGAACAGAGACGGACTCAGCAGCCCCACAAGTGAAAGCATATTTCCTGTGGCACAGATATCTTATTAGTGCTCTACTGACAAGGGGATTGACCCTCCAGGACAGCAGCTCCAGCAGCCTGCAATCCCAAGTGTTTGTCTCCCTAAAACCAGCAGTTGTGTGTCATCTCTACACAGATGCTTGAAGGCTGCTGTGGAAAATTTGCTCCCTCAAAGCAGGAATAAACTCAGACAATTTTTAGATACTTACAAAAATATCCTCTAAGTAAAAAATTTAAAAGTCCCCATTAGTATTAAACATTTCCTTTTCATGCTGTCAGTGCTGCCACAGAAAGAGAAATGTACCTCAGCTCGGCTCAAGCTTAAATTCCCTCTCTTCTTGTACTCTTTAAATAGCAGATTGTCAGCTTGAGAGACTTGTTGCTGGTGATGTCTGAGATTCATGATCCATCTGAAAGGGCTGGGAACTTAATGGCTGCTTTCCATATCCTGATAACCACACTGCTTTGTGTTAGTCCCAGTGCTAAGCCTGGCTTTAGTGGGCCTGCTCCTGACTTCCTACAGTTGAGGAAGAGGGGATGGAGGGGATTTTGGCTTTCATGAAATCAAACAGCTGCAACCAAAGCCAGGATTTTTCTCTTTAAAACACATATGAACTTGTAGAGCTGTGCTAGTTTGAAATACCTGGCTGGGATATCCGAGACTCTAAAATTAAAAGTAGTGTTTGAAAATTCATGCTAATTAAAAAGGGACATCTGAAGCCAAACAGAAAAAAATCAATGAACTTACTGGTCCTTCCTCAGTTAAGTTACAAAATTTGTTCAATTTGTTTTATGTCTCAGAGTGAGGAACCTTTTACTCACTTTGATTCATGGACAGAGGTTAGAAAATGGTACAGTGGAAAGGAAATTAACATTTACCCTGCCCGCCTGCATATCCGAGCTGATGTCTCAATGTGGTGCAGCTGTGAGTAAATTCTCCCAATAAACCAGCCACAGAGTCTGTAATATTCATACAGCTACTTGTGCCTTCAGGAGAGCTCAGACAGCTTTCTGGCTATTAGAGATCAAATTAGGAAAATTTATCTGTGCAGGATCTGTTGCTACTTGACATAAATCTGTATTTTTTTAGTTAAAATGTAAGGGGTTACATTGTTAGCCAGCACACATCACTCCAACATCACAGATTTAAACCCTGACAGTGCCTGTGAAAATTGCAAATCTGCACTCTGGAGACTAAAAACGGGGTGGCTTTTTCAGAATACAGTTATTCAAGAAGAGGCAAAGATAGAGCAAAACTGGCCTTACTCCATATGATTGTGCAAATGAAACTTGAACTCTCCTGGTGAATCCCAGTCCAGGATCAGACCTATGTATAGACAGACCTGAGGCCTTCTACAGGTACTTCCAGCCTCCCTAAATGCACATGATACCAGGATTGGCTACAGCTCAGAGAGCCAAATAAAAAATACACTCAATATGATCACATAATATTTAGTTTATGTAATGATTGAGGCTTTCCTTCAACAAACGGCACGTGGGAGACTTGGCATCAGAAAAGGAGCTGTATCACTTGCTGAGAGAGTGGCTAAGAGTTTAAAATAAAGGTGCAGAATACATTTTTGATTTCATCAGGAAGTCTGAGGATCCTTCATGATGTCCCTCAATCTCGTTAGCACTTCATTATGTCCTGTCAAACGTGCAGCCCTGGTAAAGGTCAGCCCAAGGCATCTGAAGAACACCAGAGACCTTTCAAATTTTTGATTTCTGGGATTTTTTTCTTTAATATTCCTTTTATTTTTCAGAAGAACAAAGAGGGATTGTGAGCCAAGCATTTTGCAATGCGAAATAGAAAATTGAATAAAAATCACAAATCCATCTTCTTTCCTTGCAAGCTGCAGTTTGCCATCCCCACTACAGAAAGATGTGGCTTTGGATTTTTAACTGTCATGCTGGAGGTACAGCATTTATTAATTTATTTGTGGCTACCACTGCCATGGAAGCAATTGCAATACCACAAATCATCAATTCTGGCATCTGGGAGACAATCAGGCAAGGAAAGGAAGGAGACACTCAGCTATAAAAGAAGAAAGCTGGTGTTTACACTCAGTGATGTGAGTACTCAGCTGTGATGGGGGAAAAAGGCAGAAAAGGCCTCTAACACTTTAATTGATGCTTTGAGAAAATGTTATGGTTGTTTTTTGTTTTTTTTTTTAAGATTGTCAGAGTGAGACTGTGTTTAATAAGTAGGATGATTAGGGTCTTTTTGTATTGATATTCTTGTTCCCTTCCTGGTAATAGCAGCCTAATCTCAGAGTAACAAAGACAGGTTCACAAGATCTTATTTCCCTGGAAATTTGAGGCTTGACTTCCTGGGAAGTTGGGGAAGATAAAGGAGCCTATTGCTCCTGCAGAGTGTTTCTGAGAGGAGCTGCAAGGTGAGACAGGCACCAGTCACAGCTGCAAGCAGAGATGCTGCCTACGGATTAAAACCCATGGGAGCCTGGATTTACCCAAATATCTGTGTAATTTTGGGGTTTTCACTGTTCCTTGGCTGCACTGCTGTGCTCTGAGCCACATTAACCACGTGCTTTCAGAGATTAGGATCAAGAGCTTGGTCCCAGTCCCTGACTAAGCAGTTTTGTATTGCCCCAACAACACCTGACAGCCTTAAATTAGGACGACTGTCCCATTAAGGGACTCCCTGCATGTCTCTGGTGGAAAAAGTTCTGCTCATCCCCCAGGCTGCTGCATTTGGAGGCAGAGGTGTCCTCCAGGCTGAGCTCTTCAGGTGCTCAGCTCCTCACCCTGAGCTGGGTGGGCTGGAGTTTTTTTAGGTCTTTGCCAGCACAGTTACCTGGGCTGGAAGGAGTTCAGAACAGCCCCAGGAGCAGGACACCTTCAGATCTGCAGGGTGGTGGCCGTGGCAAGCAGGGCCACAAGCCAGGGGTAGCTGTCCCTTGTCACCTTGGAGGAGGTGTGTGGGTCCCTTTCCATCACTGTGCTGAGTGGAGGGAAGAGATTTTGTATCTCTTTGTTTGTTTTAGGTACATCCTTGATATTCTGGGTGCAGACTCTTACTGGTATTTATGGACCTTGTTCCTACAGAAATACTTTGAGGATGTGGAATGTAGAAAACAACAAAAAAAATATAAGATAATGTTAAGATACAAGACAGTGGCAGCACCTTCTACTGTACAAACACATTTCTGTTTCAAATGGGTTTTGGTTCTGTTCCTTTGTAACTATTATTAGAACTAATTTCAAGATAGTAGCTTCCAATGCCTTTTTCAGAGAGAGACGTGGAGTAAAGTACCTGTCTGTGGCAGAAAGGGAAAAAAAGAGAGCTGCAGAATGGAGAATAATGGTGTTTGAACCAAAAGGAAAAGCGCTGTGTATGTACTGTTAGATGCAGCCTTTTTGTTTGCACTTCATTTGATTATCAGTATTTTCAGCCATCTCAGGCATTAATCCTCCCTGCAGGGAGGGGCAGGGTTCATAGCCTTTTCAAAGCAGCACTAATGAGTGCCTTTAACTTAATAAAATGATCATTTGCCAACTACTTACCATAATGTGAACGAGATGCTTTCAGTCCAGAGATTAAAAGGAGTTTTCTTTGCAAAAGCACTGTGGTTGCTGCTACTGCATAAGTCATACACAGATATATATAGATATATACATAATGCTCATTGGTTATTGCTTTTGAAACCTTGAGATTTCTTAAAATAGGTTGGAAGGAGTTGTTAGAGTCTATATTGTTCCAATAATATATGGATTATCACTCTCTAAATACGCAATGACATAAAAGGCAATAATGCCTTTTATGGATCCCATGTGGCCTATTACACTAATGATCCATGAATAATGGGGTCACGGGATGAGTTCTGAACAGTGCCTTTCTTTGTTGGTTGTTTTTCTCATTTATTTACCCAGGAAAATTCAGTTTTAAGTGTCTGCTTTTCAGCAAGGTCCTACCATTTACTGAGTTTTCATGTGAGTTAATGGGCACCAAAAAGGTCAAGTGACTTCCCAAAGGTTACACACTGGATTTGCCCAGGATTAAATACAAGAACCTCTGAGTTCTCTGTCTCTAGCTCTGACTGATGCTAAACCTGAGAGGCTTTTGGATCAGCCTGACCTCCAATAAATCTCTGTTCCTCCTTTGAGGAGCAGCCACAGCTTGGTGCTCAGTGGAGAAATCTGAAGCTCCTGGAGCAATAGTTCCCATATTTCTCAGGGAAACAACCAGAAGGAGCAAAAGTGATGCACACAAGCTGCTTTGGTCCCTGTGACAGAGATTCTCTCCTAAATAAAACTAAACAGCATGGATTTAAACAACACATGGAAGCCCAAACCCACAGCTCACCCAAAGCCAATCCAAAACAAGAGACTTTGCTTAGAACTCTTCATGTTTCCTACCTTCCTGCAGCGGTGCTCCTTTCACTTCAGCTGGAAAACTCCACATTATTCCTCTTGATTAAGGAGTAGGAGTTGCCTCATCCCAAGGAGAGCCTTGGCACAGCTCCTCCAGGCCCTGTAGAGCTGGAGGCTCAGTTCCAGAGGTCGAGGTGTGTCCTGGAGAGCATCACCAGCTTGTTCTGGATGTGTTGCTGCACGGGACGAGCACAGCTCACAGTTCCTGCCTCTTTTCAAACCTCTGCCAGGAGGAGAAGGGTTCCTGTGCTGAGCTGACACTGGGAAGTGAAATATTCCATGCCCAGGACAGGCCTCTTACCTGGATATGCCCTTATCCAGGCATTTGCTCAGCTGCAAAAATGAGCCCCCTTTTGGTGCCCTGCCTCTCCTGGTTCTGTGTGTATACAGAGCTCTGCAGCTCCAAGGGGTTCATTAATATTGTGTTTATTATTATGAACTACAGAGTATTATTTCATGCGTTTAATGGAGTATAAAGCAATTACAGAATGTAAGGGACTACGGAAATACAGAAAGATCTGCCCGGAATAATAATTTGATCCTGAAACTTTGTTGCTTAAAGACTTCAGGGTAAAATTGTAGTACAACATATGAGCTTTTAATGAAACCACTCCCATTACTCGGAGTCTAAATGGACAAAACCTATATAACACATGGAAAATTTTCATTTAATTAGCAAATATTTTGTATTAGGGTATAGCTGTCAAATTCTAATTTATCAAACAATGTTCAGCAATGAGCTGGAAGTGTTTCTAGCACCCGTGCTTCCATATTTCTACCCCTCTGAGCTGGAAATCCTACCAGCTGTTTAATGGAAACACATCAGGTGAATGCTGCTGCTGCTGGGTGCAGAAACACTGCAGAATATTCCTGAGAACTCAGACAAGGCACCTCTGATCCAGCTGCATTTCGGTGCTGCTGACATCTGGTGCTGAGCACATTCAGGGGAAGGAGCTGAGGCCATCGAGCACGTTCGAGCTGCTGCAGCTCGGAGGGAGGTCACTATTAATTAATTCATTAATTAATTAACATGGCTCATGACTCCTTGAGCTGTGCCTCCACTGTGTAAACACTCTGCTCTTTGCTTGTTCTGCCTGGGCTCTGAGCGAGGCTGCTGCCCCCTGTGAGAGCTCAGTGCCTGCAACCACCTTCCTAAAAATCAGATTTTAGACCCGCAGCTCTGGGGGAAGTCACACAAAGCCTCTCTGACAGCTGCACATGCTGATCAAGGCACTGCCTTTCAAACAGTTTGGCTTATAATTATATCTTTACAGCTAACTGGGCTATCCAAATGATTTTCCCCTCTCCCCCTCCCCAAGACTACTGACCTGTGGCTAATGAGATTTGTGTTTCGATTAGTTGTAGAACATAAATTAACTAATCAATGAGAATGGATTCACATCCTTTCTTGTAAAAGAGCTCTGCTGCAGTGATCTGTATTTAATATTCAAATCAATTTCAAATTCTCAGGATGATTCTGCTAATATGGCAGGCTGGGACTCGCAGCATCTGTATCCTTGCCACAACCTGTAAATATGGGATGTTTATGGAATTGCCCACTGACCTCCAAAGCCTTCTCTGGTCTCACTGATTTACTATTTCACTTAATAGTGATGATGAGAAGCTTGGGGGCTGGCACTGAAGCTGGGAAAGGCACGGGAGAGAACATTTTCCCTTCCTTTACAGGGGCGTCAAGGCTAAGCAGAAGTCCCAGGACTTTGAAAAATGCTGTTTGAATTTGGGCTGAACATTCTGGGTCCATTTTATTCCACCTCAAATTTTTCCTGTTCTAGGGATGAGGGTGAAAAATGGTTATTGCCAAAAAGCAGTTTCCTGAGGATGAGGTTCTTTAGTTTGCTTTCAAGGTAGAGAGAACTTTATCTTTTGCCTTGCTGAAATTGTCTCATCTGTACAATTAACCAGCATCTTGGCATAAAATGTGAAAATTTGTACAGTTTTCAAAGCATCTGTGGCCTTTATGGTGCAAGTTCTGTTAGTACTGAAGCCACAGAAAATTAAATGTTCCCCAAAGAACTTCCAGATGTGTTTTATTCTAATAGGGTCATTATACAGTAAATTAAAAAGCAGGGTAAATGGAACTGTAAAATTTAAATTAGTCTAAAACCACATCTCTTTGCTTTGAACATTCATTTGTGGGGTTGCATTTGCAATAAATGTGAATTAGGCAGCTGCAATAACTGTTAATCATATATTTATAAAATAGTAATGAGGAAATGAATAGCAGAGTAAGACAGCTGCACATTTCTCTAATAGTATGTCAACTGTGAACATAATAAGATGTAGAAAATTGTTTGGTGTTATGCTGGTAATGCAGCTGAATGTAAGAGATCACTTCAACCTCTTAACTTTACAGGAAATTATATATAAAATCCATAAAAAGCCATAATAATACATTAGGCCTCTGAATTGTAGTCAATGTTTTTCTTTGCTTTGATTTTTCTGAAATGGGCCATACTTTTCCCAAAGTAATCTGCCAAAGATCACTGAGGCTTTTGTTTCAGTCTGCACTTTATTCACCATCTTGCAGTTTCATTTAAAAGACAGTGCTTCTGAAAGCCAAAAGTGATCTCACTTCCCTGCTCCAGGAATGCTCCCACATCCCTCTCCTTGAAGAGTTCTGCCAGGCTCTGAGCACCCCACCTCTGAGCCCTGATGGGATTATCACTGCTGAGAGCAGGGATCCAACTCAGAACCCCACACAAGACACAGCAAGATGGCAAATTTAAATTTGATACACACACATATATAAAAATTATAATAAATTATATAGAAAATTAGATTGTATATAATAAATATAAAAATATAGAAATTACATAAATTATATAGATATAATTATAATAAATTATATATATTAATTTCAGGGAATTTATGGTTTTGCATATTTACTTCTCTCAAATATATTTATGTATTCATATATATATATATTATATACTATATATTTATATATTTAATATATACATATATATGTATATATAATAATATAAATATATATAATATAAATATAATATAAATATATAATATTTAAATATTATATATTTAATTTATACACATATATATAGGTATTTGAGAGCAGTAAAGGGTTGGTGACACAGCCTGAGGCCATCTGTTTGTATTTCCCAGATATGGTAAAATTATAAAGAAGTCAAGCTAACTGCCAAAAACAAGTCAAACCACCCAAACCCAAGAAATAAATAGAAATCTTTGAACAGCCCTTTAGCTCTGCTGCTTGTGCCAGCAGATGTTGCAGCCTGCCCTCATGCCAGGTGCTGCTCACTTGCACTTGCAGTTTTTAACCAGCCCTAATTGAATTTTGCAACAGGACTGGGGTGAAGAGGAGAATTACAAAGCTAACAGGAAAAAAAATTAGGCAAGTGCTGGGCTGCAAACTGCCAGGGAGGGAGTAGGTGCTAAATGTGACATGGGAAGGCTGCCATAGGAAATGTCACTTTCAAAATGGCAGGACTTTGCAGGGCAAAGCAAAGAAAGAAACCAGGCACCCAGTCCCAGCCCTGGCTGCTGCTGCTGGGAATAGTTCCTGGGATTTAATCAGCTGTTTACTGGGATGTGGCTCTGGAAGTTGGGTTAAACCCCCTCAGTTTTAACCCACAGGTTAACCTGCAGGTGCTGGGTAGGGCTTAGTGGGGAGTGTGGGGGTGCCTGATCCCCGAAGCAACACCACAGGGTAGCAAATAAGCCCTTGTTTCATGGAAAAACCCCATGGAGAACGTGGTGAAATCATGTGTGATCTGATTGTAAATGTGTGATTTTTCTGTGAATAGTTTTGTCTGGTTTTACCACTAATGTTTCTTGCAGTACCACACTGCAATGTATTTTTGATTTTTTAATGCTCTTACATCTTGAATGACACAACCAGCCCCCTCCAATTTTTTAAAATACAGAGAGAAAGAGAGACTGAAGATCTCATAATTATCAATTTCCCAGACTAAAAGCCTTTCAGAGCACAGAACCCACGACAGAATTGAAAAGTCAGTCAGTGAAGGAGGAGTGAACCCTCTCTGGGCAGAAAAGACTTTTCAATTAGTCCTGTGTGTTTAAAGGTGAGGTGAGGGGCCACCAGAGGTCTGGGTGGCCTGGCCAAGGTCAGGAGCTCTGCAGCACCATCAGCTCTGTTGACCTTCTGGAAAACCTTTCTGGGCACTCACTGGACATAACCTTTAACCTTCATCAAGCTGTTGCCTTTAATACCCCAGGCTTTTTTTATTTTACATTTTATTTTATTTTATTTTATTTTATTTTATTTTATTTTATTTTATTTTAATTTAATTTAATTTCTTTTTACATTTTATTTCATTTAATTTTATTATTTCATTTTATTTGATTTCATTTTATGTAGTTTTATTTCATTTTATTTTACATTTTATTTTATTTTACATTTTATTTCATTTTCAGATGGGAGATGGCACAAATCTTTTTGGCCATCTTGAAAACTATAAAGCTATGGCACAGTGGCCAGATAGGAGCAGAAAATGTCCTTGGTGTAACCTTATCAAAGGAAATGTTGTTCATACAACAGCACCACATTATCCTGAGCTCTCACAAGAGGCAGAAAGGGGACACAGGATACAGATGGAGACACAGATATAGAGATGCATTCAGGTCGAATTCATCCTATAAAATTTTGGCCTTTTACATGACAAAACAAAGCAAAAAATTGTTCTTATTAAATATAAATTAAAGGGTAAGCAGTGGAAAATGGGTTGTTTTCAAATCTTTCCTTTTTTCTTCCTTCTTTGAAACAGACGGTTCAATTCTCTGGGAGAAGCAAAGTTCAAGCTCTCATTTCCCACTGTACATTTCTGTGTTAGTGCCTCACAAAATAGCAGTTCATTTCTGGAAATCCTATTACTGTCCACACTCAAGCAGCAACTTTAACAGATACATCTGTTACCTGGCAGCTTCTTCCTACACAACTCCCACCTCTGAGAGTTAAAGCTTATAGTTTTAAAAGGAAAATTGAAATAGGCCAATTTTGAACAATGCACATTTTGGGGGCTGGGGGGAGAAAAAGAGCACACGCCACTGTCAGCTACAAGAGCCTCATCTCGCCTTGCTTTCGGGTCTGGGCAGACAGAGAGAGCAGAGTGGTGCATTATCATTATCTCAGAGATGTTTATTTGCTGTGTGGACACTCAACCAAAGAACTAATGCAATCAGAAAGTTAAAATATATGGGCTGGAAATACAAATTCATTAGACGTACACAAAACGTATGCCGCGGTGGATCTGTCACTTAAATTAGATTTTGACAATTACATGGATGGTCTGGTTGAGATGACATACGGTTTGCTCACTTTGTGCCATGATTTAATTATTGCAAAAGATGTGTGGAGTTAGGACAGGACCCTGTGGTTCTCTCGTGGCCCTGAGCTCAAGTGGGGCTGCTCCATCTGTCATACTTGGTGCTTGCTGCCTCCAAGATTTTTGTGTGTATATACATATACATATATATGTATATTTGTGAAATATACATAATTTTATATTTTACCAGGGAGTTAGTTAGTATGTGCCTGCAGCCAGGGGAGCTGATGCAGATCTTTCCACTGACCTCAGCAGGGCTGGGCCCCGCTCCTTCCCCGTGCAGCGCCCTTGAGGTGCTCCTCATGGAAACCACAGGTTTTGCCATTCAGGATCCAAAGCAGAGCCAGGTGCTCCCCAGGCTGCTCCAGCCAAGCCCAGGTGATTTTTACCTGGCCACCAGCACAGCCATCCTTTTCCTTGCCATCCTGGTCCAGGAGAAGGACGTGCTGTGTCAGAACCCAGGAAATTCCTCTGGCTGCCCTGGAGGACTCGAGCCCCCGCCCAGGGAACTCAGAGACCTTGGCACAGAGCCCAAGACCCCTGTGCCTTTCATTTAGCCCTTGGAAAAAACAAATACCAACCTTATATGAAGAATTATGAGCCACAAAAGTTTAGTAGAATGATAGTGAATTTATCACGGGGTGAAAAATAGATTTTTGAGGTTTTTGGAATGGGGGTTCAGGGGGCAAAATGGAGGAATCTGGGCGTGTCCAGCCTTTCTCCTTCTTCTCCTTCTTGGCCTCCATCTTCTGCTGTGATGCTGGCACTTTCAGATTGGTTTAGAGTAGAAGCTCACTGTCTAACACAGGTGATGGGTATTGGGAAGTGATTGTAAATAATGCACAAGTAGTTTTTAGTATAAAGACAAAACACCACCTCGGGGGCAGGCAGAGTGCCTCTGTCTGTCCTCCTGAGCAGACCTTGGCTGGGCAGGAGAAAGAATTTTATAGATAAGATACAATGAACAACCTTGAGAACAAGAACTGAAGAGCCCTGATTCCTTCTTCAAGCACCGGGCTGGGAAAAGAGACTTTCTAACCCATCCCAGGGTCACTGTGACCAGCTAGAGATCCTGAGAGTGCTGGGTCTCCATCTCCTCTCTCTTGGGATGCTGTGGTGGTCCTGAGCTCAGCTGGGACATCCCAAATTTGCAGAAACATCTTCTCCCTCCCCACCATCCTTCCAAGAGACATCGCCAGTGACGCCCTGCCAGTTACTGCTGTGTCACTCTGGGAGGGAGGCCAGCCCTGCGTGTGAGCACCTCCAGATGTTCCTATGAATCCTGGGTGGAATCACTGCTCTGGTGGAAAGCCTGCAGGTACCAAGAGGGCCTCAGCTCCTCCTCGCTCCACCCTTGCTCTTGCTGATGTTCATGAGCAGTATTTATTCATATTCCAAGCATGCATAAAAAATGCAGCATCAGGCATGAGCATTTAGACAGAAAAACCATAGTGGCTCCTCTGTCTGAACGTTGAGCACATATTAAAACCCCCCAACTATTAAAATGGAAACACGATTTGATAACTTCTTGCAAATGCAGTAAATGCCACTTCTTACAAATGAACACTAGCAATCAATTTAATTTCTCAAATAAAATGATTAAATTGCCGTTATTGTGGAATCATTATTTTATTGCTGAAACCTTTTAAAATGTTAATTATTGTGCCCCTTCAAAAGCTTTCATCTTGTCTGACTTTGCTCTTATACAAAAAAGTGTCTCCTGGTTGTGACTTGCAAATTGAATGAAAATTCATGCTTTACCTTTCCTCTCTGTCTCTTTTTTTCTTTTTTTAACACCTGCAACTGTTCTCCTTGGCTGTAATATTTATATGAATTTAACTTTAATTTTTCTCTGCTTTCATCTTCTGAATTAGTCAGTATAAAGCAGAGATCACTCCTTCTCTGCTGCTTTCCTGTTTATTTGCTTTAACAATAGATTCATTAACTAGATTTTGGTGCTCAAGCTATGCGGACACATCCATTTCAAAGGAGGCTTTAATGGCATTTCATATTTTTCTACATTAAGGAAGATTAAAGTATATTACAATACCCTCTACTGCTCTATTTTCTTCATTTTAGAAGTGGTCAGTTTTTAAATTTTTTTCCCTCTTTCTTTCATCTGCAGTGTTCAATAAATTGTCCAGGCCTTTCAGATGATAGTTACAGCAAATTGAGTTCCATATTACAACTCTGAACCATTGTTTAGCCCATCATCAGTCAGATAAAGCACTCCTATTCACATAGGACATCAAAAGAACAAATATATGTTCAAAGTGGCTAAAAAGATTACTGTGACTTGGATATATCATTTTGTTAATTGTTAGTGATTATTCTGCTGGTCTAGAGGTGGTGAATTTGCTGACTCTGAGCTCATGCTTGTGATGTAATCAGAGGGGAATATATAGATATTCATGGCTGGAAATTACACCATTCAAAAAGGGTCAGGTCTATCATCTTCTAATAGCTGGAGGTGGACTAATAGCAACATTTTAATAAGAAGGAAGATGCAGGCTGATGTCTTCATCTCACACGTGTGGAAAGGCCTGAAGTGCTCCGGGGAATTTCAGCTCAGCTCGACCTGAGGGTGGTGGTGGGTGCTGAGCCAAGCTCAGCCCTGGCTGGGCTGCCCCAGTGAGAACTGGGGCTGTTGGCCAGGTGGGAATGGCTGAAGTTAAAGCTTTTGGGTCCTGCAGGTGCAGAGAGTGATTTGGTTTGTGTGTGTTTAATGCTTTCCACTCGGAGCCATCCCCTGGCGGTGTTTCAGTGACTGCCAGCACTGGTGGTACCCCACTGACCTGATGGGTCTGTCCCCACAGCTGTGATGGGGAGGTGGGACACAGAAATATAAAACCAAGGTGCTGAGGTGACTAACTCACAGGCTGGAGAGAAACACCCAAGCATCTGTCCCTGAGTCAAAGACCCAGAGAAGGAAAAAAAACCCAACCCCATCAGAACTTCCAGCTCCCAGGGATTCGTGTTTTCCTCTTCCACCACTGGCACTTGAGTGTCTCAATCAAAACATGCATATTTGCAGGATATAAAAGGAACACTTTGCAGGTTTCTGCTCCTCAAAGGTAATTTTGGGAATCTTGCAAATGCTAAAAAGCTTAAGGATGAAATTTTGAGCAGGTGCTGCCTGCAATTGCAGGCTGCATTTCTTTGCTCGTGTGTTTTACCCTGCACTGGGTAAAATGGAAAGGCAGCACTGAGAATGCCTGAGCATATGAAAGGCTGGAAGACAGATTTTCCAACAGAACAATTGCAGGGTGTAGGTTTTTCGCAATAAGCAGGTAGCCTCGTTCTCTCAAAAGAAGAAAGAAAATAATGGAAAACTGTAACATTCATTTGGAGGCCTCAAAGGCATAAAAAACCCAATTCCAACTGTTATAGGTCCCTGCAGGAGTCTACAAAGGAACTAAGCTTTTTAAGTAAGAAAACTAGATTTTGGCCCAGAGGGCCCTGTCATTGCTGCTTAATAGATGAAACTCTTTTGATACAAATATGCTGTTTACTTCTCAGCTTCAGCTTTCATAAAATATAACCTTTTTATGATTTACGACCCCTGAAAAAGTGCAGGATGGATTTTTAGCTCTGAATTGGTTGAATGTCAACAAGAAAAATATAGATAACATATAGAAATAGCAGGGTGTTAATGCCACACAAAATGATGAAATTATTTTGGTTTAGAAAAGTTAAGTTTGTTCTTAAAGTTCCTTCTGAGTGAAACTGAGGAAAGGGTTTGCTGGTAAAGCCATGGGAGGCTTTGCATGATGCAAAACGTTATGGAAGGTTTGGATGGGATTTTGGGAAGGAATTGTTCCCTGGAAGAGTGGGAGGCCCTGGCACAGGGTGCCCAGAGCAGCTGGGGCTGCCCCTGGATCCCTGGCAGTGCCCAAGGCCAGGCTG
>JAYDZK010000271.1:30074987-30101868 GCA_034509185.1 Euphonia xanthogaster
CTGGCCTTGGGCACTTCCAGGGATCCAGGGGCAGCCACAGCTGCTCTGGGCACCCTGTGCCAGGGCCTCCCCACCCTTAAAAGGAAGAATTTCTTCCCAATATCCCATCCAGCCCTGCCTTCTCCCAGTGGAAGCCATTCCCCTTGTCCCATCACTCCACATCCTTGTGCAAAATCTCTCTCCAGCTCTGTTGGAGCCCCTTTAGGTGCTGGAATGTGCTAAAAAGGCCCCCTGGATGTCTTCTGGATCAAACTGAGGGAAGCAAGGACTCCATCTCTGCCTTTTTATGGACTATCTTTTCCTTTAAAAAATAAAGGGAAATAAACTAATGGCTTATAAAATGTTCCAGCTATCTGTCAGAAGTCCATATAAAATCAATCAGGCTCCTTGTTCTGGAACAATGTCTGGTTTTGCCTGGCTTGGAGCTGGTTTATTAATAAGATGAGCTGGTGTTTACAAGGGTGTGAGCGTGGAACCAGGGTGGGGTTTAGATCCTGAGCATGATCATGGCCCCTGAGCAGCTCCCAGCTTAGAGACCCAAACACAACACTCAGGGTGTCTGTGCAGCCCAGGGTCCTGCCCTGCCCAGAGCAGGAGCAGCCCTGCACTCAGGGAGTCCATGGAGGGTTGATGGCTCTGCAAGAGATGGTTGGGATTATTTCTCCAGACTGACAACTTCTAAATCTGGCTTTTCCTGAGTGCTGAGAGTACATTTGAGGCTGGTTGTGTTTATGTGAGTGAGTGTGAGCAAATGGCTTTTGGCAGGAGGACAAGCCCCCTTTGTCCCAGACACAAACCTGGCCAGAACCTCATGTTTTTTCACATGTAATTCATGGCCAAGACTGTGAAATCTGCCAGATTTATAAATTAACTGGTCAGAGATGGAACTGGGTCAATATTTAAAGGTAGTGACTGCGATTGATCCTATAAAACACAGCATAGTTTGCATTTTTAGGGCAATTTGACCTTTTTTTTAGCTGTGGCCTTGTTACAAGTCAATTGAGCTCAGTGTCCAGTTTATTCAATTCAATTTTATTCAACATCCATGCTATTCATGTGGACCTGGTTAGTGACAAAGAGCTGCATCAATCTGGAACTTTAACTGATATTTCTGGGACTGTGATATCTGATGTGACACATGAGTAAGCATGAATGGAGATCAACATTTGGTTTTGGAGGAGCTATCCTATTTTTGTCCTTTGTTTTTGTATTTTTCTGTATTTCTCACGTTTAGCTGTCATGTGTTCATGATTTTTATAAGTTAAAATTCTCTAATTTGCTTAAATTTATGTTTATATACATTATATATATATATATATATATAAATAAAAAATATATGCTTATATTTATATTTATGGCCAAGAATGCACAGGTTTGTAAAAGATAACATTTTTGACCCAAAAGGACAATGTCTATAATTCACAGAGCTCTCTATAAAGAAGTATTTACTAATATGGGGCAGTACCTTAATACTTGGGGGAAAAAAAATGAAGTGTTAGAGTCATCCCGAGGGAATCACACTTATTTAATACCAACAGTGAATTTGTTCAATTTTTTCATGGCTGTTTTTGAGCCAAAGCAAACGTCCCAAAGTATTTGCTCATGGAAGAAGTCCAGGTGAAGTGCACAATCCATCTGAAGGTTCTGCTTAGTTTTGCTTTGTGGTGTTGGGGATCAGTGACATCACCAGGTCACAGGACAGGTTTTAGTGATGCTGTAGATCCTGTTAAACTCTATTAAAACCAATGTGAACTAAACATTTGCAACGCAGCCAAGGATGTGTCAGGTTGTTTTTATTTTTTCAATCATTCCCCCACATTTGTGGAAATTAAACAATCCTTTAATATGAAATCATGGTTCAAACTTAATGAAATTGGTATGTATTACCCATGCCTCACCACTGCAAGTCCATTCCTGATAATGAACTAACAGAGAGGGTGAGGCTCTTCTGTTGATTGTTTGTTGGCCTGGGGAACACAAGCAAGGTCAGCCTTAGCTCAATCCCCTGCACAATTACCACGCCTGGTGTCACTAATTGGCATTTTAATGAAGAGATCCCGGGTGGGTTTTAGTCCGCTCCAAAGCTGGAAGCATCATTTCATCAGGAATTCTGCCACCCTGGTGTCCTCTCCCATACCAGCATTCCCTGCTCACCAGGGCTAGCCAAGGTAAAACCCAGTTTCTGCACAACTCTGATTTAAACCCAGTTTGTCCGTGGCTCTCACTCTCACAGTGCAATGGGGCATTCATAAACGAGATTAAAGCAGCCAATGGCTCACAGATCTCTCCCATTCCTTTGCACTGGTATCCTGGAAATCTGAAATTTATTTCAGGCAATTTCAGGGCTCACTTGTGGAGTAGCTGGAAATGCTGCTGTGGCAAAATTGACAAATAACTTACTCTGAGAATTTCCAGTTCTCTTCTGCTGTTGTTATTTCCTGTTGGACTGAGACCTGCAATCACTTGCACGTGTGAGTAGCAAGCATCTTGCATATATTTACTCTCTCTTGGAAGCATTTGCAGCTTGAGGTTTCTGGAGTAACTGCAGCTCAGGCAGGATTTTTGTTCTCTTTGCAGGGGAAGTGCTCAATTGTGGGCCTGAATCTGGGCCTTACAGTAGAAATAATATCTGTATAAAGGAAATGCTGAGATGAGTAATAAAGAGCAATCTTCCTGTGAGTAAATAAAAATTACAAAAGGAAACAATAATCAATACATTTTATAGTTCAAGAGTTCAGCACATGCTGCTTCAGTACAGTACAATGGATGGGCAGCCTCTGTGGATTATGAATTCCCACATTTATGTGGAAACAGAAGTAAATAACTGAAACAGGAGTCATGTTGCAAGAATGTAAAACCAAGCTGGACTTAATGGTGTGCTATATTTAAAAGAGTGATGTGATCCAAGGAGTATTCACTTTATCTTTTCTTTCAAGCTTGGCTGCCTGCAACCTGCCAGGACCAGCTAATTCAAAAGGAAGCATTTTTCTCGATTCCAATCGCCAATAAAACACAATATGCACTCCACTTTGTCCACTGAGCCCCAGAGCCTGGTGTTACCAAGCATAAATGTGTTAATGATGTAAATAAACTGCTTTTCTCCTTTGCCTGGATCAGGTAGAGAAGGACAGGGCAATGCAGTGATGCAAAACACTGCTGCAATTCTTTTTTGGAGGGAACAGATGGCTGAAAGCTTCTTGCCATCTTGTAAAACCTTTTCTCTTTATGAGGCAGGAATAGAAATGCCATCAAAATCCTGGTCTTGGGACGCCTATTCAAAGCCATATTTTGTGCACATTTCATCACCCCTCCTCCTTCCCTGCTTCTCCCTCTTCTCTTTCTGCTGTTATCAACCAGGGGCTGACTCCCACCTTGGGTCCCTTCCACCTCTCCATCAGAGATGTGGTTTGATGTGCCCATCAGTGATTCCTTTCAGCAAGAAGGATATTGCAGAGGGTTTGGAATGGTTGATTGGCTTCCAGCCTTGCTGCCATGACATCTCATGGACAGGCAACATGCAAAAAGTCTGCTCATCCCCAGGAGGAAAGCAGGGCTGGGTGGACCTCGTGTCACCTGGACATGGAGGGGTGCAGGGGCTGGCTTGCCCTGATGGGAAGCCAATGTTGAGCAGGATTTTGGGCTGGAAAGGCTGGGCAGTAAGCCTGGCTTTTGTATAACTAAAATTCTCATTAGCACAGGGTTGCAGGCACCTTGCAAGAGAAGAGGTGAGACCCTGGTTTGGTTAAAATGTTCCTGTTCTCAGGGATGGATCAGTTTTGCTCTGGGGGATGGTGTGGTTCCAAAGTGAGGAGCCTCATGCATAATGTGGATTTTGATTTGATGAAACATGTCCCATTTTCCAGGTTAGCACTTGTTTTATCCAAGAAAGGCTGTTTCTCCTCATGCATTAATGGTCTAGGCTTGTGCATCGTGTCCATGTGATAATGCATCCCAGGACATTATAGATGAAAAAAATTCTGACATAGATGTACTTTGTAAAACCTATATTAAAAAAGCTGTAATTTAGAAAAATGGTTCTTGCAGTGTCACGTTAAGAAAGAACAATTTTGAATAAAAAAAAAACCACCACAAAAAGGATAAATTTTGAGTGCTTGGCTTTGTCAGACAAATACTATCCTTGTAATCTTCATCAAAATCAATCTTATAGAGATAGTAACAGTTGTGCCCTTGTTCTAATATAGCAGAGCCATTTTGTTAATTCCCCTGTATTTTGTGAGGTGCATGGAAAATAAATTTTATGAGCAGGTGCTCGCTTACTTTATATGGGAAGTATTAAATTTGATACCACTTTCCTTTAATAAGCTCAGATAATGGCACAAAATCTGAATCTATTATCACAAGGAAGAAAGTAACAAGGACAGAAAACGAAACAAATGTAATTTTTTCTTATTACAACGCTCGCATTTCAAACTTGTGGAGTGTCTGTGCTTTACTTTGTAATAACTACTGTGACTGCATAATACCAGGATAGATATTGTTTAAAAAAAAAAAAAAATCACTGATAGCCTATTCAGGGCTGTGTCTTTGTGTTCTCATGGCAGCCCATCTCTTTAAGTAGGTTGAGTTGAACAACTACCCAGCAGGTGAAAAAAATATTCTGCTACCAGCATATTGCAATCTTTCAGTAAATGGTTACCAAATAATCCTATGGAGTGGTGAGCCAGGAATGTGTTCCTACCTGCTGGCAGATATCTTTGCAAAGTGTGAGGTACCAGTTGTGTGGATACAGAATGATGCTTTGCAATAAAACCCTGTGCATTTCCTCAGGTCCCCTTTCTCCCCCAGCAGCTGTAGCATGCTATGAAAATCAGCCAGCAGAACTAACACAAATGGCACAGTAAACATGCAGGCAATGATTTTTTTTTCCCCCCAGTGCATACAATATTAGCCATTAGCCTGCAAGCAATGCTGTTGCATATGAATGCAACATTTAGGGTATTTAGGGTAATTTTCACACCAATATGGTAAATGCAAGCCAGATCTCTCACCAGGTGATTTAATGGCTGAGTTCAGGCAAAGAAAAACACTCTGATATTCATCACCAGATTTTGCTGTCAGAAGTGACATACATTTGTGTCAAGTAGTTTTTTTTAGTGGCAAATTAACACAGCTCCTTCATCTGAAGTGAATGGAACTTAGGTGAAATTAAAAATTAAATACATGTGGAAGATGTTTTGTGCATGAAATTTACTGATACACAGCAGCATTTTCTTTTCCATAGTTCCAAGAGGTGCTATTTGCTAAAGTTTTTCATTTTAATTTCCTGAGAAAAAAAATCAATAAAAATGTTAACTTGAGTGATAAAAGGTATAGTTTGCTCCTGAGATGCTTAAGATTTGTGCCAAAGAGTCTACAGAGCACCCCATAAAGTCTTCCTGTGCTATTGCTTTACATCTTGATGGAGTGCAGTGCTTGACAAGGTTGCTTGAAGTGATCCCAAATCCTCTCTCCTGTACCCAGATCAACCCTCTGCAGCCTCACATCCCTGCTGGAAACTGGACTCCAAGTGCTGTTCTAACCCCACTCCTGCTGCTCTGGTTGGGCTCTGGGATCAACTCCAGTTTGGCTGGGGCAAAAATGTTCATCTTTCTTTCCTAAATTTCACATCCACAGAGCTTCCAGCACCCACCCTCTGCAGGACAGCAAAGGGGGGCTGGATGCCCTGACATGATGGTAACATTGATTCATTCAGCCATCCATCCAAACCCCCAAACCCCAACTCTTCCCATACCTAAAAAGAGCAAATCAATTCAGAAATATGGGCAACAGAGAAAACAAAAGGAAAAAAAAAAATAACATCTTTGCTGGGAACTTGGACATAAAGTTTTACCCATTAGGGGGTTTGGGCTGACTGAGTTATTACCTCTGAAAAAACCAGCATTCATAATGGAAAGCCTGACAGAGCTGTGTGATTGGCACAGCTATAATTAACTCTGCATTCAGAAGCCTTTCATTAATACTTTAAGGATTTTTTAATCAAAACAATTGTATTAGTTTATGGAAAGTACTCTTTCCCTCAAGTTGTCTCACACAGAGAATACTCAAAATGCATTCCTCTTTTCTTTTCCCTCTTGCTTTCTGACTCCCATCTGCAGAGCAGGTCTCATCCTTTTATTTTCTTCTATTGCTAGATCCCCATAGCTTTTCCCCAGACTCAAACATGAAGGTTTTTCCTTTGGATTTTGTGTCTTTTCAGGTTTTGGAAGCTCTGTGGGGCAAACCCCACATTTCTGTTCTCTGGATTGTTTTGTCCCCTGCTCAGAAGCTCGGCCTGGCTGTGCACAGCTGCCCTTCCATCCCTCCCTCCACCAACACATGTCAGCTCTGCCCTGGGGGATTTCTGGGAGAAATATGTTGGATCTGCTCACAATGCTTGGAAAACCTTTATCCATGACAACTCTTTCCTTCTCAGCTCACTTGGTGGGGCAATCTTGGTTTATGGAGTGTTGTCTAGGTGGGGTTGTCCAGAATGGTCTCAAACCACTGGGAAAAAAAAACTCTCTCCTCCCCAGTTCTCCTTGGCAAGGCCTAAAGCTCAAGTGGCCTGTTAGAGAAATCGATTTACCAATGACATTTGGCCCTGGCACAGAAAACCTGTGGCTGTTCCATCCCTGGCAGTGCCCAAGGCCAGGCTGGACAGGGCTTGGAGTACCCTGGGACAGTGGAAGGTGTCCCTGCCCATGGCAGGGGTGGCACTGGATGGGATTTAAGGTCCATTTTCACCCAAACCATTCTGTGATTTTATGAACAGCAAACATGCAGAGATGCTGCTCATATTTTAAATATTACTGGCTATTTCTTACCTGCTATGAAAACCATTATTTTTAGCTTGATGTTTGCCATTTTTACTAACTCGAATAAAACTGGAATTCAGAATATGCCCTTAATATTTCACTTGTAAAGAAGAGCATATTGATCATGCTTGGTGCAGATGAAACAAGGTTTTCTGTGAGAAATGATAATTTGTTTTGGAAGGAAAGGTTCATGCAGGCAGAGTCTTCAGCAAACTCTGCATTCGACTTTTCAGTATATCACTAAAATGGTGCTAAAACAACATCACTGCTGACATGTAGGTGGGCAGGTGAAATGGTCACAGGCACATAATAAATTGTACCAGCATATAATAAACCTATTTCTCATGTACCTACAACCTGTATAACTTCCCATCCAGCTAATACTTCCGTGTATGATAATTTATCGAGAGACTGCATTTCTCATACATAAAACGATTTGTACACAAGAAGAAGCCCAATGTGAATAATTTAACCAACCACTGAGAACTGATAGAAAGCAGAGTCTGCAAAACAAATGAGACCCCATACAGATGCTTCTATTGACTTATACTTGAATTCATTTCATCTTTATTTTATTTCAGCTCTACCTTAGGATTTTTTTTCTGTAATCCTCTGTCCAGAATATGACACGGGTAACTTTTGAGCAGGCTCATCATTTGAATAATCAGCCATTTAGTGACATGTCTAGTTCTGTTTAATGACTGAATCTGTAAAAGTATGACCTCAAGCACTGGTTAACTTTAAAATAGCTGTGCCCACTGCATGACATAGCCAACAGGAAGCCATTAGAGCTCCAGCAATTACCATTTACATCCATCGACGAAGTCCCTATTTTATTTTAATCTGCTTAAGTACATTTTCTGCACGAGGTTAAAATATAAATCCCTTCTCCTGAACAAGACTGGTTTTCTGGCTGACTTGAGAGCACAATTTACAACTGATTTAATTTGTTCTTCACAAACATTCCTAATGACATTACCCTGGTGCATATACTGACTGCCTCCTCTTATTCCATTAACTCCCAAATCGGGTTTAAAGACCATATTGATGCTAGATGTTATTATGGGTGATTATCAAAACAACAGACAATGGGGCAAAGTGTTTACTAACTGGTTTATATATAATTTCTGTAATAACTACAACAGATGGTAATGCTACAAACAATAAATCAAGCTTTTCACTGCTGAAATAAATTGGCAGCCTGCAGTACAGAAATGCTGTATGTAACTATATACAGATGCTTCAGTCATCAACTGTATTGTTCATCTTATTAGAAAATGGGTCTGTTACTGCTATTACAGGAAATCTTTCCATTTGCAATTACAAATGTATATTTTCAATTGAAATTGGTTTTAACTGCCAAACTGGTTTAAGTATACTTTAACCTTTAATTACAAATAGAGTTATCACATACTGCCAAACTGGTCTGAGGCATTTGTTTGTGTCTGTGGAAGTTCCACCTCAAATTGGGTTTCCACTCCCATAAATATATTTCTGCCCTTCAAGAATCCTTTGGCCAAAAGACATTGGCAGTAACTTTAGGAGTTAATTCAATATCAGCAGCATAAAAGGATGCTTTATCCGACAGTGCTTAAAACAGCATCAAACCTGCAATTAATTCCATTCACTTTGGTTTGTAGTAATTCATCAAAGCATTTACCTCCCTGCACTGCCTTCTTCCCAGCTCCTTTCTGGGGAGCTCATTCCATGTCTCTGTACTCATGTCACCATCTTCTGGTGTCTCCTGGAGCTCCTGGGCTGCAGGGAGACACCTGCAGTGCCCTTGGGGTGTGAGTTCTGGTCCTCAAATCTGGGAGGAAGTGTTGGCAAGCTTGAGGGATCTGCCACACTATGAACCACAGGAAGGCTGCCCAGTCAGAAATGAGAATTTTATTACAAATGAGAATTTTACTACGAGAAATGGGTAGGATTTTTAGTGTCTTTCCCCATTTTATGGCTCCTCTGAATTGTTCTTTGCATAAAGGTAAGGCTGTGAAAAGAAGATGGAAAGAGTGAACACGCCATGTTTTCACAAGCAGGGTTGTGACTGTGAACTGGCTGAGAGCTGCACCCTCCAGGTGCCTAATTCACACTGATTTTTAATTGGATTTAACATCACCCACTGCTGAGAGGGTGATTTAAAACACTCCAAGCATCTACTTAGATATTTAGGAATTTATTTCTGTTTACAAACACAGGTGCTGTCCTGTATTGATAATTGAAGAACTTCTGGTCTAGATTCTGCTCCCTGATCTCCAGTGTGGCCTTATGCAATGCTCTCCAAACAGCCCAGATTTGAATATTGGAGCCTTCATTACAAAATCCATTAAGAAATTGGGTCTGGAGGGTTGTAGAGATGTGATACACCTCAAAGAAACCTGAGCTCTTAGGTCACAGAGAGATAAAATGGCAAAAACACCCCAAAAACATGTATGTATTGAGTGTTGTGCAAGAGATGACTCACACAACAAGACAGAATGTTCAAAATAAATCATGATCCATGGATGACCTGTGACTGAACAGGTTTCTTTTTTCCCCAAATAAACACATAATAATTTCAATGAGTGAATTAATCCACGAAAGTCAAGATTGTTTTATGAGCAATTTAATGACAGGAAGATAATAGACATTTGAATTAACTTTTCAGGAGTAGTGAGAATAATATATTAGCTTTTCCACATATTTTTTTGGCCTACCTGTGTGATCTCACTGCTATTAGTTGTGCTGGCCTCAAGCTGCATCTGCACAAAAGAAGTAAAAATGCCACTTTACTGGCTGATCTCTTTGTAAGTATGAAGAAACAGTTTTATTCCTAATTCCAACAGAGTGAGATAGAACTGAAGTGACCTGTGGCAGAAGTGAAGTGAGCTGCCCCAGATCAGATTTGGTTGCTGACAGTGACAATGAAATGAGCTGTAAATACCTGTCATGTTCTTGGTAGCTTCATCTCTGAGGCTCCTTTTGCCTGTGGCCTGGCTGCTGGAGGCTGCTGCTTTTTGAAGAGGATTTTTGTGTGACAGCACAAATTTCTTTAGGATAACTCCAGCTGGAGAGCACAAAATCACAGGATCATATCCTGGAATACAGAATGGGTTGGGCTGGGAGGAACCATGAAGCCCAACTCATTCTGTCCTTGCCATGGGCAGGGACACCTTCCGCAGCCCCAGGCTGCTCCAAGCCCTGTCCAGCCTGGGTTTAGGCACTTCCAGGGATCCAGGGGCAGCCACAGCTTCTCAGAGAAACCTGTTCCACCCTCTGAAGATCAAAGATGCAGCAGCAACCCCTTCCTCTCCCCTTGGCTCTGTGCATGTGAGCTCAGCGCTGCCCCAGCCCGCGTGATGCGAATCGTGTCTGCTGCATAGAATAAAGATTAAAAACTGCATTCCCGGCCTTATAAAGTTCTTTAATTAGAATCCTGCAAAGGATTAGCAATCTGATTATTTGCTAATTGCCTTTCCATATTTTTTCAGGGCCTCACAAAGCATGGGGGATACTAAAGAGCAAACAGTCCTTTAAGGCCACAGTACAATGTGACAACAGTGATAGATATGCTAATTTCTTCATTCACTCCACTTCACTTCTTTTATTCTTTCCAATTAAAGCAAATGCTACTGAAACTGTAATTAAGCTAGTGCCGTAGCCCTGATTGCCTGCTGTTTTAATGAAGCCCTATTGATTTTTCTTTTATTTCTAATGGCCACACATTGCGTTCAATGGTCAAACACATGGATGTTACAATGCACGGCCAAACTTAATTTTTGTTCTCTAAAAGGGTGGCCTTATCAGGAAGAATATCAAAAGAGCTATTTGTGTGAGGTCTCTATAGTTTTTCCTCTGTCTGCCTGAAGAGATGTACTCTGGGCAAACATATTACCATTAAAAAGAAATGAGTTACATTTTGTGGAGAATAAAAATTGCTATTAGTCCCCTGTAGTTGCCATAAGTTGCTCACACACATTTAGCATATTCATGATTCCCAGCATACTTTTAAGCCTTATTATTTTTTATTAAAAAAAAAAAATCTGTCTGGAAGAGATCGTGGGGAACATTATATTCTCTCCTCAAGATATTATAAATCACACCAGCAATTTAAGATATAACAGGTTATGAGGACTTTCTGATTTGTTGATAATTTTATGGAGGAATTCATTTTCACTGGTAAATCTCACTGAATTATTTTCTAGGTTGCCTGGAAGTAGTGAAAAAGACAAGGAAAAGAAAAACTCTTTAAAGTCCCATAAAGCATGGAGTACAGCTTTAAATTTATTATTCCCCGATTGGATTATTCAGCCAGGGAATTAGATATTTAACTGGGTATAGCTTTTCTGTGGCTTCCTATTTGTACTTAGGAGCCAATGTGTACAAATCCGTGCACTGGAAGAAGGCACCAAGTCTAACTGCAAATTAATTTATCCAAAATCGTGTAACACACCACAGCAGAAACTCACTGCCTTCTCTAGGCACATCCACAGGAAGATTGAAGATTTTCATTCACAAAACATGAATATACACAGCCCTGTTCCCGTTTTGATTGAGGAGAATAAAGGGTAACAAGGGAAAATAAGGAAATGTGGTTTCCAACCATTCCTTATCTAAAAGTATTTCACGGCTGCTGTGGAAGACAAAGTGTAATCACATCCAGGATGCACAAAGTCAGCAGTCAGCTCAGCAAATGCACAAAACATGCACAAGCTGAGGCCCTGATCCATCCTCGTGTCTGCTGAAAGGCAAGGCTGGGTTTTCCCCCTTTGTTTGTTCAACTTTATTCAAACATTCACATTTTTTCCTGGATGAAGGCCTCAGCTTTCAGGTGGCACAGGCATTGATCCTTACAATCCCTTAATCATTGTCTCTAGATGCCAAATGCTATGTTAGGGTGCTGGTGATCTGTGGGGGAAGCACAACAACAAGTCATAAACTGGGATAGAGCTTGCTTCCCTCACTGAGTGTAACCATGCCTGGTTTGTCAAAATCATGGAATTATTAAGATTACCCAAGATTATCAAGTCCAGCCTTCAACCAAATATCACCATTCCCACTAATCCCCCCCCATTATGTTCCTGATAGTTTCATGGGGAAAGTGCCTACAAAATGCTGTAGTAATATACCCAGCTGACACTGGAAATGTTGTGTTCTGAATTCCAAGTTTTATTTGAATTAGTAAAAATGGCAAACTTCACACTGAAAATAATAGATTGGTGGGTAAGAAGTAGCCAGTTATATTTAAAATACAGGCAGCATCTTTGCATGGTTGCTGTTCATAAAATCATAGAATGGTTTGGGTGTGAAGGGACCTTAAATCCCATCCCACTCCACCCTTCCCATGGCAGGGACACCTTCCACTGTCCCAGGCTGCTCCAAGCCCTGTCCAGCCTGGCCTTGGGCACTGCCAGGGAACCAGGGGTAGCCCCAGCTGCTCTGGGCACCCTGTGCCAGGGCCTCCCACCCTCACAGGTGAGAATTCCTCCCCAAAATCCCATCTGTCCCTGCCCTCCATCAGCCTAAGGCCATTTAAGGTCTCCATGATTCACCCCAAAACTACCAGAAGGGTTTGGAGCAGTGTGAGCAGACTTCCATGGCACAGGCTGAGATCAGCCAGACCAGATTCAGTGTAAATACAGTGTATATAAAACATAAAAATGTATATAAAAATTCCCAGTTCACCCAGCTGAGGTCACAGCACAGAGCCAGTCCTTGCTGGTCTGGCTTGGCTTGGCTGTTCAGCTGTGCACATGGCACAGGAAATATTTCTGCAGCACTAAGCTCGCTCCCAGGAATGAGAAAAATGCAGATTAAAAGGTGATTTTAAGTTTTTATCGATAGAGTTTCATTCCAAATTTCAGCCACGTCTTGCAGGCAGCTTGGCTCCGTGCCACAACCCTGACACCAGCACAATTTTAGGCAGGCAAAATGAGGATGTGAAACAGGAGAATGTATTTTCTCCCCATTAACCAAGAATTCTTGCCTCCCTTATTTCCTAGCCTTCCTCTGCTGCAGTTCTGAATCACCTTCTGTTTGTGACCACTGAATGCTAAATACACTTTTATTTTACCTGTAGGCACTAAATTTTTCAAAAGCCTCACACTGCTATTAGCCTGCCAGCAAAGCAGGAACATCAGCTCTTTTTAATTAGATTTTCTAATCGTGATGTTCATTCAACAAGGGATAAATTTCCCTTTAGTGGAAGTTGTGGAGTGCACTTGGACTTGTTAGCTCTGGAGAAGTGAAAATCATAAATAAAATCTGACGGGGAGAAGGTAACAGTAGGAAGAGTGGAAAATAAGACACCATCATGTCACTACTCAGCCCTGTCAACTGTTACACTAATCAGGGTAGAATTAAAACCACATTTTCTACCAGGATGTTTCACAGCCCAACCGGTTAAATACATATTTTAACAAAATTGAAAGCATATTATACAGAGATTTGTGGTTTCCAGCTCTGTGAGTGAGTGCTGAAAGTGTGATGAAATAACAAAATTGTAGCCTAATAATCTATAGAATAATATTGTCAACTTAATGGATTATAATAAAGTAAAAGCTATTATTAGGGTAAAACATTATAACAAAAAAAATCCAACTTTTATTTGTAGCACCTCCCCCTTAATGGTTTCAAGCATTTTGAAAGGTAATTTAAACAAGTACATTGTGTCCTTATTGAAACTGTTTCATCTCGCTAGCTGCTGAAAATGGCTTTAACCATCTCTCTGAACAAAAGCTCGCTAATAAGACAACAAAAAGCCTACAAAAGCACTGGCTCAGCATCACTGCAGAAAGGCAACTAAAGGCAGCCTGCAAATGGTCTGTTTCTTTTTTCTTGCATGTAATTAGATGAATTAAAAGGACAAAGTAGTTAATGTTGCTGTTGTCCGAGGCCCCCGGTTCCTTTCACACCGCCCGCTCTAGACAAGAGCCCGCGGCTCTCGCTCCAGCAATGTGGTGAAGAATGTTGGCAATAAGTAAAATTAACAAGCTTAATCTGTGAAGAATCTGGTCTGAGTCATAGATGAAATGTATCTCTAGCAACGAAAGGCTAGTAATTCCTGGTCTCCTTTTATATGCCTAATAAAACTTACAATAAATTAACTGCATTTTAGTTTGCAGCGCTGGCTCTATTAATCAGGGCCGAGATGTGTAGTCAAGTTACAATAGAAAGAACTCAACTGGGTGCATTTCAGTTATGCAATTAGGGACCATTGGCCCGGCTCTAATTAGGCCAGGGATGTTGATATTTCAAGTACTGTTTTATCATTAGGTTTCATTTCCTTGGAACATCCTCAATGGCCAAGCAGTGAGAAGGGTGGAGGATATTATAAGCAGGGGTCATCAGAAAGTCATTAATGGGAGTTAGGGAGGGAAGGGCTGACATTAATACCTCGCCTTTTGAAACGCTGAGCTGTCTCTGGGAGACTCGGGGCCCCTCCATCTCGCAGAGGAATTGGTGGCACTGGAGAGCAGCTGGATCCTGGGAAAGGACCTCCCTCAGGGGTGATGGTGAAGTTTAATTCCTGGATGCTGCTGACCTGCTCTGCCAGCAGGTCCTGCAGGGAGGGGTGACCCTGACACAGAGGGGTTGATTTCTTACCCCCTGCAATCTTTTGGTGTCAAACCCAAAAAAACCCACCTGTTTTTAGCCAGCAGTGCAGAGAAGGTGCTGCATCCTGTGGAAGGCTCATTAGGGTAATTCTGGATGGTGTTGCTTGGCCATCCCCACTCTGCTTCCTCCAGGCATGAGATGCTCTCAGGTCTTGGCTCCACCACGTCCGCTGAGGATGATGTGCTGTGGCTCACCCTCCACCAGCACCCACAGGCTGTGGATGTGAAATTCCCTCTGTTCAGCACACATGCGTTGCTGTGGTCCCTGACTGGATAAATCCAAACAGTGAAGGACAGATAAAAAAAGAAGGGGAAAAAGAAAAAACAAGGTCTGTCCATCCTCAGTTGTGCTTTTCTTGCCAAACTCCTGCTTAAAGCTGCAACTCCAAACAATACTTTGCCTGTTTGTAAAATATGACTTTGTTTCATTATGAAAAAAGAAATTACATAATTAAATTCATTACATCCAATTACTATATGATTCATCTGGCGGCTTAATGAAGCTTCACATGATACTAACAAGATAAAGCAAAAGAATAACATTTTATGAGACTGCAGGCATTCTGTGTACAGCAGACTGGGCAGTTTATGAGCTCTGTACAGTGCATTTCCTAATAGTGTGCATTGTACTAGTTCCAGTAGGGAAGATACTCTTTGGTCCTGTGACATCTCACCCACCTCACTCTGAAAATTTTGTCTGAAAAGACAAAAAAAACCTTTTTTTTTTTTAATGTCCATTTCTAGGCTTTTCCTCTGGATGTTGCCAAATTTTATTCTGGAGAGCTCTAGGATGCAAGGAACAAGCTTAATAGGATCATAACAAAAAATAAATCTAGGCCACTCTACAGCTGTCAGAAGGCAACACATTTGGGATGTAAAAGAGCAGGTTTGGTTTTGAACCAGTGACCCAAAGGTGAATTACCTCAGTGTCTCCGTTGATAGGTATATAAATATTTTAGATACGATTTTGCAGAAGTGTAAAACTGCCTTTTCTTTCAAAGTACATTATCAGCCTAAAGAAGTCTATCAACTCTGTCCTCCCAACAATTTATGATCTAATAAAAGGCTTCTGTCTTTGGAAAAACTGACAAAACCCCATAGTTTTATCTTTTGGGATTGAGATCTGTCAATAAAGTGGAGACTTGTCTTTCAAATGTATGTTTCAAACTATTCCAAAGGTTCACAATTTTGAAATTAGTCAATAATACAGGAAAGGGAAAAATTAAAGACATTCAGGCTCCTTTTTCTTCCATGTATGAGTGCCCTTCAGCTTTTCTCATTACCTTTTATTATTTCTGGACAACTATTGATATTCAATGGGAATGTAAATGGGCTTGAAAATCATAAATTGTGAAAAATAGGTTTTGGAGACATCAGAAAAGTTTGAGAAAAATGACATTTGCCTACGTGGGAGAACAACAGGAATGCTTTCACTGTGTTACTGAAGGGTGTGGCTGACATCTCCTGAACTGGAGGTTTTGACTTGTTGAGGTTTCCAATTTCAGCTTTCTCAACCAAGCAAACCTTGAAAACCCAGGGAGAAGAGAACAGTGAGTTCCAGCATAATTAAGAGCCCCAGCTTTATTACTAGTGGCAATTTATTCTAGGGAGCAGCGGGTGTTGTGCTTGCTGGTTACTTCTGGGAAGCCATGTGCTGAAAGCTGTCAATGAGGCATTTAAAAATCTTTCCTCTAAATCAAAATTTATCAGCCTGTGACATAAAAACTGAAATATTTCCTGTGGCTATGCCTTCATCATCTCCTAATTTCTTTAATTAATGTGAGAAAAAGCGTTTCTGCCTCTGGGCAAGTTTAGTTTTGGTCATTTGTCTTACCTTCTGTAAGTAGGAATGGCTCATGCAGGCACACAGGGTGGAAAGGGCTGTGAGTGCAAAAGGAAGCACTGGAATAAAACACAGGGATGGGCAGCTGGAAGAACCCTCAGCTGTGTCTTACCTGCAGTTGCACTAAGCCCCAGGATCAAAGCCTGCCCCATTTGAGGATTTCTGCCCCACCCCTGGGGGTTTGTGCACCACCCTTTGCCCTCCTGTACAGCCAGATGAAGGTGACCCCCCATTTATCCCACCTGTGAGCAATCCTGCCTGTGTGTGTGTGCACAGTGATGCCACTGAGAGCTGCTTCAGCTTTTCCTCCTGCTGGGTGAGGAAGTGGAGCTCCCCCAGAGGGGTTTGTGCAGCAGGGCCTGAGGGCACAGCTGGAGGGTACAGCATGGCATGAAATGTCACACAGCCACCTTGTGCTGCTGCTGGGGACCTTCCTGCACAGCCATCACTGGGTGAAGCTGGTTTCCTGAGGCCACAGCTCTCCCCAGAGCTGCTGCAGTAAAAGTAGTGAAAGTTCTGGAATGGCTGCCCGGGGAGGTGGTGGAGTCCCCATCCCTGGGTGTGTTTAACAAAGCCTGGCTGTGGCACTGGGTGCCAGGGTTCAGTTGAGGTGCTGGGGCTGGGTGGGACACGATGATCTTGGAGGTCTCTTCCAGCCTGGTCATTCTGTGAATTCTGTGAATGCAGGGATTAACCAGAGGTCTCAAACACATGGTTCTACCACCCAGCCCTTTCCCCAGTCCCATCAGAGCACTTTGCTGTGCAGGATGATATTGTGACATTCCTGCAAAGCTGCGCTGTCATCCCCCCCAAACCCTGGGAAGCAGGAGGATGCTGCTGCTTTTGTCTGATATTTCCCTTGGGAGCCTGACTGGGCTAAAACACACATGTGCAGTGCAATATCAGTGCTGGATCTGGCCACAAACACAGCTGATGGGCAGAACACGGGCTGGAGTGTCTACAGCCATTATAAACACATTATGCATCTCCATTCAAAACAAGATAACAATACAAATTATCTGGGGTTTTAACCAGTTGCTGTGAGTGACAGCCACAAATAGCTTCTGGGATAGCTGGAGAGACTTTCCTCTCTATCTTTACAAGGAGCAATCAAAGGTGTGGCTTATTTCTGGGGTGGAAAAGGGAATCCAGGGAGCTATCAGATCACCAAGGTTCTCCTGGAGCAGCTGCTGCTCACAACCACCTCGTCATGTAATTGTAAAATGAGAATGGTAAACATGATGCATAATTAAGCAACAAAGTGCAGAGAACCTTTGGAAAACGAACTAAAGGCGTAAAGAGAGAGCAGGATGAGATTTCTGCCAGCAGTGAATATCTTTATTAAAAGGTTGTAGTTTCTGGAAGTTATTGTTTAACCAAATTATCAATGCAAATTAAATCAGGCTTTGGGGAAACTTCTAATTCATACAATAGATCAGGTGTTGTTTAAATACTGCTTATACTGCATGGGAAAACCCAGTACACACATTGTTTATCACTAGGAAAAGCCCTGGTTTTTGGGGGGCACTAAACCCTGATTTTCATGGTGAAAATTATAAATAATCTAATGCAAACCTCCTTAGAAATATTTCTTCTATATCTACATGTATTTTCTGTGTGGTTCTTTTAAAAAGAATTTGGTGCAGAGGAAGGGTCCAAAACAAACATCAAATATTGCAGTGAGTTTAGTACATCATTAGCTACAAATGCCAATTAAATAATGTATTTAGAAACTCCAATAAAAGCACCATCATGTAGCAGTAGCTTGAAATCAGCATTGGTGGTGAAGAAATTGTACCCAGACATGGAGCTTGACATGGAAAAACATACACAGGGATTATTATAAAGTTTATATAAAGAATCTTCTGCAGAAGCTCCCAGCTTCTCCCAGTATGATTTTCCAAAACACTCTGCTTTCTGCTGGAGAGCCCCCAGTGTTTGCTTCTGGATTGGTTCAAATCCCCCAAGCCTTGACAGCACTGTGCAGAGAACACCCGGGGCCAAGTCTGAGAAGGGCAAATCCAGATTTCCACACAGAGGAGTGATCTGACCTCAGTTCTGGCACGGGAGAGCACAGGGAAGGCACCAGGCTATTCTCTGTTCTCATCTCTCTTGGATGTTGCTCATGAGGTGTTTGCTGATAAAAGGACACACTGCAGCAGTCACTCCCCTTTGCTGATCCAGGATTTCATTTTTCTGTCTACCCTTCAAACAAATACCCACAGCCAAGGTATCTCTGTTGGAAAAAGCAGAGATTTGTTCTTGGTTTCTTTAGTAGCTACTACAGTCTGTGGAAGAGCTGTGGAAAGGCCTAAGGCCTCCAGGAGAAAGGTGAAGGTGGGACACAAAAAGAGAGAGTGAGGACACAGATGTACCCAAAACAACAAAAACACATATTGCTCATCAGTGGAATGTTTGTACTTTTCACTGATCAGTCTATGAAAAATGGGAATTATTTGTGATAAGGGTGGTAACTGTTTGACACTGGAATAATTCCAATTATTAATAATTACCCTTGCAGTAATTATTTGGAGAGGTTACTAACCAAAGATGATGCAAAGATGGTGATACTCATTTTCCAGAAACATGTTCCACAGCACATGCTCACCTAATTTTTGCTTTGTGTCCTCTGGGATCATCTTGACATTGACCCGAGTTCCCAGTAAAAGGAAATCACCACAAAAATATCACAAAAGGGTCATCATATGGCAACAGCTTAGCAGAGAACAGAAATCCACTCTCTCCAGCATAGGAGGCTCAGATAATTCAAATTCCCAAAAGCTGACTCACACCAGCTTCAGCCTAGGCCTTTCTTCCGTGAAAATACTTTACATTTCCATGATCTGTGTGGCACAGCAATCTTTTTATTGAGCATAATGAAACAGTTTTGTCTCAAGGATGGGTTTATCTCTGAATCTCAGTCAGCCTCTACCTCACATCTCTCCAAAGTTCACCAGGTCCTGTGGATTACCAACCTGTGCTTCTGGCTTCTTGCAGTAATTTTGAAATGGTTGCCAAGATGATGAACAATCAGAATATTTGTCCTTTAAAGGCAGATTTCTGCCTTAACAAACCAAACTGCTCCCAAGAAATTCTTCTCCATCTTCAAATCTGTGAAAGTGTGGCCTCCCTTCCCTTCTGTCCTTGGTGCCATAATTATAAACCAGATCTGTGATAATTGCAGATAATTATTATAAATAATATAGATATAGGTATTATTATTATATATAATTATTAACCAGATTAACCAGATCTGTCATAATTATAAGCCAGATTTGTGAAAGAGCTGCCTCCCTTCTCTTCTGTCTTTGGTGCCATAATTACAAACCAGCCCTTGCTGTACAAACAGCAAGTGCCTTAAAGAAAAGCATCAGAAGAAAGTGAATTTCTTCACATCTCAGTGCTCTCCAATATGATACCTAAGCTGCAGTGAGGCTAAAACACAGCTAGGGGGAAAAAAAAAATGATTGCAACACTGGGAGATGTCCCAGAGGGGATTCCCACTCCAAAGCAGATTTATTCCTCCCATAGTGGCTGCCACCACAGCACCATTTTTACAGCCCTGTGCTGGTTTCCCTGCTGGACTCCACAACAATTATATGGAATAATGGAGCCAAACTAGGCTGCCTGTCTTTATTTAAGGAAGCAAGAGGAACATCAAGGAAGGAGAGTGTGGCTCTCATGGAAAACGTGGGCAGAGGGCTGGGGGGATTTGCTTGGGGAGTGGCTGATCCCTTTTTGGGGATACCTAAAACAGGGGCCAGACAAAATTAGGGGAATAAAAAGCAGCTATATTTTATATTGAAGGGCTTTCAATTTTATATTGGAGCAGCTATTTCACTGAAGGGCCTTCAGGTACATTTCAGGCCAACAAAGCCTCCTCCCCAGGGGCTACACCCAGAAACAGATGATGGGTCATGGGTTTCACACTTTTATAAATTTGGGCCATTTGCATATTGGGGATTAATCTTCCAATTACAGCTTCAGCTAATGAACTCATTTACCCCGAATTTGTTCCCCCCAACTCACTTTTGTTTACATTTCTGGGGTCTGAGGCAGTGAGGTGTCCTTGATTCCCAGGTCTGGAGAGGAATTTTGTCTGACCAAAATGGGAAAGCAGCAGCTAGCCCTGAGTATGGAGTTTGGGTTATACACTAAAGAATTGCAGGATCACAAATAGATTAAAAAAAAAAAAAAAAAAAAAGCTAAAATTCTAAGGCATCATGACCAGGACAGATGGAGCAATTTTCCATTGCTTTGCCCTTCACCAGCTGGAAGTTTCTGAGCAGGAAAACACCAATTTTGGTGAATCTAGTAGTATGTTCTAAAACTTGACAAGAAAAAACCCAAAACAACAGCAATTATTCATCAAGAAAATTCCTTGTTTAAGGTGGAAAAATGCAAGTTCTTCAAGGGGTGAAGTTGCAAGGTTTAAAAATCCTTTATCTGCTAAGAAATCAGCTCACAGCCCTTTGTGCAACACAAGGATGCAGCTCTTGGGGACCTTCTTCATGTATACCCAGTGTCTTGGAAAATCAGATTTGTATCCCACACGGTATTACCTGTGAAAATTCACCTTTCAAATCAGCAAATAGGTTATTATGTGGCTGCTAGGATTCAACAGTTCAAAAGGTGATTTTTTTTTTTCCCCCACAGTTCTTGAAACTTCTCATGCATTTCCACTTACTGTCTTCCATCATTTTGAAATTGAAATGATTGTGCTTTGAGCAAGCATTCACCTCGGCAAAAGGGAACAATCTTTATGATATTCAGTGTCCTGAAATATGGGGAGGAATAGTTCAGGTGGTAATAAATTTTACTGCCAGATAACACTTTATACATAGAGAGCACATATTTGCCAGTGAAAAAAAAATTTAAAGCAAGGACCAATTAATTTTCATAGAAAGAATATTTTCCATATAAAAGAACCTTTCATCTACTTTACAGTTCATTGCATTTTACTGGATCTAATGTACATTTGCAAAGTAAAATTATATTTTCCTTTTATATGAAAAATAAGAAATTGTATTGAAAACATAGAGCATTAAAATATTCTCTCTGTGAATGTAATTACACAATGCAAAATAAAAAAAGCCAGCATTCTTCAGTCTGTGAAATTATGTAGGTATTTATTTAATTGCCAAATAAAATTCTGTTGAGGGGAGGAACAAATAAAAGAAGAGCTGTCTGGCATGGGAATGACATGTGCCATGTTTACCTTGCAAAAAAAAGATCAGTGTAAGGCTAATTTTAAGTAATATTATTGTGAAAATAATGTTTATACTGGCAAGATTATGTGTTGAAGCAGAGCATCTTTCTCTGGGTGTCCACCAAGGTAATCCACAAGAGAAGAGTCCCCATGTGACTTCTGGCTGCCATCCCACCTTCCTGGTGACAAAATGTCTTAAACATGATGGACTCTTACCTGGGAGATAATTATCCCAATCACTAGAAATATGCTTTAACTTGAGGAAATATAAATCACTTTAATTTGACAGCTGCAAAAGAAAAGGTGTAATTGAAGGTCAGCAGCAAAAATGGTAAAAGCTTGATCTGAATTTTAAAGCTGGGAATTTTAAAAAATCAGTGTTCAAATATGGGAGAAAAGCAGGGAAGCAAACTTTCTTCCTTGTGTCATGGATGTGAAAGACTCAGAGCCTCAGTGAGCAGGCTGAAATCAGTCAGGTTTCCAGCTCACTTTGCTTACTGTGGATTTCAGCTCAGGTTTTAAATCTAGTGCTGATGTGATTTAAAGGGGAAAAGCCATTCAGAGCTCTGGAAGTCTGAGCTGGAGCCCAACCTGCTGACACCACCAGAAATTTGGGGGTTGCTACCACTGAGGTCAAACACTTATTTTAGACCTCTCTGGTCCTTCTGTGATTTTAGCTGTCAGCAAGTGGCTTTGTGAGTTTTATGTGTCCTTTAATCCTGTGCACAGCCATGCCTGTGAGGCTACCCAGGGCAGGAACTGAAAAACAGATGAGAAAGGAAGGAGCTTGCAATTAGATATTTTCACATTCCCTTAACCAGCTTGGTTTTTTAAAGGATAAATAACAACAGGACACTGGGCAGTCACTTGCAGAAGGGAATGAACAACAGCAGCTGCTTGGTGAAGGATTTTGATAGTTCAGTTCTAGATGGAAAATGTCACTTATTTAACTGACAGAGTGTAAATTTAGATCAAATGCTAAGAAATTCTTCCCTGTGAAGGTGGTGAGACAGTGGCACAGCTTGTCCAGAGAATCTGTGGCTGCCCCTGGATCCCTGGAAATGTCCAAGGCCAGGCTGGATGGGGCTGGGAGCAGCCTGGGACAGTGGAAGGTGTCCCTGCCATGGCAAGGGTGGCACTGGATGAGTGTAAATGTCCCTTAACCTTTCTGATTCTGTGATAAATCCCAGCTTTTCTGTAGCTCAGCCTCATGGTAAAAAGATTCTCCAGCTGGGGAGGAAGGAGTGCACCAGAAGACCAGGAGACACAGAGAGATGCTGTGCATAAATATTTACAGAAACAGTAAAGGTAAAGGTATTCTGTAAAGATTTGTGGTCTTATCCATATAAACCTGAGAATTGACATTGTTTAAGGTAAAAAACAAAATCAAAATCAAACCAACCTCCTCACCATGCATGGGAGCACTTCATGCATCACAGAGCAAGGATGCCCAGCCTCGGGGGAGAGACAGGCAGGGGAAAACCATTCTAGAGATGGTGCCCAAAGAGGTCCATGTCTCACAGCTGATGTCTCAGAGCCTGCAGCTCCCCTGGGGCTTTGCTCCTCTCCACTTTTGAGCACTGCAGGCTGGAGGATCCCACCAGGAAAAGATGCCTCACTCCTCACAGTGCAGGCAGAACCCTCTTCTCTCTCACACACAGGCAGAGCCTTCCCAAAGGGACAATTTTAGATCAGGCTGAGAAGGCAAACTCTGCTTTTATCAGCCTTACCGAGTGCCAGGCAAAATTCGCCTGAGTTCCCTTTTTGGACACATAATTGCTGTTTGCCACCTCCTGGCTCCCACTCCCTGCAAACTGCAGATTTCCTCTCTCTTTTGTCAGCCACTGGTTCCTCTGGCAGGGTTGATCAGAGCAGTAAACAGATGAGGTATTATTTACTTGTGCCTGTGCCAGCAGCACATAATTCAGGCTGGACAGACTGCAGCAATTATGATGCATTTTTCATTCACTCAAATGAATCAATCACTTTCTTCACTTGTGAACAAGAAGTAACAAAACAAAAGTAAAAATAATAATAATAATAATAATAATAAAAAAAATCTAAATACTTGCTTGTGGGGCAAAACCCAGAGAGAGAGAGAGTTTATTTTTTAAGGCCAACACTTACACAAAATCATCTTATATAATTAACAGCTCCTGGTTAATAACCATTCAGCAAACAAATGTGTATCTACTGAAATGAACAGATGAATCATTATCATTTGGCACTTATAGGATAATACCAGGATGTAAAAATTGTCAAAAAAAGGAATACTTGAAAATCTACCAGTAAGTGGCACCTCCAGAATAATGTGGATGTGAAAAATAGAGAGGGAAAGAGAGAAAAAATTTTAAACCTGCAAAACTCCAGAGTCTCTACAGTTTGGTTTGTGCTTAGAGTGACTTGATGGTGTTCAGTGCTGTATGCACAGGCTGACTAACCATTGCTTGTGCCAAAAAGGGGGCAAATATTCAAAAGGTAATGAAGGCAAAAGTGGAAGAAAAGGGATTTGGGCGTGTCTAGGTGTGACTGTGCTGAAGTCTGTGTGCACAGGTGGCACAGTGACACAGTGACACCCCATCTTCCCTTCAAAGCCACCTGGGGCCTCTCCCCACACCCCAAGGCAGCTGAGAGGAATCCTCACCTGAGCTTGTGCAGCTTGTCCAGCTTCCTACAGGAAAACTGTGAGCAAAATCCATTGCTCCTGCACCTCTGCTCTTGCTGTCACCACACGAGTCCCCCACCTTCTGCAGGAGGGAAGAAATGAGCCACGACCCCGCTTAGCTAATTTCAGAAATAATTCTAATTTAGGCTTAAAGGCTCTGAAGCCATCACGGGGCTGCATTATGAATCTGATTGTCTGAAGTTAACGCTCTCTTCTTATTCATTTGTCTGGTAATTTATTTGTAAAAAGTAAGCAAACTGAAATGAGCAGGCAATCAGCTGCCCTGACACACTATTTTACCCAAGGGTATTCTCCAGGAGCAGAGGCAGACTATTTCAGCCATACAATGTAATATTTATACCTCCATCATGAGAAGAACTCATGACCTTACTCCTAGATGTAATGAAAAGGTATATATTAAAAAAATAACCCTCTCTTTATAATGAAAGACGTTGCAATACCCCAAACTCTAATACAAGTGGACAGAGATATTTTGAAGCATTGCAGGATGTGTTCCATTGGAGAAATATTCCTCAGCCAGTCTGTATGAACCAAAGAGCACCTGCACAGAGCAGCTTTTGGGGGAGTTTCCTTACATTTGGCCAACTCTGAATTCAACTTTTCTGTGCATTTGTGCTGACACATATCAGCCTGACTTTTTTTTACACAGATCTTTGCTTTGTGTATAATTTGTGAACTGGCAAAAGCAGACACTGGTGAGAAGCATCTCTTCTGTCTCAAGCCCAAAAAATACCTGGTGGCTTCCCTGCCCTCTCAGAGGCACTAAGCAGGAGGAACTGGATAAATGGAGCAGGTTGTGAGCAGTCCAAAAGACGAAAAATCAGGGATGAAATTTTCTCTTGGGAGGAGCTTTTTGAGGGCTGCCTCTGCCACTGCTGCAATGGCAGGACAGGCTGCTTCAAACAGCAGGGGATTTTTAATTTTCCAGAGCACGAAGAAATTATCCAAGGCTTTTCACTGACTGAAGGAAATATGCAGGGGAAGCTTGTAAAAATTCCCTGCTGGAGATACTCTCATGACTAGTTGTGACTAAAACTAACTCTTGCAAAATGCAACATTTTGTCCTCAGCCTCATGAATGCAGATTCATTTGGGTTTCTCCTGAAGGAGGTGGTAATAGCTAGAAACAGAATTTGGGCCAGGTCTGTAAAGGTCTGAGAGTGGTGGGTGAGCACCAAACATGGGGCTCTGCTTCTATGAAATCATTAATAATAATAATAATAATAATAGTGACAAGAGCACAGGTTTCAGGCACCAACCAGGAGAGGAGTGTTTCTGCTCTCCCTCCTCCATCCCTGTGCAGAGCCCAGAGCCCTGCCCAGGCTCATGGACACCTCTTTTAGGGTAATTCCAGGGCAGAAGTAAAAGGCACACAATAAGATGAAAGACAGTCTGCACTCGTGTTTCTCCTTGCTGGAGGCACGACCACTGAAAAGGGAATATTGTTCCTGTAACAAAGGTGGATATTGTGAACCCAAGCAGATGATGATGAACACTGGCAAGAGAGTTCCTGCAGCAGCCAGCAGGAAGGCTAAATTATACCAGGGAAAACTTTGGATTAAAACAACTCCATGATTAATTCCCTATTTTACCTGGAATAAATAAAGCTTTACCTCAGTAACTGTTGTTATAATGGCTGGGCTGGTATGCTGGTATCTGCTAAAGAGCTAACATATTTAGTTTTATTGTTTTGTCAAAATATTAAGAATATCAATATATCTCCATAATTCAGTGTTATACAAAGAAGCATTTTTGTGCCATATATACCAAAGATTGTATTATACTTTTGAGATCATAGGTAATGATGACAAAGTGATCTGTGTTCAATTTCAGCATTAATGTCTGGTTTGAACAAAGCCTGAAATATGGTCTGGGAGCTAAGAGGCTTTAATATTAAGATCTTTAACTGTAATTTATGTGACAGAAGATAGGGTTTAGCATAATAAAATGTAATGGGCTCCTGGAATGAAGAGGACTAAGAGACAATTGAAAACAAGGTAAAAATGGTAAATTATAAATAACAGTAAATTTACCTTTATGTTGTTACTTCATTTATTTTTGATTTGTTAGACAGGCTCTGTAATTTTTCATTTTGCTACATTTGGAACCAGGCATTTCTGCACCTCAGGAATAATGGGTTGAAGGCACAGCAATACTGTTGGGCCACCCTTAAGAAAACTGCATTAGGGCTCCACACAGAAAACCTCTTTTTCTCCAAAATTTGTAATTTACCTGTAAAAATTCAGCTTGAGTTGCATTTCAGCCCACAAATGTGGTGAGCAAATGCCCTTGCTCATTTTGCCTCCAAAATCAGTTTTTTTTTTGTTTTTTTTTTTTGAGGTTGATTGAGTATAAAAAATGAAGAACATCTGTAACATTTTTCAATATTTGTTGGAAATCAGGGTGTTGAAAGGAAAATAACTTTAATAATGAGCTGGTCTTTTTGCAAGGCATATTTTGCAATTTTTTTTTTTGTGGATGGTGACAACTGTCTGAATCTTCTCCCCATTACAGCTGAGATTCTGCACAGGCAGCACCGGGCACTGAAATGGAAAATGGGTCTTAAGAATTGATCTGGAAGTTTACTGGAATGGATGGAAACCTCTCCATTTTAAAGGTCTCTCTCTGGGCCAGGCCCTGTGAGCCCTGCAGTGGCATGGCTGGAAGAAATCAAGTAAATCAGGAAAAAAAATCTGATCTATGTTGCTTCTTGTGTTTTTTTCCAGCTCTGGGA
>JAYDZK010000271.1:30108330-30147643 GCA_034509185.1 Euphonia xanthogaster
ACTTTTTTTTTTTTTTTTTTTAAATTTAATAAAGAGGTTATTTTAAACTTAGATCTGCAAAACACTCATACCTCCAGCACATTGCCTCAGTGAAATATCCCTCTACATGAAAATATAGACAGTTAGTTTTTTCTTCCAAAGTGAAACACTGCAAGGTCTTTCATTACTGGTTTATTATGCTTTCTGTATCTTTGCTCATTTTTCACCAGTATTGCATTAAGTATTGATATTGATTTCTTGTAAATGGTACTGAAATGGATGGCTCACAGTTTTTGTTATTGTTCTGTAGCACTTGTATGTAATTTATTACAGCTGCAATGGAACCTGCCCCTCGCTGCCAGGGTTTAAATTAAATGTGCCATGTTTTGGCCCCTAGTAGTCACATACATTTCTCATTCTGGATCTAAAAGTGTTATGTACAGAGCAACTTTTTAAATTACTTCTTTGATATTATTTTAAAAGTTTATTTCAATAATCTTGGTAATTAATATGTAATATACTGCTTGAATTAATGGCATTTTTCTTTTCCTTTACAGAGACTAATTGCTGTCCTGCAAAAATAAGATGGAGTAGCTGGTAGTCATGACTGGCTTTCCTCTTTCTGGGAGAAAAATGGGAAATCAGCTTCTAAAATTTTTCAGTGTGTGTTGCACCAAAGTATTTTCTTGTGCATGGACTCCCCAAAAGGCTATAATGAAAAACAAAGGTATTGATAAAGGAAAAACAAAGGTATTGATAAAGGAAAAACAAAGGTATTGATAAAGGAAAAACAAAGGTATTGATAAAGGACAAACAAAGGTATTGATGCTGAGGAGGGACAGCCCAGCTGGAAGGGCATCTCTTTGGAGCATGCAGTGGACTTAGTTTTGGTACAAAACTTGACTTGGAGCCATCAATTAACTTGATTTTCTGAGAATGAAGCTGCAGCACTGACAAAAATGAAGTAAAGCAAAGAAAGTCCCCACACCAAATCTCTCTGTACACGAGGTTCCTTCCTGGAGGGTTTGTAGAGAAAATAACATTGAGAGAACATTGAGAGTACTTTTAACAAAAAAAACCCAACTGATAGAACAGTATCAACACACTGATGATGAGAGACACTTTTTGTCCATTCTTCAGTTTTATTTGCTGCTATTTTAATAGCAGTAGAAGTTGCTCTTCTGGCAGGGAGGGAACATTTTTTGACTCTGCCCACGGACAATGCTCTGTTCTATGGTTCTGAAAGGATTGGGATGAAGGAAGGGGATTTGGTGCTTTAAGGGTCCCTCTCCTCCCCTTGCTGGGTGTCTGTAGGTGCAGCTCTGGCTCTGGGCTGTGGGTGTTCCAAGGCCATCAGTGCTGCTCTCATGGAATTGCACCAGTGTAAAGCACTTTTTACTCCTTCCAGAAGTCATTTATATTGAAACCGAGCTTTTCACACAAGATTAACTGAAACCCTTTACAAAAAGTCTTAGTTCCAGTTCACTGAATAAATCCAATTGGCATTTCACAAGCTCTTCTCGGGCATTTCCTCCCCTTGATTTTGGGCAACATCCCTTACTCTTCCCCTGACAGCTTCACATATGTCTGTCCCACTCAGTCCCCCTGCTCATCCCAGGGAGTGCCTGGACTCCCCAGGCCTTTTTAATTGAGGTCTTTCAAACAAAACAGGAATATTTTCACATCAATCACATGGCAAAAAATTCAACATTTATTCAACCGAGTGGCTGAAGCCACTGTTTTTAGGGCTGGTGTGAACACAAAGAGGACACAACCAAAATTCTCAGGGAACACAAGGTTTTGGCAAGGCAGGGAATTGCTGCTCCACCACCACGTGTGTGTTGGGAAGGAATCTCATGAAATGATGTTGCATTTACCAAAAAAGCATCTTTAAGGCATAAACTCTTAAAATTACAGAACAGTTTTGGTTGGGAAGGACATCTAGAGCTCCTCTAGTCCACCTCCTTGCAATGAGCAGGGACATCTCCAGCCAGACCAGGCTGCTCCAAGCCCTGTCCAGCCTGGCCTTGGACACTTCCAGGGATCCGGGGGCAGCCACAGCTGCTCTGAGCACCCTGTGCCAGGGCCTCACCTCCCTCACAGCCAGGAATTCTTTCCCAAAATCCCATCTAACCCTGCCCTCTGTCAGTGGGAAGCCACTCCCTGTGCCCTGTCCCTCCATGCCCTTGTCCAACGTCCCTCTCCAGCTCTCCTGGAGCCCTTTTAGGCACCTCAGGTCTGAGAACTGGAAGGTATTGTTGTGATATGGGGAATATCTGCCATGCTAATTCCCCCCCCTCAACTCCTCATGTCTCTCTGTTGTTTCACCCTAAATAAAAACCTTAAATAGCACCCATTTCACCATAAATATGTGTGTAACATATTGAACAATGTGCCAAAAATTCTTTGTTTGATAATGACACAAATTGCTTTTACTGGGCCTTAGACCTTGGTTGTCAAATCACTGCAAGTCAGTCTCCAACTTGGGACTGATTTTAGCCACCATATTCACACATTTTTGCTGCACTTACAAGATTTGTAGAAAAACTTGCATTAAAGAGACAAAGTGAATTCATTGAGAAGATAAAGAAGAAAAAGTAATAAAGAAGAAAAAGTAATCTCCTTTGATTTTTTTCCCCCCCAAAAGGCAAATTAGCAATGCAGGAGGCTTAGTTTCCCTGCTGGAAGGAATTGCTTGTAATTTTTGGTTTGTGTTAGTTTGTTCAAGTCCCCTGGGGTTGGCAGGTGCAGAGCCCAGAGCTCATTCTGCAGCAGTGCTGATGTGCTGTGCAGCTGCAGGAGCATCAGAGGTGTTAATCTGATCTGTCACTATTGGTGTCCCACACCTCAGCCCCAGTGCAGGAAATTAAAGAGTGAGATCTGCAAGGGAACTATTTCATAATGCTTTAAACAAATGAACTCCTTAACATCTTATGATCTCTGGAAGATTGTTTTGTTGCTAGCAGTGCTGTCTGCAGTGGGAAGCATTTGCTGGAAAAGCAGTGGAGTGGCAGTTGTGTCAGCCACAGCCCAGGAAAACTGCACTGGGGACACTTACTTGAGCTTTATCATTACTGGGTAAATGACTCAATCTTTGTCAATTTTCATTTGGGCTGAGTTTCATGGGAAGAACTGTCCCAAAACTAGGACTGCATCTTGCTTTATATGGAGAAATCACTCCCTTCACCCAGTCTCCCTCCCAGGTGTCACCAGGAGCATTTCACTGATGTGGGCAGTTCACAAACCAAGTGACCTCCTACATTCTCTCCCCTGCTTGGTTCAGAGGGGTTTGTGATGATACCTGACCATTAAAGCTCTTTGCTGGTTTATGCTATTTAGAATCTCGTCCCTTTCTTTTACACCATTTCCAGGAGATTTCAATTCACTTTCCTGCCCCTTTGCCACCCTCTGAACTGCAGAGGGGTGGAGGGAGGCATCCAGCCCTGAACCAGCAGGCTGCAGCTCTCTCCATGTCTGCAGAGAAATAAATGCAGCCTCTGCTCAGTGAGAGGCTCCAGACTAACACCTCCCTTTAACTTCCCAGTCCCCCCAAGAGAAAAAAGGTGTATAAAAAGGAAGCAGGAATTCCTCAAGGATAATGGTAATGTACCCTCTCCACAAATTACCAGCAGACCTTTCCAGGAGCTGATCACCTATAAAAAGCTTCAGAGGAGTCATTACAGCCATTGAGCTGCTGGGGGGTTTATGACTCCTATTCCCCAGAAGGCCAGGCAGTGCTGGCCTGATGCAAACCACACTGCAGGGGCTGGCAGGTGGCTCAGGCAACCTTGGGGCAGTGGGACTTCCCAGCTGGAGAGGGATGGAGCTGTGGAGCCCCAAACATCCATGCCTGGAGAGCTGTGAGGGGCTCAGAAGCTGCCTTCCCCCTCTGGAGCAGGAAAGGGCTGAGAGCTGAATCAGCGTGGTGCTGCCAGGACAGCAGGGAGCAGCTCTGCCAGGCTTTTATCCCAAAGCTCCAGGGGGATTTCTCCTTCCTCCTCACATCCCTGCTGCTCAGATGTGTGGGGCTTGGGGCTGCCAGATAAAGTGTGGGACAAATGGGGGGGACCTTCTTGCCATCTCCCTGGCAGGAGGGTGCAGCCAGTTTGGGCTCTGCTCCCGGGGGACAGGGAGAGGACAAGGGGAGATCCATCCCAGGAGGTATGGATGGAATGAGGGACATTTTTTGAGGGAAGGGTTATCAAGCTGCCCAGGGAAGGGGTGGAGCCACCATCCCTGGAAGTGTTTAAAGACCAAGTGGATGTGGCACCTGGGGATGTGGTTCAGGGGGGGGACCTGGAAATGCTGGGGAAGGTTGGACTGCACACAAGTATGTGTCTGCAAAATTCCCAGATTCAGCCCAGCTCTGGATAGGACTCAATTATCTTTTATTTCTATCTTTCCATTTTAAATGTGAAAAAAGGTTGTTCTGGGAATGAGCTGATGATGTCTCCCCTTTTCCTGGCTCTTTGTGGAAGGGAGAGATGAACTGATAAAAACCAAAGAACATTTCAGATAAACCACAGCAGATATGTTGGACATGGTTGACCATCTGAGTGTATTGCCTATTGCTGTTTTATTTGGTATACAATCAATGAAAATAAAACAAAAAATTCTGGTTGAATACAAGCTCTATGGCAGAACAGAGATTAAGTTTCTGTGCATGTTCTGCAGGGGAATTGCAGGTACTATCCTGGCTGCTAGACTCCATTTTATTTCACATCTGTACTGCAATGTAAAAAAGCTTAACTTTAAGGAACCATCTATGTAAAGATTTCTAACATTTCATATAATTCTTATCATTTGCCATCCAACACTTCTCTATTTATTTATTTTTTTTTTACAACCAGAATCTTGCAGTGTCTGTGCAGCTCCACTTCACTCTTTGTGCCCCTTTTTGGTTTCATTTGCTGATGTGAGAAAATCACAAAATCAAATCACATGGAAAAATACAGTTCTACCAGGAAAGGTTAACAAACAACCTGTGATCCCAAGTGGGTTTATCAGAGTTAATTTTTCTTCCAGTTACCAAGACAGAAGGAAATCCAAGTATTTCAAATAGAAAACAAATCTTCAAGTATAGTACACACATAAAATCCTGAGCAAATGTTTACTGACTACAACACCTGGAACAATTAAGATGGTGCAGTGGAGCAGGGTTTGATTTAAGAGGGGGAGCCTTGCAGATGTGTGCTGAGCACAATCCCCGTGTCCTCCAAAGCCCAGAGCAGCCCCAGCCTCCATCCCTCTGCTGCTCTTCTTGAACTAATCTTGTACTTACAGATAATTGATGCTCTCCACTGAAGGGAATGGGATGGGAAAAGGTGGTGATTTAGCAGCTGTGTTTGCTGCACTTATTTTGACTCATTTTTACTCCAGTGTGTGTGGAATATGGGTCAGAGCTTTCACTGCCCAGCAGTGCAAGGAACCTGCATTCCATTAAGGAAAGGTGTGCAAGTGGTGGCGTTTCATCCATTTTTCTGGCCAGATGCATTAGGTGATTATTTATAAAATCTGTCTATATATAAAAGTCCTTATTCAGTTACTTTTAGATTCATGAATCCAAAGAAAAACAAAATTACAGTTTTCACTCAGCTCCTTTCACATTTTCTTTCTTTTTCTTGATGCCACCTTGGCCAATAGGGAGGTACCAGCTCCTAAAATTCCTTGCCTCGTGTCAGAAGGCAGCTGGATGTGAAAGCAAACCTCACCCACTGACAATCCATAAAAGAGAGGAAATGAAAACATTGTGTTTGTCATACAAACCCGAGCCAAGCAACGCCAGGAGAGCAGAATGAGCTGCTCTCAAAATGTGCTGTTTTTCTCTGTTCATAGCTCTTTGTGTGTCTCTTGAACTGCTCATGGCTCACCCTTCTTCCCCTTCCTTCAGGCAGCCTGGGGAAATTGGGATTTTCTCAGTGCTGTCAGTCCAGGTTTTGGCAGAACATCACATAAAAAAGCCAATTTCACAACTGAAGAGCTTCATTTGAGGCTTCCTGGCTGCAAAAGGTTCTGCTCTGTTTGGGTTGGGGAGGTGATGTCACCTGACTAAGCCTTGCTTGGTGGGCAAGTGGTTTGGATTCAGCACCAAATCCCAGATGTATCAGAGAATGACAGACAAAAAAACCCCAAACACCTTGCAAGGGATTTTAGCAACTGTGGTCCAGGCAAGGTGAGGGTGGGGAAAGGACTAAGTCTGATAAAATTATTCTGGTTTTATAAATGGCTTTCAAAATTCCAAACGGCTTCTCAAGGATTGATTTTTCTGTCAAGACATAGCACAAGACTTCATAAATCATTCTGTTCATGGGAACCCTACAGTCAAACAAACCCTAATAGACATGTATATATGCATATATGAAATAAAAAGTAATTTTTTAAAAATTGCTTTCTTTATCCTATTGGTGGAAAACAATCTTGTTAGAGAAACCATTTAGGGCAGTATTTTTTTTCCATGTCACCTCCATCATGTGCTTGAAAAGGATGTCACAGGTATTTTGCAGACATGGCTTTGCATGCCAGGCATAAAAATTGGCATAAAATCTGCACCAGATCAGATTAGATTGAAATTTCATCTTCCCCCAGTCCAGCATGTGCTTGGGATATTTACCTCTAAGATACCAAAGACATTGGAAAGACTAATTAAATAAAACTCGGCAAAACATTATATATTTTAGCAGTGTATTTTATATTTTTATGCAGATATAGCTGAAATATACAGAAAGAAAAAAAGGCATCAGACGTATGATAAAAACACTATTCCAATTAAAAAATAAGTATTACATAATTGCATTTATCCTTCACTGTCAGCAGGCTTGTTATTGAGAAATTTGGGTAAAAATAGTAGAAAATTTGTGAATCTCTTTTTTTCCCCAGAGTATTCCAGGGAGTAATTCCTGACCCATGAAATGTTTGCCTGTAGGGTGCACCCAGCAACTTGAAACTTGAAATGCACTGGTTAGTCTTGACTGGACATATGTTACATCAAATTGCTGATTCAGTGTCCTCTAACCAGGTCTGCAAAGCAATCTCTCACCTTTACACAGGAGCTGTTTTCTCCATGGGAAGGAAGTGGGAGTAGAAAATCATGAAGCCAGAGGAGGAAAACCAGAGCTGGAGCAAATCCTGATTGTGTTCAGCAGAATATTCACTTTTTTTTTGGCTTGTTGTTAAATTCTGTTCCACCATATTCCTCACAGAGGATTAGATTTTCTAGCTGATGGCAGTATTTTTTTAGGAAACTAATGCCTTCAATGTATCCTCTCTGGAAGTCTTGCTTGGTCTAAATATCGATTGGATTTTACTACCAGCCAAGGTCAGAAACTGAAGAGGTTCTGGCTGCAGCAAGCTCTATATTAATCTCAATAGCAACTAAGTACCTGAACTGTTATTGGAATTTGATGATCAATTACATCTTTGAGAAGTACTTAGTATGACATTTGTTGGACTTCCATATTTCGTGTTATACTGTCACACCCGATGGTTCCATAACTGGAAAAATACCAGCAAAGGATCTCTTTAGTTCTTTGTGCAGGCAGGATCTGCTTTATCATTCACATTTCTTGCTTTTACCCACATTAATAGGCATTACACACCATTAGAAGGTTTTCTTGCTGCTCACTTGCATTACATTAGAGAATACAGTGCTGTTACACATATTTAGGCAGACAAACACACAAAGCTTTCTTCCAGAAGAATATTTCTTAATTCCTCACCCTGCAGCCTTTCCATTTGGAAATGCCACCATTAAATTCAACTGCAGGGGCTCAGTCTGTTCCTCTGCCATTAAACACTCTGCTCTGTTCTCTGGGAATGTGGGGAGGGATTTGCTCATCCTGGCCACAGTGAGGAATGGCTGCCACAGGTTTTCTTTCTGTTCTGAGTTAAACAAGTGCTGTAGCAGTAAAATGATAGAATCACAGAATTATTTGGGTTTGAAGGCTCACCCAGTGCCACCCCAGCCATGGGCAGGGACACTTTCCACTATCCCAGTTTGCTCCAAGCCCTGTCCAACCTGGCCTTGGACACTTCCAGGGATGCAGGGGCAGCCACAGCTTCTCTCCTCAAAGCCCATCCTCCAAAACCTTTGAAATATTTACCAGTCTATTTCCTTCCTCACTTGCTTCCCAAGATAATTTTCACTGAATTAAAATAACTTGCAGAAAAAGTTTCCAAGAATGAAATCAAGAGAGGATACCCAAAAGTATCAGCACAGTGTTTATACACACTTAGAGCAATGGCTTGAGTCAGATCTGAAACCTCAATCAGCATGAAGGAGCAGCTCTCAGCACACTCTTAACCTCTCTCTTTTCTCTGTCCATTCTTTGTTAAATGCCAAGACAGGGGAAAAAAAAACAAACCAGAGAATTCAGTAGATCATAAATAGCTTTAAAATTCATGGCTTGATTTAGCAGCCAAGCACAAACATGGTCTTTGTTTTCTGTGGGGTTTGGTTCTTTTTTTGTTCTTCTAATTATTTTCTTTTTTGTTTGTTTGTTTGAGGGTTTTTGTTTATTTTTTCTTTTGTTTTGCTTACTTGAACCAGTCTCATATTCCTCTGTTTTAATTCTTAAGTAATGAGAGTAATGCAGAAGCTTTGCTTATTTTAAGCATCATCTGCAATGACATCATTAAAAAAAAGATCAACATCCCTGCAACTGCAAGGACCTTCCAATTTTCAAGCACATAAAACGTGATAAGTGAACTTCTCTCTCCTGAAATATGCGTTGCACCCTCTGAACGAGCTGCAAAGAAAGCAGAAAGGATGGATTTATCAGGCATCAAGTTCAGCCATCCAGATGTTGCCAAGCTCGTTTTTGTTGCTGGCTGTGGGTAATTTTGAAATGGTTTGTAAATTTAATTGACCATGTATGAAGTGTGCACAGGCCGTGCACAATCAGCAGCCTTGCCAAGATTAGCAGCTCTATTTCTTAGCTAAGCAGGCCTAATGTGCTTTATTGGAAGCAAAATACACCCTGAGGCATTTTAAACACAGCAGCCAGGTAGGGCGAGACTCGCTGCAGGGAATAAGTTTTGAGCAGGTCAGAAATTGAAGTGTTTTTGGGCTGTCAGTCACAGCAGTTAAAGCTTGGGGAGAAATGACCCGACTGAGGTGCCTGCTGTTGGTACCTCAGTGCCTCAGGAGAGGGAAAAGGAAAACCCTGGGGTACCTGCTGTTGGTGGGCAGGTACTTCTGTTAGGTAATGTCACAAATCAAGGCCTGGAACCTCCTGCCAGTGGCTTCTTTTATCCTTTGTGGGTGTTGTGACTTACCTGGCTCATTAAACAATGTTATATAGCTCCACAGTCCACATCTGACATTTAGAGCACCTCAAGCCTTGTAATTGGATCCCTTTAATCCACAGGTATTTATGTAGGATTCCTTAAATATAGACTGGAATTAGAAGAGGAAGAGAAAAAACTCTGGGATTTTATTTTTTTTTTTAAATTCATTCTTTACTCTGTTCACAGTGTGGAGAGGTGTAAACCTGGGGGCTTTCTGCTGCCAAAAAATTTGGGAGCTGTGCATGGCAGTCTAGACTAAACCCAAAATAGCAGTCAGTAGTAAGGTCTGTTATTATTATATAATCCTTCTGGTTGATGCAATGCACATCTTTCCTCATCTTCTCTTCTGCTTGTTTTGCTTGAGGTATTTGATCTTTTTTTTTCCCGTTTTATATATTTACCACTTTTCTGTAAACTCCTATTCCAAAGATTTATGTCAGAGAGGCAATTTTCTGCCCAACAAGAGACTTATCTTTTTAGTCACAAAAGCAGGTCCCCAGAATATAGCTTATTGCAGCAGTACAGAAGAATAAGTCAAGAGTTATCACCAAGTATGGCCAATTCAAAAAAGAAATTTTTTTTCGCCTTGAATTATTTTTCGGCTCCAAATCCAGTTTCTGAGTTACAGTTATGAGACTCCCAGCTCTAGGCTCAGTTCTAACTAAAAAATTTCAAGAAATCATGGAACTATTGTGTTGAAAACCCTTTCAGAAATTAAAGGAAAACATACAGCTCTTGAACTGATGTTTTGGAAATGCACCTTGTAGCCCTCATAAAATGAGTCTCACATGAAATGTTAGCTCAAACTCCCACAAATACTCAAATCACTCTTTGTTTGTTGCTGACCTGTATCTTTTAAGCTTAACCCACACTTGCAAAAGCCCCAAGGAGTTGTATTTGGAGTCTGGTTGCTCATGTACCTTTCTACTCTAAATCAACGAAAACAATCTTCAAACAGGAGCGACTGCACCACTTTTCCTTTCAGTGAATAGAGATTATTGTGCAATGGAAAATGATAACTTCATTTCACAAGGCTCTGAAGATTGGCCAGGTGGGTTTGCTCATCCCTCTGGCTCACTGGTGTGGGATAGTTTGGATGATGTTGGGACATCAGGAGGACTTTGAGGAGCCAGGTATGGATTTTGCTAAATATTTTCTTAACCAGGTAAACCAGATTTACATATTTGCTGTGGTATTTCACATTAAAAAACTAGAATAGCTATTTTAGTTGTTAGGTAGCTGTTAGGTAATTTCAAGACACAGCCATGACTCTGAACAGCCCTGATGGAATTAGAAAAGGAATTTGAATCCATCTGTAGAGAGGGAAGGGCCAGGCTCCCTGGAAGGCAGAGAGATCCCAAAGGGATCCTGCTGGGCACAGTGCCCCTGAGCAGTGCCTGTGGAAGGTGTGGAGCACAGGGAGCTCTGCCAAGGATGGGGAAGCTCAGGTGACTCTGCCCCTGCCATGGTGTGCTGTGGAGCAGGGAGAACAGGAGTGCCAGCCTGCAGCTCCACTGCAAAACAGCCTTGGAAAGGAATGGCTCTTGGGAAAGGGAAGGTATCCCGGCAGGGTTTGGGATATTAACTACAGAGATAGTGGGAAAGATTCCATAGGTGCCAGACATGTGAGCAAGGCACTGGAAGTATTAATGAAAGTATCAGTTTGCAAGGAGAGCCACCTGTAGTGTGAGGGGTGTCATCAGACACCAAGTCAGTTAATTAGGTCCAAAAGTTAAGCCTGGGTAACTCTTCTGTGGAAATTCTACAGTGCTTTGCTCATTGTTTTGAGCAGACAGCACAATCTTCACTCTGCATCTGATGTCTGTGGAAAATTCTCAGGGATTTCAACAGAAAACACATTTTCAATTGCCTGAGGCAGCACCTTGACACCGAGGGGCATTCAAGGTGGAGTTCATATCTAGAGAGCCAGCAGGAGATCTCTGTGTCATTTAAACCCAAGTGAAGTTGTATTTTAAGCACTTTAACATGACCTGAGTGATGCAAAGGCCTTGTCATGATCTTTCGGCTTGAGAGTAAATTTCACACTCAGGGAAATTATTGTCATCATTATTATTGTTGTTGCTGTTGTCATTAAAGTCTACTTCAGGAAAGCTAAAGGAAGCAACCCATGCAGGTAATACTGCAGCAATGAGGGATGGGAAGCCCTAACAGTCTGAGGAATTACAGAGGAGGGGATGTACGACCCCTCATTCTGCTCTACAAAAGGATGCACTGGATCCTCCACCAGCAGCTTCCTGAATGAACTTTTCTTTCAGAAATCCCTGATGTTCCAGGCATGAGGCATTAACCAGGCATATTTAGCTCTGTTTTTTTCCTTTATCTAATACTCTGTATTTATTAAATTTCCCCAGTGTCTTTGGAATGTTTCCTGTGTCAGAAGTGGCAGCATCCTGCAGATGTGGAGATGGCCTTGTAGCATTTTCCACACCTCACTCATCAAGTCATCTACTTTTTTCTGCTTTGCTGTGTAAGTGTGCAACACCAAGGCCATGTTTCCTCCTCTGAATTCCTTCTCCTGATTCAAAATGCTCTGTTAACTCCCTTGTCAAGCTCTTGTGAACCATTACTGTTTCTTTCAAAATCCACATGTGCTTTTGCCCTTTGTACTGATAAAATACTCATGGAAACGCAGTGCTCTTTACTTTTGGGAGTCTCGGAATACATTTTCAGCCCTAGAAGATGCCTTCATGGATTCTTTGTATGTTTTCGATGTGAATTCCAGATAAAGGGTATCCAAAACTAATGCTGAGCTTAAGTGTAGGACCAGTTTTTGTGGGCCGTATGTCCAGTATTAGATGTTCCCTTTAACTACCCCTCAGTTTTGGTGTCTATCTGCACTCAAGACCAGGACTGATTCTCCCTCCCTTCCCCCACTTTTTTTCCCACCCCCTTCCATTTTTCTCAATAATCTGAAAGTTATGTTGTGGAGACAAGGACAGCTGATGTTCACAGTTGGTCAAAAGCTGGGCAACTTCTGTAAATAAGATAAAATCTTCTTTGTTTGATAGGCAGAGATTCTCATATGTGCATGTATTCATTTTTATTGTGGACATCCTCTCTGAATAGCAAAAAGCTGCTGCAACCAGGCTAGTCCTCATAGGCACAGGCTGGGTTATACAGAGGAATAATCCAGCAACTTCTAAAAAAAAGTTGGATTTTGGGTGATTGTGTCCATTGCTCCATCAAAGCAGTGGGTGGTTGTTCTCCAGTGGAGATGGGAGACAACAGCAAAATCCAGACCTGTGTTGAATTTCAGAGACAGTGGGCAAGGCTTTGATATCTCCTTTTTCCAGATCTCACTGTCGACATTCTGGTTTAGACCTTGTCCTTTGGTTTTCCCTATGCCATGACAGGAAAAATGGGAATGGCTGTAAACTGACAGAGGGCAGATTTTTGGATATTAGAAATTCTTCCCTGTGAGGGTGGCACAGGGTGCCCAGAAAAGCTGTGGCTGCCCCTGGATCCCTGGAAGTGTCCGAAGCCAGGTTGGATGGGGCATGGAGCTGCCTGGGATGGTGGGATGTGGGACACAATGTGCTTTGCTGCAAGCAGGGCTTTCCTTCCTTCTCTTACCCTCACCTCACTTTTAGTTCTCACTCTGTAAGAGTGAAATAAATGCAATGCAACCTACATCAACAGGCCTAGAAATTCAAAGGCATTTTTAGCAATGGCAAAAAAAATACTGAATAACTTCAGGTGATGCTTATGGTTCCTAAAAATGCAAGTATCAACTGGTAAGTTTTTTGAAAATTGAATATAAAATCATAGAAAAATGCTTTATTTGATTCTCTGTTTATGGGAAATTCATTTTATTTGACTTTTTTATTTGTAATATCAACTATATTGCAGAGCAGAGTTTCTAGGTGCTCCCTTATGGTTCCATTCTTCTAAATTATTAATGCCGTACTGTTGATATATTGTCAGCCTTGTACATACATTCTATGAAAATGAGTTTTACAGTAGGCTGGGATTTATAACAAAGCTTGACATATGCAGCTAATTCACCTAGACAGTCTTGTCAGTTTTAGGTTCATAAATAATTGATACTCAGGGCTTGGAGTTCAGCTACTGTTAGTGCTCCAGCTGTTAAATTTCAGCAGCATAATGGATGAATATTTGTTTATAATTTCTGTACATGGACCTGATGTCAGATCCCTGGTCTCATTTACATAGGTAGATTGAGATGTTGGAAGTGTAATGAGCATATGAAGATGATGAATTGTTTTCCTCAGTGCTGGTGCGTTTCTGTAAATGTTTGATTAGTTTTGAATGGATTACTGTTAGATTATCTGGTTCAGGGGTTAAAGTGAGCAGCTCTTTGCTCCCAAAGCTTTCGTGATCCCTTGCTGACAGATTTTAAAATTCATACAGTGATATTAGTGCTGCAAAAGCGAGGGGTATTCTTTGCAGCAGATGTTTAGTAATTAAACATACGGTTTCCCTGTTTGGAAGTTGCGTGGGAAATTTAAATCAGAATGATTTGTTTATTGTAGTTTGAGGGAATTACAGTTTCTAAAAAAATAATATACTTTTGCCCCTAAAGTGCTAGAGCTTTCCCCCCAATGACACTAATTAAAAATGAGCAAAACACACACATACCCTCCCAATAATTCAGATGCTTAACGCCTTGGCCGACAGCTGCAAAGCCATTAAAAACAGAGGTTTCTTCTCATTTTCTCACTCCGTAAATTAACGAGCAATATTCAGAAAAACATTTTCAATTGGACGTCCCAAGCAGAGATGCTGAAGCAAACCAGATTTCCAACCATCCCTTCCTGCTGGAGCCCAGCTGGGAGAAGCCGTGGGGTGTGGACACGTGGCTTGCACACGATTCCCGGTGACGTAAAGGGTGCGAGCGAGCAGGGGGAGCTCAGGAAGGAAATGACACTGGAGAAACAGAATAAATTAAAATGAGATGGTCCTTCATCCATTGGGGCTTGGCATGTGCCACACAGCTAAAGGGGTGGGGAGCAGAAAATGTGGGGAGCAGACTGGGTTTGGCTTGCTGGGGGTTTATGTAAAGATGGGAGGAAGAGGAGAGGGTCATCCCATCTCCCACGTGCTTCTGCCAGCCCTGGTGACACAGGGAATGAGGTGGAAACCAAGCCATGGGGGGGAAATCCTGCACCACCTCCTCTGACCCTGCTCACTCAAACGCAACCCTTTCTATTCCTGCCTTTCTCCCGCTCCCCCCACACCTCCCTCCCAGCAAGCAGCCCTTGGACAAGAAGGTCTCGGGGAGCAGCTCCTTAATGAGAAGATTTAGTGGCCACAGCTCCGCAGAGCCTCACGCCTCGCCCGCCACCGCGCCGCGTTTTGTCAGCCCCGCGCGCGGTTCCCCTGGCTTGTCTGGCAATCATGTTAGTGATTATATGGGTAATGAAACACGTGCTCTTTTTGTCTGTGGCTCTGATTAATCTGCTTTCTATTTAGCCATGATTTATGGTGCTCAACTGTTGAGGTGAGCGCTGGCCCATCAGTTCCGTGGCCTATTACGGGCGCCGCAGCGGCGAAATGCCTGCGAGGCTTGAACTGTTTCTTGACAGCCAGGCTTCCCGCTACATTCCCTCCAATCTGTTTTGCTTCCTGGTGTGACCTTTCATACAGTAAAATACATTAGTTGAATAGCACAGTCTCATTAAAAGAGTGAATTAACCGAAGAGTCTTTTTAACTAAATGACAGCCAAAGGACTGAGTGCTAATAGCCACGGGCAGTTAGAAACTTAACTCATGAATCAGGCTGTTAATACTGCTCGCTGCCTGAAGCGCTAAGGGCACCACACTCTCTGCTTGCTCTCATAAGAAGAAAAGCTCATTACTTTCCTCCTGATGGGAGAGAAAGAGTGAGCGAGCAATAATAAAGCTTGAATTTTTCAATACTGTTAAAAATGGGGCTGACAGATTGCCGACAATAGGAGCAACGGGCTAGACACTGCAAAGAGAGCCACTGAATTAGCAATACCATATATCACACGATCTAATTAAATCAACCCCAAGAATGAAATTAGTTTTCTGTGAGTGAAATGGCCTTTGAAAGAGCACTATTAAATGAACTGTAGAGCATTAATTAAATAATTCACAGTGAGGGATTTTGCATTTATACAAAAATTGTGCACTTAATTGTCCATGCTGTATTACAGATTTGGCCTTATGTTAACAATGTGTCTAAAGCACACTTATTGGAGCGTATCAGGAACAGCTTAACATAAATGCAGCTTATAAAGTTTTAAGAATCACCAAAGAAACTGGAAAAAAGCAGTAACAATAGCAAAAAAAATGCACACAGAGTCAACCACTTTTTCACATTAATCCTGTGCACGTGTGACAACTTGTTACTTTTTTTCCCCAGTGGAATGACATTAGGGCTTCTGAGTTTTAATTAAACAAAACCTGCAACTTCTCTTGATTTAGCAAAATGAAACGCCTTGAAATTGCCTCAAAATAACATATGCATGAAAATAGCTGGGAAATACAGACATTTTGCTTTGGAAGAAGAAAAGACAAAGTCTTTGGTCCTCAGGTTTTCAGTAACACAAACAATAAAAACCAAATAAGGGCCATGAAATCAATTTAGTTTTTTATTTTACACCTCTGTCACACTATAAGTTCAATTAAGAAATAGGACATTTTGATACCAAAACTTTTGATTTGCAAACCATAAAATTGAATTTTTTTTTTAAATCCGCCAGCTGGGGAGAGAGGTTGAAATTAAAAACTTGATGATGTTTTTGTCCCTTCAAATCCTGATGTTTTCATACATATATTATGGCTCAGCATTAGCATTATGCTCAATGTTATTTAACTTCCTACCAAAGAGAAGCCTTGGCTGTCAAATACACTTGACAATGTGTACCTGTATTAAATACACTATAATGAACGTTCATGGCTTCTTTTTTGGCCCTTTTAATTTTCATGCAAATTTGTGATGTTACTTTAAAATGTGAAAAAAATCTACCCTTCCATTTGGATACTCACAAAAAAAACCCCCAAGAACGTGTAGACTATTGGCATTTTAAGATGTTGGTCCTAATTCTTGTTCTTTTTCATCCTTGTAAATGTGAAAAATACAAATAGAGAAGGCAGTAAGTGCTATACATTGAAATGGTATAAAAAATAGATATAACCAGGATATACTTTTCCTGGTGCTTGCAAAACCAGGCTTACATTGCTAAATAGTACATTTACTTAATTTATTTATGTGTTATTGTGTTTTCCTTTTTATTTTTGATTTTGATTTCTAAAAAGAGCAAATGAAAGCCTCTAATGCTCCAAAGGGTGACTACTTTAAAACCATGTGGGTAAATGAAAATATTCTTCAGTTATAATGAGATCCAATCAAATTAACTCCCTAAATTAAAACACAAGAAGCTGGGAGTGTTTTCTACATATTCTCTGTCTTCTTACCAGCCTCAGATTTTATCAGCAGTTTCCTCAATCAGAAAAACCACTGTGTTTCAGTAGTCATTTACTAATAGCCTAAGTTTGAAGATGGCAAGAAAACTGTGATAGCAAAGGCAGCATCTGCACCTGGCCACCAGTTTTAAGCAGAAGATGGAGGTGATGGATTTGGATGACTAATAATATTTTATAGCATGTTCCTGTGTTTGATTCCTCTCTGAGACCAAATCCCTGGGAAGGATGAGGTGTAACAGGACCTGGAAGTTAGATCTAGGGCACGTGAGTGCTCACAGTCTGACACAGACCTATCAGAAGGAGATTTCATAGGAGAAAGTGGAATTAAATGGACTGACAGCTTGCTGACTGTCAGTATTGTGTGATGCCATGTAGGCAATGTGCTGGTGGACATGGTTTGAGCATCTGTGTCCCCTGGTGAAAACAGAAATTCTGCCTCTGTCACCTCTGTGAGGTGAAAACAGAACCAGCCTATCCCAGTTCCAAAGGGGCTTTATTGACCATCCATGGACTGCTTGGCCATGAGATCCAAAGGAGGGCAGCAGAGCTGGGGAAGGGTCTGGAGCACCAGGAGCAGCTGAGGGAGGGCTGAGCCTGTAGAAGAAGGAGCCTCAGAGGGCTCACAGCCATCTCTTGCTGGAGTTGTGTTAAGAACTCACCTCCTGAAATGTGGCAGCAGTGGTCACTGCAGGTGATGCCCAGTGAAGTCAAAGGTACCTGAGCTGACAGGGACATGTCCTCTCACAGCTACAGGAGCTGCAGACATCCTTGATTGTTGAATCTGGCTTAATCTCAAATTTACACAAGGCTGCGATTCCTCATGCTGCACCAGCTCATGCTGAGTAGTCTTTCACTGAAAATATTTTCTTAAATGACACTGAAAGGCTCCAGTGACAAATCATTGTAGTTTTGTATTTCCATTTATTTTATTCTGAGATTTGGTACTGATATAAAACCACCATGAACCTGTTAATGATATTTCATGTGCAGTAATGTCAAACTATTCAATCAGTCGCATCATTACCTTTCATATTAAGCATATTTAGTTTATTCAGTTGTAACACAGCATTTCAAGCACTAAAGGTCTCCTTTCCCAAAAGTACTCACTCATTTCAATTTCATTTCATATCATCTCTCAAGATGTGTATTTTGTCTTGATTTTAGATGAAAGCCAAAGGGACAAATTCTTTATATCACCTAGCTGAGAAAACCTGAAGATTTGTTCCTCAAAATAGGCAACTGAAAATATTTGGGCTGTTTCTTTATAAGGCTAACAGAAGGCTGAACTTTTCAGGTAGTTCCTAGAGAAGTTTCACAAAGTCTTGGAAGGGCTGGAGGCATTTATAAAATTGGTGGAAATGCCAATTAGATGTCTGGATCACCCTGCAGGCAAGGCAAGATGTAGTTTCCAGTTGGGAAATGACACTGCACTTGATCGTAGTGAAGGGATTGAGAAGCACTCAATTAACTTTATATATCCATCTATACATGTCTGGCAAGCTGCTGCATCTTACTGGGTGTTGTGGAGCTTACTGGGAGTTGTGGAATTTACAGGGGGTTCTTTTGGCATAAAAAGGGAACAAAAATCTTTCTTTGTGAAAGTGTGTTTTTGAAGTGGCTTTACAGGTTTGGGTATAGGGTAAGGAAACAGCAACATTTGGATTTTTTAACCTCAATTATGAGTATTACAAAAAACTACATATGACTACAGTTATAAGGATTGCTAAATGCAAAATCCACTAACACACCTGCAACACACCAGAAATTGAAACAAAAGGCACATTAAGCAGCAAGAAAGTTCTGGACAAAGAAGTTTGATTAATCCTCTGACAAGTGTCTAAATTCCTGTGGTTCCTCTAAATTTAGCTCTGCTGGGCTGTGCCTGCTGCCTTAGGGAAGCAGGGACAGAATTGGCATTGCACACCTTTACTGCTGCTTCTGCTTAACATCAACATCCAGGACAGTCATCACTCAAACCAAAATGAAGTTCCAAAAGATTTTGGAACAACTGAAAAAGCCAGAGTTTTATGGCTCTTTCCCTCACCTACTGCATAATCTATAAACTATTCCTTGTTGGAAATGAACTTCTAGTCAGGATGGCAGAGGACCAGTGTGTTATATATCCATATATAATGTAGGAATGTTTCATTCAATATGCTGCAAATCTTGCTATTAAGAATTAATAATTCTCCTCCTGCAGCAGTCTCTTCAATGCATCCAAAAATTTGCCATTTCTGAACATATCCCCAGTCAGGAAAGTCACCTACTCTTGCAGGGTATGGGTCAGAAGAAAACTATTTATGGGATTTTAATATAGAGTTTAGCAACAGCAGAGTTTAAAAACAACCTTTTTCCAATGGACAACTTTGAAGACTCCTACCAGCTTCCTCATTTTGCTTGGAATTCAGATGGCAGCAGAAGGAGATGCTCCTCGAGGCAGAGTGTGGAGGCTGGGCCAGTTTCTGCTGCCCAGAGCTCTCCTATTTCCCTGTTTTGTACCCACTGGTTTAGGAATATCACAAGGCACACCAAAGGCAGCCTTTCTTTGAGTTTTTTCATGATGTTGTGTTTTGCCTCCCTGCCCCTGCTGGTCCTCTCCTTCTTCACAGCCTTCTGCAGGGAGGTCACCACCAACTGCAGGCCACCAGCTTGTGTTTAATTTAAACAGATCTGCCAGTTTAAATGTGTGCAGGTGTCCACTGCTATCCTCAGGAGCTTCTGTGGCCTGCTCAAGGGATTTAGTGACACAGGTCTGTGAAAATAAAAAAGCAGGGAAAAATGTGTCCTGCCTGCTTTCAGGAAGAAGCAGGATGAAGCTGAAAGATGGGAATGGATGCGCATCTGGGCCATCTGCTAGTCCCCACATCCAGGAAAGAGCTCATTTGGAGAGGATCTGAACCACATGGAACAGCCAATGTCCTGTGGCAATCATTAAGTAGCCAAATGTCTCCTTGGGTTCCCTGGGAGAGATGAAAATAAAGATCAATACGTGTATGATGAGACTGTTCAGAAAATTTGACTTCAAGGTAGCTGTGCTCCTTGACTGGGTGCATTTAATGCAAAAACCCACTGATCTTAGGGAATCTCTTCCTCAGGAGTCCCAGGTGATTCCATCTCAGACATATAAATAAACACCTCTCATGAATAAACAACTTGAGAAAATCTTCTCTGCCCATCAAGTTTTCTCCACCAATAATTTTTATCACTTTCCATCAATGTTTGGATTCTTTGAGGATTCTGTAACAAATGTGTCCTAGATTTTGTCTCTAACAAGAAAAGAACAGATGCAAGTTTAGTGAATATTGAGTTTTAAACTCGTCCCGCGGTGATTTGTGGCTGTGTCACTGCAAATATTTTTCAATGTCATTGCCTAAGCCCTGGCTGTCACTAACGTGGTCAGCTAGGGAATAGAAGGCCTAACACTATGATCTTGGTATTAATGGGAGCTGTTGAGAGTGGCAAAGGTGATAAAGTATTGTTTAGTTATTGGTGCCGTACTTTTGCTGCAGGACATTATTATAAAATGTTGTGGTTTTTGTCAGATTTCAATCACCTCTTCAATAACATATTTAGAAACTTACTACAAAAAAAAACATCTTTGAGGGTTTTGGGATTTTTTTTTTGTCTTTTTATTGTCTTTTTTATTGGGCTTCTTTGCTTTTAAACCACAACTGGAGCTAAGTAAATTTAACAGCTTAAAGAAAAAAAAGATATTTCAGACTGTGTCTAAAGTCCAGTTTATTTTCAGTTTCGTTGGACTTATTTTTATGCAAATGTTTTAGATTAAATGCTTAACTCAAACTGGGGGGGAAAGGAATCCCTGTGATCTGGGCTGGATTGGCAGCTACTAAAGGCAGTACAGTTCAGCTCCTATTCCAGACCTCTGGATATCTGGTAGTCTCTGCTTCCTCCTGCTGTGCATGTATATTTTATACTAATGTTAATGGGAGTTATGTGTGGATATTCAGCAGAGAGAGCACACCCCATTTGGTAGGTAAATTTATGTGTCGCTCTTTTTCATTATTCCCCAGACCAGTACAAGGAGAAATAGATGTAAGATTTATAAAGCTTCTACAATATCCTGTTTTGCCACATTGTATTCTAGCAAGGGCATGACAGGATCACTTGCCTCACCCTTGACACCAGAGGACCACAAATTAATGGCTCATTGTCACTGTCATTAAGAGTAGCCCTGCATGTTTTGAAGTTATAATTTAAAACACCTGAAATCCAAGCTTTTATTGATGGCCAAGATTGCTCCATTTTAAACCTTTTGATGAATATATTCACTGTTACTTTAAATGAGGCACGGTCTCTCTTTATAAAAAAAGGATATAAAATTAGATTATGAGAGTTTATACAGCTTTTAAATATCAAGCTGTCAGGGCTTGTTCAGGTAGAAATATTATAATCGAAGAATGGTGAAGAAAGAGTTTATATTAGAGGGAGGGTTTTTGAGAAAATTCATACCAAGTAGAATATAATGGAGACAGGTTTTTTGCCAGTGCTTTGGCTCTGCTGACCTCCATTTGCAGCAGAGATTAGCCTGATAAAGCAGACACAACCTCAATAAAACGCTAACAATGGAAAGAAGTAAATAGAAATCATATTAAGCAGCAGCAATATTGCATGAATTGAAACAAAAATTTAGGTATAATAGCCTTGGTGGGTTTTAATATTGTTCCCAATCGCATCACAATATGAATCATATCATAGTGATTCTAAATAACATTTATCATCTTTAAATCTTCTCTCCTAGAAGATGACTCACATTATTTGAGAGAGTTTTTTTGAAGAGTTCATACATAATTAAATGTGCTGGAAGCAAAGGGGATAAAATGCCTTGAGAAACAGCAACTTTTTGTTATATGTTCAATTAAATGCAACAATTACATATTTATTGTTATTTTGCTACCTTGCAGAAGTTAAATGAAGAGAATAATAGAAAGGTATTGCAGGACAGGACTCAAATAAATCCAGATGGGAAATTTTATTCAGTTTTCAATTACTGTAGCATTGCTAAATTCTGGGCACAATCTGTAGACCATGACGAAATGAAAAGATTGGTCAAAAATGCATTCACAGGGGATTAGAGGCTAAATATAACAGAAAGATGGTTCAATTCATTTTGTCAGAAAATTATCTGTCCAAGGGACTATATCTTCATTTACAAGGAAAAAATTTAATCCATCACATGGATGGACTTTGCTTTTCAGGGCACACTGGGGTTCAAATTGCAGGGGTTCAACTTCTCAGTGCATCAGGACAAGTTTGAAATGGTCAAGGAAGGCTCCAGACTCAAAGGGGAGAGGTAAGAGATGATGTCAAACCCCAAAATTTTTACCATCCTGGCTCCAAAATGGTGATGGTGGTGATATGTTCACTCCCAGCCATGTGAAAAAATCCCATGGCTGGGAAGACACCAGTCTGTGTCTCCCTGAATGAAGGAAAGGTCTTTATTCACCCACAGAGCCACTTAGGAGGACTTAAATGCAAATGTTGATGTTGAGGGCAAGGCCTTGCAAGTGGAGCAGGAGTTTGAGCTGTTTTAGGGTGTGTCTGAGTCAGGGCCTTTCAGACAGAATGCCCAGGAAATCCCTCTCCTCTCTTATCTTGTGGGAAGCACCTTGCACAGGAGTTTGACTTCAGGACAGAGGAGCAGTGTGGAAGAGGTTTTACAGGGACTTCTGTGAGCCAGGAGAAGTTTGATGAGAGGATCCATGTTTGATGAGAGGATCCATGTTTGATAAGAGGATCCACGTTTGCCCCTGAAAGAATTCCCTACCAAGGTCATTGACATAGAAACCAAGAAAGAAAGAAGGATAAACAAGAGAAACCTGCAACTCTGTTCCAATGAGCAATTTGTCTTTCCTGACCAATGAGTAAAGTGTAAACTGATGAGCTTTTTAGGAATGTATAAAAAGCATGCATGCTAGGATAAAACCAGTTTGAAGCCTTCTGAAAAGGGAGTGTTGTATTGTCCCCATCTCAACTATGGCAGTCATGGATGTGGAGCCCAAACAGGGGAAGGAATCTAAGTCCAGAGGATGGATAAGGAGTGAGGCTCTGTGTGTCCTGCTGGCCAATGCACCTCCCGGTTCTGCAGGGGGGTTTTGTGGGCTGCAGCCAGAGGAACATTCCCATTTTGTCCAGAAAGCCTGGCTGGTGCCTCATGCACAGCTCTGGGTGCTCCTGATGGCAGGTGCCAGCAGGACTTTGCAGATGGGCTCTGGTTTGAATACTTTGGACATCAATAGTGACTTGGGGATAGCTGACATGAATTGAAAAATGAGAAATGTGGGATATTTATCCATTTAATATCATGAAGTCTGATACTGATGGTACCTAACCAAGATCAAATAGTGCAGTCTGTCACCTACAATTTATCACCTTTCACAGACTAGGTCTAGCTGGCTAAATATCCAACTTTACTAATTAAAGGGTTAATTCAGAGGTCCTAAATCGGGGACTATCTTTAGACTTTGTTTCTCCCTGTTTGTTCCAGGACATGGCAAAAAGGATCATAAAAGTCATCTATAGGAAAAACAGAGCAGCATTTGTGTATTTCAGGATGGTGATTTGAAAATACAAATTGTAGGTATCCTTGACTGGTCAAAGAGTGGACAGGTAGCATCCAGCAAGAAAAATTATATTATGAAATATAAGTACAGCATATATTTCTTGGTATTTTATGGTATATTTTAGTCTATTTTATGGTAGGGCATACATGTCATGATTTTATATTTTAAGAAATGTAAGAACAGATTCATACATTTAGAACAGAGGTTAATAAAATGCAACAACTCAATGAAGTGATCAATTAGATGGAATGAATAAAACTAGTTAAGAGTTAGTAATCAGCAATGAGAATAAGCTAAATTTCACTCAGATGGCTAATTAGCAAAAAATGAATTTGCTATTTTTTATGTTTAATTTAGGTCTCTATAAAGTGTATTTTACATATCTAAAAATGAGTATAATATTTTTTATTCATGACTGTTCACAGACTATTATTTAAGTTGCTTCTCTCTGGCATCATGGCAAAAAATGTGAATACAGAAAAGGAAAGGCAGGAGAAAATGACCAGGTATGGCAGGAAGAGATGAAACAGTCCATTCAAGAGAATGCAGAAGGAAGAGCAAATGAAAGAGGAGAATGGCCAGTGACCAGCCTGGCAAAATCCAGCCATGGACAAACTGTAAAATCATTCAGGAGATCAAGGAGGAACAAGATCAAAGAGTGGTGAGAAAATTAAGTTTTTGTCATCAGAGACTTTAGAGAAAACGAAGGCCATTTCTCTGAGCAATGCCATGGCTGGGTTTTTCTTTGGCCCACACAGCAGCTAACAAAGCAGCTGTTCCCTCTGTGAGTACACAAGACATTTTCTCTGGGACTCTAAGGTGTTCAGTAGCCAGAATTAATCTGCTCTCTGGAGGGGCATCACCTGCCAGTGGCTTTCTGCCTAGGAATCAATGCAATTGCCAAATTGTGTCCTAGCAGGGGACAGAAAGAGCAATTGCTCACTCATGGTCCTGTTCACTGTGAGCAGCCCTGAATGGTGACTGGTCAAACCTGCTGAAATCCTCCTGGTTTGGAGCAGAAAAGAACCCTGGGATGGTCAAGGGAATAACCAGTGCTTGAGTTTGAGTTCACACCCTCTAGCTGCTCAGTAGCACTGGGAAGCTACCACGACCCCATCAGGAAATTTGGGATGTCCCAAGGATGACAGATCAAGATCTTCACCTTTTGAAAATTAATTTGTTGGACTTGACCGGGCTGAGCTGAAAATGTGGGGAGTTGGAGCTCACAGTGGGTGTGGGCTGGGCAAAACACACGGGGTGCCCACTTTTATTCAGACACTGTGATTTAATTCTGCCCCCTTTTTAATGGGAAGCAGGCACCACCAGGACAGGGAAAGTGGCAGGCTGCTGTCCTGCCTTCTGCTTTTGTCAAGAAAAAAAAAGAGAGAAAAACATAGCACTTAGGAGCAATTTATTTCTCATATAAGAACAATGAACAAGCTGCCTATTTTTGCCATGATTAAATAATTCTTATTTTCATTAAATTCTCTTGGTATTGATATCTTTGGGCTCTTAGGAAAAAAAATAAAATGCTTTTTTAACCTTGTGACTTTAAATCTTTGTTATTTGTACTCAAAGTAAAACTGTACACTATTTTTAAGGTTTTTTTAGACATTGTAGCAAGAAAAATTAAATATACTACTAACTTTTCACATCTTCTATCTAATTTGGACACCTAAACTGACCATTTCTGGTGTATGCATCAGTTCATTAATACAGGAAAATATGCTATCAAACAGACGATCAAATTTCATGTAAAATAAGCTCCAGCATTAAAACTGTTCCTGGTATTTTATGTGTAACTCTGTGGGTAGATATATTTCTTGCTACCAGAGCAAAACTGATTTGTGTGATGGTTCCCCATCACGAAATCACTTGGAAGGTTGTGAGATAAAATGTCGCTTAGGATAATGTAATTGGCCTTAAGGTACAGGAGTTGAATTATTTTCAGTGATTTATAATCTGGAAATTAAAGACTCACTCATTTTCTAATTTAATTCCATCTTCAATGGAAAAATGTTCACTCTGAACTAAATTGGCGAGTAATGTTGCTAATTCAAATGCAGATGCAATTTCGATTCTGGTAGCAGTTTGCTGTGATTGACGAGTCCCCAATGGATCATAATGATTCTTATCTCCCAATCTCACAAATTCTCTAGCAGTTGTGATAATAACTTCAGCTAAGGAGAAAAGGCAAAAAATAAATTCTCTGCCGCACTGTCAATTCAGGCTTTGCTTTTTTCCTGACATGGAATGGGGCTTATTTCAAATCTATTGCATGTTGGAGACAAATATGAATACTCATTGCTAAATTCTGTGTCATTGTAAAACTGCAGTTTAATTGTTTACTGATATTCTTCTCTTTTCCTTTTAAATATTTCTAAAAAATATTTCAGATTTCTCATTGTTAATTAGCTGAAGTTATATTTAGGGAGATTTATTGGTAGGTGCAAAACACTGGGGACATACCCAGCAGTTGTACCATGAGCAATATTTTATATTTTAAAATATTTATTCTATTTCAAAATATACTAATGTATCATTTATTTTCTCAATTGTTACACTAAAACTTGGCACAAGCTATGGTGATGCCATGACTGTAAAAATGGAATTTTCTTTGCCAGAGACAGGCTGGGAGTGGTCACAGATTTATTTCTATTTCCACAATGAACTCCCATTGATGGGACGGTGAATCAGATGAAAGGAATGTGAGGCCTTGCAAAGCAAATGGTAGAAAGACTACAGAAAAAAGTAACTTATAAGGGAATAATATAGCTAATTTCAGGGCATGATGGGGAATACGAGGAAGGTTACTTGTTCTCATGCATATCTTAACATTTTTGAGGATTTATTATTTCAAAGTCTTAATGATTTAATGGCCTTAATAATCTAACTCCTAAAAAAGCGAGTGCCTGATATCTTTATTTCAGAAGAAAAATCTCTTTCTGGGGAAAATCCTGCTCTCCTCCTGCTCACCCACTTCAGCTGGGTTTGCTCTTCTGACAGAAGCTGGCAGAGGAAAGGGTGAACACAGGATAATTAAGAACGAGGCAATTAGCACAATCAGCAGACCTGGCACATTCTCACACTGGAAAATGCAAAGTTACAAGAAAATTCTTCCCTTGGGAAGTGAAGCCCAAAGAAGGGGAAGGTGGAAGGTCTTGTGAGAAGTTCTCACCAGTGGCTGGGGATGGAGGTGCAGGTGAGAGGTTCCCCCAGCAGGCATCCCTGCCTGTGTGACCTGGCAGTGACCTGGGGACAGCCACCAATCCAGCCAGGTGCAGCCTCTCCTTCTGTGGGATCAGACCCATCCCACACCCCCCAGCAATGGAAAGATCTTGGAGAAACAGCCTCACAAAGGGAAGGATTGCCCAGCTGCATGTGCCCGGCCAATGTGACTCACCTATTGCTTATTTGCAGCAATGGTTTTTTTAATAAATATTTGCAAGAATGTGTTTCATTATTAAATTCCTTGTTTTTCCAGTGCAATAAAAGTTAAAATACAAGACAAACCAAAATACAGTTTAAACACAGTTTTTCTACTGAAGGACGAGGAAGACATGAGGATATTTGACTTGAACCAAGTAATCCATTTTACTGGAAAGAGTGTGGATCTTGATCTATTGCTGACCAGACTCAGCAGAGGTGAAAACACCACATTTATTTGGGTTTTGTTTGCAATGGTCAGGCTGAGAGCTGAAGTGATGGAGCTCTACCAGCTTTGCACCCTCTGGGCCAGGTTGTTTGTGTCATTAAAGTATTGACAGCGCTGAGGATCAGTGGAAGTGGAATATTGCTGAAAGATCAAAGAGTCCCCCTTTGAACACACTTTATTGCCTTGTTCATCTTATCAGCACTTGCCATTATTAACCTGAGGATTTCTGTCTGGGTGGGCTGTGGAGGCAGAGGATATCAGGGGGAAGCAGTGGCAGGAGGAGGACAGCTGAGGTGTGCAAGAGATAAGGTGATGTGGTCTTCCCTTTCACCCACCCACATTGCAGGTGCTCATATAAATAAATACCCCAATATAATAGAAATGCCCCAAGAAAAGTCATAGAGAGCAGAAAGTCCTCTTGGGGAAAAACAGGAAATAGTGGGATCTGCACAACCAATGGCATTGACTGTGACCTGGGAGAGAATAAACCAGCCCAGTCTGATGTTATCTGTCCATTTGTCTTGCACTGTGAGGAGGGACTGTGCCATGGAAAATAAGTCTGGAACACTGTAAGGAGCTTTTAGTGCATAATGGAAAAATACTGCCTCCTCAGTTTAAGGGGAAAAAAAAGGAAAAAGTACCCGGCAGTGGATTTCAACACCCAGTGCAGCTGGTTTGGGTGGAATTGCATGCCAGATGTCTTTCTTTCATTCAAGGGTTATAAGTTTTCCAGAGTAAGATAAATATGTATGTTCTCCCTGCATTTTATGGAAATCTTCCTGCTTTATTTTTTTTTTCAAGAAAAAATAGAACTCCTAAATTGGAGCTTGGAATTATTCCCCTTGATCTATGAACCTGGCAGTAGAGGCAGAGCTGCTGTTCTTGCCCATGGCAAGAATTTTCTTCATCGTACTAAAAAAACTTCTGAAACTTTTTTCTTAAAATTAACTGCTTAATAAATGGAAACACCAAACAAAGGCAATTTTTATCATCATATTCAGAACGCTGTAAAAGTAGGGTTCTCTCAGGGGGAGCAAGTTTAGATAAAGCAGCAGAAACCACATAGGACATCAGACCCAGTCTCTTCACTGGCTCTCCCTTACTGGTAACACAGATTTTATGGGGTAGAGCTGCTGGGTGGGACCAAGGTGGGGCCATGCCCTGTGACAAGAGACCACCAGGACATGGATGCACCTGTTACAGACTGGAAAATTTCCCTTCTTTACCTCCTTCATTGCCACTTCACCCACTGAAAACGACACTTGCTCCTGAGCAGCCCCTTCCAGGATTGTCCTCTGGTGCTGGAGGGACACCTGGACCAGGGGTGTCCAGCCAAAGCCACCTGAACTCAACTGTGAGGTCTGCTCCTAAATGGGAGCTTTGAGGTACCACCAGCAGCAGAACCTTGGAGGTCAAACAGGGTATGAATCTGATTTAAGCTGGGTTTATATGAAGCAAAGAATCCCAGAGATTTCTGTTTGAGACTGGTCACCCTCATATCTCACAGCCCCAGTGCCAGTGAGACAGAGAACATCACGGTCAAGCAGTGGAAGGGATTTTTTTGTAAATTTTGTGGGGACTTACACTGAGCATTGGTGCTCAGTAATTCCAACAGCTGAATGCCTTTAAAATATACTGCTGTGCTCATAATGGCTTGCCAGTGTTTCACATTAACCTTTAGACTATTTGAATTTAACTCTGTAAGTAAGCTAGATAGCTTTCTAAAATGGTAGATAATATAACAAAAAAGGTGCAGACGTGGATGAAGATATGTGAGCAAAGCAGTTATTAAAATTAGAATGACTGATGCTATTATGTTCTGAGGTATCCTACATGTGCAGATCTAAGTGGCTGTTCTCTTTAATATGCACATGCAGCTGCTAATTGGGGGGCAATTAGGAGGTAAACTAACCCAAACTACACAAATAAACACAGGGCAACAGGAAAGAAAAGGCTCCTCTTTGATACTCCACAGTGTGCCGGAAGATTCCATGGGCTCCAGGGCCCAAATTTGTTAATAAAATCAAGGAGTTAAGTTTCCTTGTCCTAGACTCACATGCAAAACAGAAATGTAAGAATGTTTAGTGATAAACTCATTCGTGGCAGCATGTCAGACACCACAGACCTTCTGAGGGGATCAAAAGGCTCCACTAAAAAAAGCTGCCAAGAAATCAACTCAGGTTTCACACTGCTGGGTTATTTTGTACCCTCTGCATGTGTTAGTGGTTCTGGATGTCCTCTGAAAAGTTAAAGGCTTTCTGCTCAGTAAGTGGTTAGCTGGGAATATCATTGCATCACATCATATCCCACTCCACCTGCACATCTTTAAACCAGTTTGGCCATGGCAGTGGAAGCAGAACTGGGGCACATCCTCCTGACCCATGAACATAAAAATCCCTTTCATTCTGATAGAGGAGAGGAGAGAGCTGGGGAACATCTCAGACTCGCGCTGAAAGTTCCCTCGTGCAAAATATGAACTTGCTTTCCTCCTAATTCCCTGATGCATATCCCTGCCAGCCCAGAAACCCACACCCACTCACCAGGAATGATGTGTGGGAACAGCAACTGGCAGAATTACAGCGATGAGAAGCAGAAATCACAATTATTTGGAGGTGGACCTTATCTGTGAGGAAGCTGGAGGTCAGCTCCTTATTTACACAAGAGGACAGAAATTGCCACCTGACAGAAAAGATAAAATAGAGAGAATGAGGCATAAAAGTTTTCTAGTTTACTTATTAGCACTATATGTAATTGGATGGAAGTAGCAGGTTTCAAAAATTTGTCTTACTGTAATGACCATAATTTTTTAGAGATCGAAAATGAATCTGACTAGAAAATACCATTAAACTACCAACTTGCTTAAAATTTAAAGGGTAATTCACATATAATGCTTTTATTTAATAGCCCAATTTACAAAATGTCTAAAATTAATGCAGATCTTTTCAGGACAAAATCAGCTGTAACTGCACCAACTAATTTTTGCTCATTTGAACTGAATTATTAATAAGAGAGAAATATACCATATGTTCCCAAAAGAGCTGGATACATTTATTTCAAATAAAATTGCCGTGTTTGGTGGAATATAAGAGGTTTAAATGCTTTCAGAGAAATGGGTTACTTATATACTGATTTAATAGAGTATAAATCAGACTGCATAATTAGGGACACAGCTGTTTCCTAACCTAAAGCTGCCAGCTTTTGTTGGTTAAGTTCCTTTATCACCTGCATGGCTTTAATCAGCAATAATTTGTTCTTCTTGTGGAGCAATACAAGTTAATCAATAATTTTGCTGTTTGTACTATACTGGAAAAGGGCTTTTATGGCAGGTTTAGCTTAAACTGGGCACACATTCTCCTGACTCACTCACTTGATTTGTTTAATTTTATGGTGATCCTGATGCTAATTAAAAATGAAAGTATTTTTGGTAGCTAAACCTCTGCCTGAACAGGGTACAGAGATATATTGGGTTAACTTTTTAATGCACGTTCCTAAGTTTGCACTACATTCACATTTGGGCATAAATCCCAAATCCTTACCTGTAAGCTAAAACCCCATGGAAACTTCTCCCCTTAGAGCATATCTGGAAATTTCCATTCTTTTTGCTCCCAGAAACAAACAAAAAAGGGATAATGAGAATTTCTCTTCTAGTCAGTTTGTTTTAAAAACTAGACCAGACATCAAAACAAGACTCAGTGCATATTTCATCTACAACTGATGCACACATTGTTGGGACATAGCTTTATTCCTAGAAGGTCAAGAAGGGAAAGATTTTTATAAGTGAGTATATTTACACCTGATTTTCACTCATTTTGTGCTGTAATGTGAATTTAAGTGAGCAAAACTGTTCAAACTGATCTATGCATTATCTTCAAATGGGTTATTTGGAGGATTATACTTTTTAAAACTCACATCCATGACACAAAAAGATGGGAGACTTTCTAGTCCTTTGACATCCAGATGAGCCAAATGCCCAGGGCAGAGTGATGCAGCTCAGATGAGCATGAAAGAAGCAAAGTTTCTCTTGTAAATATTTTGTTTTTCCTATAGAGCTGTTCACATCTCATATTTTTCCTCTTCTCAAGAACGTTTTAAATGCTAATTCAAATCCCACCACGGTCCCCTTGGCTTTAGGATCTTGGGATGAGGGGGAAGACTATGGATAGGTCTGCTTTGAATTGAGATTTATATAATACATAAAATATGTTTGTAATAGATTCATTCAAATCCTAACCTCTAAAAATATGTAGACACATATATATGTATATTCTTAGCTGTTTGAAGATTGGAGTATGGTAATTTTAAAAGTCTTGAAGGACAAATGGTAGAATGTGACATTTCTAAATCAAATTCTTAAAGTGTAATTGGCCACGTGAAAGCCACTGGCTACTTTCAGCTACTTGTTGAATATCATAAAAAGCAGCATATGATACCCATTTAAACAAATTATATCTGAATATTGTTATTTGCATCCCAGTTATTTCTAACTATTGCAAGACTATACATCCACCTCTGCAAAAGGGGATGAATATTCCAGTCTGCCTTAGCACTGTGGAGGCTGCAGTAGCACCACCTTCAAGTAAGAGGATGTTCCTTAACTGCAAATGTAACTGTATTTTTATTTAGAGGTGGAGGAAGGAGATGGAAAGGGCTGTGAGAGATTCCTGATGCCAGGTTTATATTTTAAATAGTTATATTGGAAGTGCATCTGCTCCTTCCAGCCTTTCCCCTTGTCTTCCACAGGGTTACACACAGATAATCACATTCCTTCCTTTTAGAGCCAGAACATTCTTTTAAAACCCCAAAGAGACAATATGCAACTTTAAGTAGAAAATTGGCTTCACTCACAAATTATGCATTAAAGAGACTTTGTATCTCACTATATGTCTTGCTCAGAGGGAACTTCCACGTTCGCAGATTCCAGCTGTGCAAGACATAAAAATTTTATGCTGCAACTTTTACAGACTGGGAAGGACTTTCTCCACAGTTTCAGTTGTTTGAGGGAACTGTCACTAAAAAGTAAACTCTGTCTGACACTTTCTAATTATCTCTCTGTCCCTGAGGAGAAGATTAATGCCACCAGTGGGGACAATCTGGAACTTCTCACCAGCTGACTGAGAAATGTCCCAATTATAACCCAAAAATGTCCCTTCCACTCAGGGCCAAAGTTAAATACATAAATTTTAGAAGTAACTGAACATTGAATTGAATTGAATTGAATTGAATTGAATCTACAACCTTCTGTTCTAGAAGTAAAGAAAACAAGTTTTGCAGTGTTTTTCTTTCCTCCTTTGACAGCTCACGTCACCACTCTCTGGAGATTTCCTTAACTTGTTTAGATCTGTGGTTTCCTACAAAGAACTGCCTTCCCTGGCTTGATGCTGATGTAGAAACCATGGAAATGTTGTGCCCAAACTCATTCTCCACATGCTCCAAAACACAGGTATGGCCACACAAACATGAGCCATCCATTGTGTGGTCCATGGGCACCAGCAGATGCTCCAGGAGCAACACTCTGCCATCAAACACACATCTGAATTCCCCTAAAAAACCTTTCCCTGGGAAATTTTTGAAGTTTTGGTCAACAGAGTGAGTCCTCAGCTCTCCCATGGTGAAATACCTGTATTTTAGTTAATTTTCCTGCTGAGCTTTTTCTTCTCCCTGAATGTTCTTGCAGCCTTATTTCAGAGTATTTTATTCAGATTTATGAGTAGGCTTTCTGAGAATGGTTTGGGTTGGAAGAGACTTTAAAGATAATTTCCTTCCAACCTGCCATGAACAGGGACACCTTTCACTTGGAGGGCCAAACCCACCTCAGCATCCTTGTGTAATACCTATATTTTCAGCATTAAGAGTGAAAAACCCCAAAACTCCTTTCTAAATGGGAGTGTCCAGAGATACTCCCCTCTGCTGACTGGGGACTCCCCTCTGCCACGACTCAGGGAAGACATGATCTCCATAACTTGCTGATTTTATCTATAAATAATTTTAATGTTTCTCTTACTCTTCCAAGAAGCACCGTTAACAGTAATGGAAAAGTTATTTTGGGGACATTTGGTTTATAATGTTTACCACATTGCTACACAATATATGTTTTAGGTTTAAATCAATACATGCAAGTAAAGAACCAGCAATTAAACAACTGCTGCTTTCTATGCACAAAAAATGTGATTTTTCTGCTTCATATCTAACATCAACTGCAAATATATGTGCAGCTGTGAAGGCTTGGCCCTTAAGCCTTAATTTTGAAATGCTGAAAAAAACTGAGAAGGGCTTGTAAACAAGATATATTGGGCAATTCCTCCAGTGTACTTTGATCTATGTAATATAGGTCAGCGCTCAGTGCTTCATTCCACATTCTCCCAAATATCTAATTGCCTAATTATTGCATTATTTCACAGCCAGTTGGCTGAAAGGGTTTGTATGGGAGTGTGGCAGAATAAGAGAGCTGTCAGTCTTTGGTTATGGTCCTATAGTTCTAATTCAAGAATTAAATATCTGTCTTTTCTAAAAGTCATTACATGATTTATTGGAAAATTGGTAGAAACAGCCCTGGGGGGGTTGTGCTCAAAATCTGGTTTAGAAGAGTGGCTGCTAGCTATGACTTTTGATTTTCTTGTCTCAAAATGAATAGCACTGCCTGTTTCTATGCAAATTAAATGTTTGAATGTATTTTTTAAAGATAGCTTATAATTGTTAATTTAATTGTATTTCTTATGCAGAGAGGTGATTTGTGTTTTGCTCTTTATTTCTAGAGGAAACCCCTTTTGCTGCTGATTCCCCAGAAGTGCAGGACTGCTTTTTTTTTCTGTTGTTTGATAGCTCTAAAATGTCCTGCAGAAATTGTAGGTCAAGAATTACAGCCATGGTAAATCATGCCTCATGAATGAGAAGTCATCTGTGATTTCTCTGGGGTTTTTTTGGTCTGTCTTTAAAATGAGAGTAATATTCAGAAGAAAATAAAGGCTTCTTTAACATATATTGGCATAAATATGAACCATTCCCATATATGCATATTTTTGACATTGCAGCTTTGTTGACATCTCGAATTCAGGCTGCATCTACCAGAGAGGATGCTCTAAAAAAAAGCCTCAAAAAAACCCCCCAAAAAACTAGACCAACTCCCAGCAATTATATTTAAAAATGTAATTAAATTTCCTTTCTGGGTAGAAAAATGATCACTGCCCACCTTGAACCCAGAGGTGCCTCCATCCTCTTGATTGCTATGCAGCTTTCAACGATTTCATGGCCCAAACATCACTTTTTTTTTTGTGATTCCACCCTTTTCTTGTGCTTTAGGACCAAGAGAGGAATAGGTGGCTCATACATCCTCTGAGCACAGGGGACAGGACAAGGAATGGGTGTTGGCTGCTTCTCTGGGGGCTCAGTAGCCCCCAACTCCTTTGGAGTGGCCCAGCAATTTCATCACCAGAATTTCCTCTCTCTGCCTCTTTGCTGACCCATCTGCCTCTGTTTCTGAAACAACTGATCCACTTTTGTAATGCCAAGGAGCACCAAATGGTTCCCCTGTGCTGCCATCCCCAGAAGGGCTGCAGGAGGGACACAAGGACTGGCTTCTTTGTGGCTTCATTCACCTCCTTCCTTCCAGGAGCTGCCTCTCATTTCACGGGAGCTGGAGGCTCACAAAAATCAATAACTTCCTACCAAAGTGTCTGTCAAAAACAATCATGATCATGGCTAGAGAGAAAAAGTCACAAAAAATGCAGGTCTAAAAGCAGACAAGGGGTTAACTCTCCTATTTATCCATCTGATAATTTATAAGAATTATTTGCATTTATTGTCAGCCACTGGACTCACGTAATAGCCCTAAAGCTGCAAAGGGCAAATAGGAGGCACATGAGATGCAGCTGGATGGATACAATAGATTGAACATCTCCAAAGAACTCCCATTAGAGTCCAGTGGGTCAATAATCCACAAACCAAGAAGGATTTACATGATGGACCATAAAAGCTGCTTTGGAGCCATTTTATCAAGGCAGGATCTGGCTTTATGGTGATGTGCAGGTCTTGCTGCCTTTCATGATGGCATTTTAGTTTACAGCAAAACAAATAAATGGTATAAAATTAGTAAGGTGGTAACAGGATGACAATAGGTTATTTCCTTGATTTCATAAAATAACTCTCTGAGATCCATTGTATTTCCTACAATGAAACTGAAAACTTAGAACAAGGCAGACTCTGTACTCTGTGAGCTATGAATAAGATGCACCTTTATTGAGAATAACAGAGATAAAAATATATTTTCTACATTATTTTGTCATGGTATGCTCAGTAAAGACCTAGGGAAATAATGTGACCTATTTCCAGGTGTAGGCAAACTGGATTGAATCTGTGGCAGGAGGATGTAGAGGAGATGCCACTGTACCCTCTCCTTCAATTTATTTGCTCAAGGTACCCAGAAATTAACTTCACCTTGGTTAAATACAGAGCAGCCTCAAAACTCCTCTAATTTATGGCCATGAGGACTTCCAGTGTACCAGCTTCATTCCTTTCTCTGACAGAAGACTGCAATTTTGCATCAGCAGAAGGAATTAGGGGCAAAGTAACGGGAAACCCCCAATTTTATTGACTTTTCTTTTGTGTCAGGACAGTGGTATTAAATGAACATGGAAAACACCAGGTTTTATCTCCTTTCCCACAAAAAATACACAGAGTTAAAAAAAAAGCTCTGCAAGCACAACACGCAAGAAGATGATCATTGCACCTACGTGGTAAATCTGCAAAAGACTTAAACATTAAAAATTAATCTCAGGACTTTATTATTCCTTTGTAACTCAGCGCTGCAATGATCTTTGTGTAGTGGAGAGCTCTGCAGTGCTCATATGTGCTCTCCTGCCTCGGCAGAATGCCATGAATTAAGGATGGAGCGTAAACCTCGCCTTTGAATTTCCTGGCTTTTGTTGGTTTGTGTCATAAACTCAACATTATTCAAATCTGGGGTTTTGTATTTAATATTATTAAATGCCTCCTCATCAATGCCAAGTCTGTAATTGGTCACAGTGAATAGGTGATTAGACAGATAAAGTGCAATTGTGATTGCAAAAACTATCACCAGGTTTGCCGAGGACAATAATTATGTAGGTTATAATGTTTGAAAATATTGCCTAAATCTCCATCCCACATGTTGTTTGTGATGGAAAACAATTAGACAAAGGATTCTTTTTCTAAGCTGCCTCCGATTCAGATTTGCCTGATGAATGGTCTTTGTACTGAACCCAAAGCATTTGTTCCAAGTAAATTATATGTCATTGCAAATGCAAAAGGTCTGCTTCACAATGTTTATTGGGATAAATTAAATCTTCTAAAGATGGTAAACAGAAGGCCTCAATAATGATTCACTTCTGTATAGTTTAAACTGAAAAGGATGTTGCAGTTAGAAGGATGGAGATGAGGCAAACAACACTCCCTGCTTTGTATTAACAACATAAGAGGTACAATAGGGAAATTTAATTTGATACTGATCTACATGAGGCATAACACAGCAACACAGTTTCAAATGCTACTTTTCTAATGGCAGCCTTTGAATTGCAAATTTCCACCAAAGCCAGCTGATTCATTACTTGAATGAGTTCCCAATCCAGCCAAGGAGTTTCTCTCCCTGCTTCCATAGGGGCAGGAGAAGGCTCTCCTTCCTTACTATCTCAGGAGTGGGATATAAAACCCGAGGGATGATTTCCTTGGGAAAGCCTGGAAGGTGCCAGGCACACAGGCAGCCTTTCTAGAGCTCAACAGAAAAAAGGAGATGTTTCTGCCTTTGCTGCAGCAGCCAAATTTCTGCTCTCAGGGAAAGGTCAGATCCTGGAATACTCCTCAGCCCTTTTGGAAGCACTCACCTTGTGCTGGGAAAGAACACTGCTCAAAGTTGGCAGTGCTTGGAAAACATTTTATGGCTTCTGTGGGCCCTCCAAAAACCCACTAAAAGAAATGGTAATCTTTCCTTTAATGCTCTCAGGCTCCTGATGGAAAACGCTGTGAGGATGGCAGAGCCCTCGGGAGCAAAGGAGCCTTGGGCAGGCGGCGGCGCACACACGAACCCATGAGCACAGAGAAATCTCCAGGGCTTTCTCACTGCCTGGGAGAGGCTGGGCTTCAGCCACTGCACCTGTGAAAGGACCCAGTGGGCTGCCTGGGAAGCTGTATTCTCCTTGAGCCTAAAGGGAATACATGGGAACTTTAATGGGTGTCAGTTAATTAGTTTACAACCGAGCTTAAAACAATTTCTGTCCATGTTTGTCAGGTCTTTTAGTCCCTCCATTAGCTCACTCTTTCAACCATTATGTGTCTAAATTTCCAGCTCACTGAAATCTTGTTTACAGGTGATTAAAAACTGTCCTATGGACTATTAAAGTGCTCCACAGAAAATTACTAGCTGGTACTCAACCACTTTGTTGTCTCTGTTTTTAGAATATTTGTTTCTTTTAACCCAAGTTCTTCATTTCAGGCATTTGGGCTGCCTGCAACATCTCTTGAAAGGTTTTCACCAGTACTTACTGTTCATTAGTATTCACAGTCACAAGAACACCTTTAACTCACATTCATGCACACACTCCCAGACAAAACCTCCACTAATGGGAATTCATACCTGATCTCGAACACGTTGGTAATTAAACATCCATAAATGTTGAAAAATAAATAAAGGTTTGCTTGTTACTTGGAGGTGGCAAACAATTTCCTATTTGCTTCTAGGACACACTCCCCATCCTTCATACACCCTGAATGTTCTGCCACCTGAGAGGACTGGCAGGAAGTCAGAAGGGGAGTTTGAAATTTCCCAGCTGTTCAGCAGCTGGGCAAAGGGGATGTGCAGCAGAGCAGGCACAGAGATCTGTGGTCACAAAAAACATCAGCAGGAGCGGGACAGAGAAGGAGCTTCAGTACTTAAGGTAATGCCAGTGAAATGTAGATAAGCACATATTGCATCTTCACCTCTGAGGAAGGCACAGACAATATAGACAAGATATGAACACTCTCCTTTAGTGCTTCCAATAATTTGTAAATAAAAAAATGCCTTTGTGACCTCCAGGTTTCCCCCTGCTTAGCAGATGGCCAAAGGAAGCAGTTACAGTGTGTACCAAACCTGCAGAGTTTTCTTCACAAAACAATTCACTAAAATCCTTTATATGAGAACAAGCTTTCATTAATGACCTCTTTGAATTTTACTGGTGAGCCCAGCAATAATACATGGGCATTGTTAGAAATGTAAATGTAAAGAGATAAGGAAATTTTCAGGCAAATCTATATTTAATTTCAAAGAAAAGCTGCTCATTTCTAATGGCCCTGTTTGCATGGATATCTGATGGTAAGGCTAGGGGAGGGTCACAGCAGATAACACCTAACAGGATCATTGAATGAAAAACAAATATTTATTTTCTCTTTGTCTCTTTGGGACTCATTTGCATTAAAACTGCAGCTTTCCCAGAGACTGTTAGTGAAAAAAAGCCACCCTAATTTATGCATTTAATATTAGGAAGGCTCTTAGAGATTAAGGTTATGTAAAAGCTGATTCCACTCCACATCCTCATCTCTCCACAAAGAACACGAAGCTGAGATGAACGGTTCGGGTGCTCCGTTTGTTGCACACCTCAAATTTGCATTTTATTGCACCTATGTATTTTTATAACTGTATTATAGATCCTACTGTCACACTTGGTTTCTTTCCTGAATTCCAGCTGCTATTCCACAAAGCTATTTGTCACTTATTTTAACCTTGAGCATGCAAAACTCCTCACAGGTTTAAAATTAAGCAAGAGCTTACGTGAAGAGACATTTAATGCATTCAGGCAGTGTTGCCTCACTACCTGAAGCTGTTTTGTGTTATCTCCAGTGCCCTCCCTGGTCTTTGGCTCTACAAAAACCTTTTTGTTGTCATCCTTAATGCTGTGAGATTCCTTCCAGAAACGAAGCAAATGGGTGTAGATGCATTTGACATTGAATAAGTTTATATTTGCTGAAGGCTGTTAAACTCGCTGTCATTTTGGAACCACAGAGTGGTTTGGGCTGGAAAGGACCTTAAAGCTCATCCAGTTCCACCCCCTGCCATGTGCAGGGACACCTTCCACTACCCCAGGGTGCTCCAAACCCCAATATTCAACCTGGCCTTGGACACTTCCAGGGATCCAGGGGCAGCCACATCTTTCCTGGGCACCCTGCGCCAGGGCCTCCCCACCTTCACAGGGAGGAATTCTTTCCTAAAATACCATCCAAAACTTCTTTTTTCCATTTACAAGTCAGGCTTGAAGCTTCTGTGAGGACAATAACTCCCCCAAATCGGGCTATAACTCCCCCAGGCACATTTTGCACCAGGGATGCTCCCACCCTCACAGGGCATCCAGAGCCTGTCATAATCCTTGTGTCCTTGCTT
>JAYDZK010000271.1:30163361-30174149 GCA_034509185.1 Euphonia xanthogaster
TTTTTTTTTTTTTTTTTTTTTTTTTTTGTTTTTTTTTTTTTTGTTTTTTTTTTTTTTTTTGTTTTTTTTTTGTTTTTTTTTTTGTTTCTGTTTCTGTTTTTGTTTTGTTTTGTTTTGTTTTGTTTTTGTTGCCACTCCAGGAATATTTCAAGTAACCTGTAAACATGCTCTGATATTCCATTCCATTTATTTGTGTTCTCTTCTTGTGCAGACAATGTGAAAAATAAAAACCAACCAAAAGAAAACAAAAAAATCCATGGCATTTCTGAGCCTTGTCCAGTTTAGAGAGCAAAAAGCTGAAAAGGTAGGATATCACTGGGTCTCAGATGATCTGCAGGTGTAATTCTCAGGCAGAAATCACTGTTCCAAAGTTATAAGTTGTTCCATGAAAACAAGGAAAAGAAAAAGGAAGGAAGATAGTTAAATCCACACAAAAACATCGAGCATTTGTACACACACATAGACCCAGACAAAAAATTTTATTTGCCATTTAAAAAACATATTGTGGCTTAAAATCAGTGTTTGCTTGACCATTTGCTTGTATAAAGTGGAAATATTTTCTGCAAGTAATGTCAAGTAAAATATTTTCACCAGGACTCTGAGTTCTAGAAAAGCTGTCTGGGAGTGGCAGGAACAGCTTGAACTACAAAAAGAGAAAAAAAAAATGAAAGTACATTTTAAAAGCAATAAATTTTGAATGATCTGGTACTGAAAAATAAGTGACCTATACTTTCAGCCAAATAGAACTTTTCAGAAAAAGTCTCTTTGCCTTCTGGCTATATCTGGAAAATTTCAGAATAAACTACTCCAAACTAGCGTTAGTAAAATCCAAATATGATTATTTCAATGTGACATGAAGAAAGCTTGTGCAAAAAGAGAGGACTCCATACAACTAAGTGTAAAAACTATTTCTAAAAGAGCATTTAAACAGAACAATTTTAATTTTAGAAGTGCTTGTTGCCAGAACCAGGTATCCTTTTACTTGCCTTTGATATGCAGCAGCAATATGTGAAATTCGTGAAATGGTCCAAGCTGAATACAAATCAAATTACTTTGGTCTTTTCAATCTACCAAATCTTTCATCTTTTCCCTGGTCGCCTTTTCTTGCTACATTTCCTTTATCTCTGCTTGCAGTTTTAAGAAGTGAATGGCAAAGAGTCATCTCCAGTTCATCTGAAGATAAAACCCATTAAGCTGTTGTATTCACATTTAATTAATGTTTTCCAACTCTCATTTCCTATTTGCCTCCTGAAAATCTTGCCTAAAGTGCTATATGCCAAATAAAATAACTCAGGTAAGGGATATCTGATCCAAATGTTTCACAGGAGATGACTGGATAAGATAACTCTAAGGAGTTGATAATTTTTATTATTTGTGGACAGCCTTTCTAGCTGAGTTCATTCAGTGCAGACAGACTCTTATCCCTCAGGGATGAATGCTGCAAACTGAGCCTTTCCTTTTATTTTTCAAGCATTGCCCAGTGCTGATACAATTGCACTTTTATCTTTATTAATTCCGAGGGTGGGCAGTTACCCCGATGAATCGGGGGCTGGAATGAAATGAAAAGAGCCCATTCCTGCAGATCAGTGCTGCCTACAGGTTTACAAACACTAATCCAAGCAAGACACAGAGCATCAGGCTGGGAAAGAGGGAGATTTTCATTTTGTGGGCACAGCAAGGTGACAGAGGTGGCCAGGGACAAGGTGATGGGGTTGTGTCTCCGGAGCTGGAGTTCCCCACGCTCCCAGCCATCAGTGCCATCATCTCCTGGAGCTGGGGCATGGAATCCTGCTTCTGCTGAGCAGAGCAGAGAATATCTGTGCCATTCCAGGCTCTGTTTGTGCCCTCCTGCTCGGCACAAGGGAGAGCATTGAAGCAGGAGGGCAAGGAGATGTGCGGGGCAGGGGGAAGAGACACCGGGCATGGAGAGCTGGGGTTAAAAGCCAGAGCAGTGGAAGGGGGGCAGCCAGCAGCCAGCAGGGGTAATCTCAGTCTGGGATCTAGGTATGGCCCAGATGAAAGAAAAATTGCAGTCTGAGTTTTATATTGTAATGTTTGTCACAGTGTGGCTCAAACCAAGCGTGTGCTCGTAGCAGGGTCCTCCTTGGAATCTCTGGAGTCAAAGGCGGGCAGGAACCAGGGAGAAAATACAAAATGCTGGTGACAACAGCAAGGAGAGTACTGCAGGATGGGCAGATGACTCATGAAAATAACAGAAGGACAAAATATCTTTATATACATATCTCTGCATGCACACGTACATAGAGAGCATGCTTGCAATGCTGAATATTTATTTTTTTAGCTCCTGTTGCCAACTATTTTCACTGGTTTATTGCTATATTTGAGCCATATTGCTATATTTGAGCCAATCACACAGGATTAGGGCACTCTTAGGAAATAATCTGAAATTATTTGCAAGCAGCAAATGAACAGATTTGAAAATACCCAGTGCAATGAGTAACCTGCAAGGATTTTTCACCATCCTCAAACATTTTTCCCCAAATGATCACTGCTGTTTATATTTTTATAACAGATAATAGATTTTAATGTGAATTCTTGCAACAGAAATTTTTCACAGCGTTAACTTTATCACTTAACCTCTGTGCAGCAGAATCACACCAAGTTACTATTTGTCCACATTTTATCCATTAAACGAGAAACACTGGGCCTTTAAAACCCAGTTAAACACTGTCCAAATTATCTGGTTTTTAGTTTAATACTGCTTATATGCTGTAATAAAAAAAAAGAAAAAAACAACTTTTATCAAGCTGCTGGGTCAACAAAATGCTTTTCAGGGCACAGGATTTTGATGTAGGGAGTAAATGTACACATTCTGTGGTGGTACTTTTTTCACCCCTTAGAGAGGATCATCCCAGATTAAGCTGTGTTTTCTGACCTTGCAGAACTGACAGCATGATTTAATAGCCATTAGAGAAAAATGTCCCCAACTTTCTTCTGACTTTTTGTGATTAAATATTCATTTCTTGGTGGATTTGCCCTGCTACACTGCAGCACAGCTAAGCTGAACAAATTGCAATGATGTGCATGAAATCCCGTTATAACCAGTGTTAAATCCTGATTTAACAACTGAAAATTTCTCTGCTGAGCCCAACACTTCTTTGCCAAGGAAGCAGCATCTTTTAGGAGGCATGGGCCACTCTGTTGTCATCAAAGTCCTGTTTGGCAATGGGATGGAGCAGCTCAGCTGTTCACTGGGGCTGGCTACTCTTGGAGTCTCTGTGGGCGAGATGACCCCGAGGTGTTGGAAAGTCTCTTTTTCCCAGCCCCGAGATCGAAGAAGGAGTCAGGATTCCTCTGCTCTGGTTCTCAAGGTTGTTTATTCTCTGTTATCTATAACATTCTTTTTCTGACCTGCTGAGGTCTGTCTAGCAAGTCGGTTTCTGGCACACTGACCTCCTTGGGGCACTGCTAACTTTTTACACTAAGAACCACGTGTACTTTATTTACCATAATTTCCCAATACCTATCACCTATGTTAGATAGTTTGCTTCTACTCTAAACCAATCCAAAAGTGCCACCATCACAGCAGAAGATGGAGGCTGAAAAAAAGAAAGAAGAAGGTCAAGGCACGCCCAAATCCCTCCATCTTGCCTCCTGAACCCCCATTCTAAAAACCCCAAAATTTTACTTGTTCACCCTGTGACAAACGAACTATCATTCTACTTAAACTCTTGTGGCTTGTAAATCTTCACATAAAGTTGGTAATTTTCTCCATGGGTTAAAATGGAAGGCACAGGTGTCTTTGGCTTTGTGCCAAGGTCTCTGAGCCCCCTGGCAGGGGCTCAAGCCCTCCAGGGCAGCCAGAGGGATGTCCTGGGTTCTGACAGGCTGCCTCAATTAGTTTACGTGCAGTTAATTAAGCACAATAGGTTCTCTGCCCTGTTTATGGCCCTGTGGTGTCCATGAGTGTTGGGTCGTGCCCCTTCCATGTCTGTACAAGACCCCAGCTCCATCCCTGCCTCTCCTGGGGTCTCCTGCTTGCCCAGGCAGCCGGGAGTCAGCGCAGTGCTCACACGGCTTGGGCGTGCAGCAGAATTCCTGCCTCCTGTCCAACAACAAACTCCTGTCAGGTCTTTGGATTCAACAGGGAATTATTGAGAGCTCCACGCGGTGCCGCGAGGTCATTTCAGATGAAGGGATCAGTCAGGATTTCATAAAGTATTTATTTAGCTGACAAAGGAATTCCCAACCTCCCTTTCATGTACGTTTGAGCTGATGCTAAGTTTCCGAGACAAGGCTCCGATTGTGGCTGTCACCAAACAATGACATATTTCTTTTCTTCTCTTAAATTCTCTGTATCATTCTATATAAGAGGGCAATTTGTCTGTCATGCAGCTAAAACAGGGCCCACTCACTGCCCTCATTAAACTGACAGCACAGTTATTAGCAGTAAACGAAGCCAACAGGCAATGAATTTAGCCACTGTTTTATGGTGAGCACCAGTGAGATTTTTTCAGTAATTAATTTGATAAATATATTAATTATGAATTGAGTTGACAGTACAATCAGATTGTCAGCCTTCCAGACAGGCTCTTGTGATAAGTAGCTTTGTGATGAAGTGGTCGGATTTCAGTACCTGTCATCCTCCGGTGTCAGTCTCTTATCACTGTCCCGGCCATTCACTCTGTAATTTCCTGTGTGTTGTAATTAAATGGTGGCTTTCTGATTGGAAGTGACTCCTCAAACTTAATCTCTCATTCTCTCAGAATATATTGTTCAAAATAAAAAAAGAAGACTCTTTGTTTCAGTGGTTTTTAATGTTAAAAAAGGAGCTTTTAAGTTCATGTTTGGTTATTGCCCCTGTGGGTGTTTGGGAGTGTTGCCTTTGCTCCTGGCATCAGATGGGTGAAGTGTCCCTGCTCTGCCAATGGCACAGTGAGTGGAGGAGATGAAACCATGGGGAAATGTCAGTTCTGTCCTCCCTCTCCTCCAGCCTCAAGCAGGGAGCAGCCCAGCACAGTCTGGAGGACTTTGGGAAGGGTCACTGCCTGTACCTCTTGCCAGCTTTTCTTTTTGCCTTTTTTTTTCCTTTAAGAAATTAATTAGGAACAGTGCCTGAGGTCATTTGGCTCAGGAGATACATGTCAAGATAAGATATTTCAAAAACACCACCTTAATAATTTAATATCAAGTTGGAATTTGGAAGCATGATAGAATATTGTTCAGAATTGCAAATTTAAGTAACTTAGGAAGAACTCATAGAAAAGAAAACAAGCAGCATCTCTGAGGATGAGTTCTTCTGTTGCTGTTTAAGCCTATAAGAAAAACCCCAAACGTGGAGAAAATATTTACCAAATGCAGCAGATTACTCTGCGTCCATTTGCCTCATGTTGGAGGCAAAGGGTGGCCATGGGATCAGGGACTGCTGATGGTCCTGTGGAATCCTGGGGTCCAGTTGTTCTTTAACCTTGAGCAAAGCAGGAGGACCCAAGCCAGCAAAATCTTCAGTGTGTGCTGAATTTTAAGCCCGTGGGCACATGTTGCTCCTCTGAAATTTTATAATTTATGTGTTTAATTAAATTTTGTACCATGTCCTGGGCTGTATCAGGAGCAGTGGGAGCAGCAGGACAAGGGAGGGGATTCTCCCCTTCTGCTGTGCTGTGTCCATCTCTTGTCTTCCAGCATCAGAAGGATGTGGACCTGTTGGAGTGGTCCAGAGGAGACCATGAAGGCGCTCCAAGATCTGGAGCCCCTCTACTCTGGGACAGGCTGGGAGAGCTAGGGGTGCTCACCTGGAGAAGAAAAGGCTCTGCAGGGGCCTCAAAGCCCCTTCCAGTGCCTAAAGGTGCCCCAGGAGAGCTGGAGAGGGACTGGGGACAAGAGATGGAGGGGCAGGACACAGGGAATGGCTTCCACTGCCAGGGAATTGGATACAGATAGATTAGACAGATAAGACAGTTGGATGGGATATCAGGAAGGAATTGTTCCCTGTGAGGGTGGGCAGGCCCTGGCATAGGGTGTCCAGAGCAGCTGTGGCTGCCCCTGGATCCCTGGCAGTGCTCAAGGCCAGGCTGGAGAGGGCTTGGAGCAGCCTGGAACAGTGGAAAGTGTCCCTGCCCATGGCAAGGGTGGAATGAGATGAATTTAAGGTCCCTTCCAGCCCAAACCACCCAGTAACTCTATGATCGTTGAGCCCATGTGCTTTGATTTTAAGCAGACACAGAGGAGTGTTTCTGTGGGGAACTTGTGTCCATGTGCAGGTGCTCTCCATGTGTCACATTCCTGTCCCAAACCAGGGCATTGTTCTTTATCAATATCCCATTTTTCACAGGGCAGAGCATCACCAGCAACTCAGCAAATCATCACTGAAACGTGGGCTGGTCTCTGCTGGAGATGGCACAGCTTGTCCCAGCTCTGCCCCCAGCACACTGCACCCTTGGATCTCCAGGTCTCCCTGTGCATGGCTCCTTGAGGAAGTTCAAGTCCTTTGCTAAAGCTGCACTAAGGGACTCAAGACTCTGTTATAAAGTGACAGGTACATCCTGATAGTCAAAGGGAAGCCCAAAAAAAGTCACCCGGAGCTGAAGCAGGGACCTACTGCCAGGATTTGCATTCTATCCTACAGCCCCAAGCCCTGCAATGAAGCATTCAGAGCAGTCTTTTTGAACTTCTCAACAGGGACAGTCTTTATGGATTATTTAAACATAAAAATATACAGCTTTCTGGGAAAGAACCATTTTAGCCCCTGGGGACTCATAGGAGCTGTGGTGTTGTAGGAAGATCTATAATTGAGCATGCTAATACTGATATGCTATTCTTTGAGAGAAATTTTGCCAGGCATGAGCCCATGATGGAAATTATGGCTTAAAAGGATCAATTTAGAGACTCTATTCTATCATTTTACTGATTTGTAGAGGATTCCAAACTACAATCCAAAGAAAGCATCTACTCCATACTGGTGGAGAGATTACTACTCACTATTAAAGATGTTCTGAATTTTGCCAAGTATTTTATTCCAGCCAATTCCCATAATCACGTCAAAAATGTATTTTAAGCAAACCAGTTTCTTTATGAAGCATCTCTCCCTAAATCTGATAACCCAAAAATGAGCTTATTGCTTACTAAAAACACAAAAAAACCACCTTAGTTAATGCTAATTAAAGTGGTTTTAATTGTCTTTTAAGATCAGTGTGTGCCTGTTACTTTGAGTAAAACATGTAATGTCTTTGCCTACATGCAAATCTTCCATAGTAGAATTGCAATTTCTCAGCAAGCATTGAATTTTCTTGTTACTGGCTGTGTTTGGAGTTTTATGGCCAATGCTCTTGATTTCTCACATAGCATAAGGCAGTACTTTCAATAAAAAATTTATGTGATGCTTCAAAAATGGTAAGAAAAAAATAATGGCATCTGACACATTTGTAAGGGTGATTAGGTGTCTCTCTCAGCAAGCTGAATAATTTTCTTCTAACAGCTTTTTCCATGTATTAAATAATGTCAAGTTGTTCCGTATTCTCACTTCCTTTCGTTTGGGGCTGTCACTGATACAAGTTATTCCTGAGACAAACTGCTGATGAATTGCACCCCCACAGATGAATTCAGATTCTTTTTCTTGCTTTATTTATGGTATGTTTTTTTCTCTTAAACATAAGCTTGAACTGCAGAGCAAGATTTGCTTTCTGGTAAATGAAAAAAGTGACTTATTCCTTAGAATAAGACTGGGGCAGGCCTGCAAGGAAAAACATCTTTATCACATCTGAAAAATTCTAAACCAAACTGGTTATGTGTCACTTGATAAAGTGCTGGAGAAGAATTATAGGTGTATTCCTGTTCCCACTAAAGCCAACCTGAGCTGTGCAGCAGCTCCCAAAGCATCCCCTGTGCTCCTGAGCTCCGGGTGCAGCGTGGCACTGCCAGAAAGTTGTGAGGAGATGGTGATTATTCAGCAAGGAAAATGCTCAGCATTTCCTGAGCGAGTCTTTAATCCTAGTTTGAAGTCATTGCTGCCATTGTAAGGTCCAAGTGGAAACTGTGGTGCTTTTGTGCATCTGTCAGACGCTGCTGCTTATTACGGAACCAGGAATGATAAATATGCCGAGCGCTTTGATGTGAGTATCAGCTTGAGCTCCTCCAGTGCTCAGGTAGAAAGCAGCTGAAGCTATTGTTTCCATCTTGCATGAAAGGTTGAACAGATGCTTGAAAATAAATAGGACCTGATAAAATGATAAAAATCCTGGGATAAAGAGTGTGGCCTCTGTTCTCAGTGCCTGCTGTGCACCCAGGCCAAACCCGAACAGTTGATACACAGCTCAAAGGCTTGCACAGAGCTGCCCCCTCAGTAACAGCAACAGAGTCATAAAACCCACGTGGTCTGTCCAGATTAACTGCTGATCTTCATCCTCAGATGGCTGAGAGCACAGAGGCTTTGCAAGATCAGCTCCACCATCCTCACGGATGAGGGTGCAGGGCTTCCCTCTGAAGAGAAGGATCTCAGCAGCCAGGCCAGCCCCGGAGCTCAGCCCCTGATGGGACACAGACCTGTCAGGTTGTGGCTGTAATCAAGGATCCAAAAGAGTCTTGAGGCACCAAAGAGAAGTGACCTAGAAATTTGCTGTTTCTGTTTTTGTCTGCATAGGTCCAAGTGGGCATGTGGAGAGTCCCCTCAAGCAGCTCTGAGTCAGGCAGAGCAAAGATCAGACAAAAATAACCATTCTATAACCATGCAGAGAGGTCTCTCTCTCTCTGGGGAGCATCAGGATGTGTGCAAGGTCTGCTCCTCAAATATTCGATCCTTCTACAAGGCTGTCTGCACTTTTCTTTCTTTTATTTTCCACATCTCCATTTGTGCTCCCTGACAAGCAGTGGAGCAGCCAGTACCTTCCAGAAGTCCTTGTGGTGAGGCAGGGACAGCAGTTACCCATCCTCATCCTCCTGAATGGGCCACTCACCAGCACCATTCCTGATTAATTAAAGGCATTAACAGCAAATCTCCACGATTTTGCCTCTTGGCTAGAGCAAAACGTACAGTCTGGATGCAGAGTGTACAGTCTGATTGTCTTCAATAATGCTTTCAATGAGACATGCAGGGTGTGAGGAGGAGCTAAAACAGCCCTGCAGAGGCATCCTTCCTTCCTGTTGCTTCTGTGCTCTTCTGTGCTACTTAAAGCAGAATGTGAATTGCCTGAAATATAAATTCTGTTTTCTCATCCATCAACAGCTGAAATCCCCATCTGTTTGCCTAAAACCCTTAATAAATGCTTTCCAGCTTGTGGGTAATAGCTCAGTGGCAGCTCTGACCACAAAAAATGATTTCTCAAACATGTTATGCCATCTGATTTTTACATTATAGGTCCTAAAATTGCTGTCTCCTGCATTATTTGTAATCTGTGGGACATTATATCAGCATCCAACCCACCCACACCTCTTTGCCATGGCACTTTTTTCCTGGGGAGAACAGTGGAAGTGCAGATGGAGAACCATCCATCTCCACCTTCCTGGTGGTCACCAGCAGCATGTCCCCAGAAATCCTGTGAGCTCTTATCAGGGGGTTTTGGAATGAAATTGCAGGCCAGTGGCACCATAGGGAGGAAAAAAAAAAAAAAGGCACAAAATGAAAAGGTTTTTTCATTCTTAATTACTAGCCAAAAGCAAATTAATGTAATTGTCTCATTAAAATGAATGCACTTTAGTTCTTATCATTTTCTAATGAGGTTTTGTTTCCTGAGGAGATTGGCTGAAGGTTCCACTCCACTGTGGAGCAAATAGGAAAACAAGAGGAAAAGAATAGGAAACTCAGGGAGGAAAAGGTAAGTCAGAAGATCTGTAAAGAAAAAAAAATATATCACCCTGAGGTACTGGTCCACAAAAATGCTTTACAATAGCTGAACAAAAAATCAATTCAAAAATACAGTAGATCACAGGCCATAAATAACGTGTCCAATCAGAAAAGTGTGAGGGGAAAATGACAAAAGGAGAGAACATTCTCTGAAGGGGCAGTGAGGAGGTGGGGTGAGGAGAGCTGGCTTGAGTAACTCCTCTACTGAGCCAAATCCCAGGATGGAGAGAGGCAAGGCCACTGACACCCCCTGTTCTTGCCTAATCTGCTTCAAAAAATGATAATCTCACTGCACATCCAGCAGGGAATAGTGTCTGCAAGGGTTCTTCAATCATGGTAAACTAAAATATAGTTACCAAGAGCTATCAAGGGCTTGGTTTTAAAGACCCAAGCAAATAAAACTCATTGCAGTCATAGTTTACTGATCTTCTGAGAAACAGGAAGGTATTATTAGCATGGGCAGCCAGCTGAGCAGAGCACAAAGTGTTTGCTGAAAGAAAAAAAGGCTTTTCATGGGTGCTCACAGCAAACCACAACCATCCTACGTGAAGAGTTAATGGATTCTTTGCTTCTTCCCTGCCAAGGCCAGGATTGAATCGTGAGATGGTATTTCTTGTTCAGACTCAGATGTTTGTTAGTTCTTGTCTGTGTTGCAGTCTCACAAACCCTGAGTTCTACAGCACTTCACTCCAACAAACCAAAAATGGAGCCCTGTCTGTCTCTCTGCAAGGCCTTTTAAGGATAAACTGTCCAATTAAGAAATGACAACTGAATTATTTTTACTTTTAGCCCAATAACCAACCACCCATGCCCGCAATGTGGAGTTTTTATCCAATTACACAAAACCACCCAAACCCATGGAGAAGAAGGTGAAGAAGAAGATGAAGAAGAGAAGGAGAAGAAGGTGAAGGAGAAAAGAAGAAGGAGAAGGAGAAGGAGAAGGAGAAGGAGAAGGAGAAGGAGAAGGAGAAGGAGAAGGAGAAGGAGAAGGA
>JAYDZK010000271.1:30174249-30203379 GCA_034509185.1 Euphonia xanthogaster
GAGAAGGAGAAGGAGAAGGAGAAGGAGAAGGAGAAGGAGAAGGAGAAGGAGAAGAAGGAGAAGGAGAAGGAGAAGGACCAACCTCGGCCCTAAAACCTCCATCTTGCCTTATAAATATTACTGTATTCTAAACCCTTAAACTCTGAGTTTCTCATCATATGATATCACACATTTCTATTTAGATTCCACACCCACAATCCCAGTTCTGTCATTCCATTTTGGAAGCCTTCTCCACTGCCTCAGGTCAGTGCAGTGTTCTCTTTGGGTCAGTGCCTGGCAGCACAGAAAGCCTGAAATTCTCAGCAGCCAGGGCTCCAACAAAGAGTGCTCCAGTTTTGGGTTCAGCTCTGCAGGTTCACATCTGTTACCTGCAATATCTAAACAAACCCTACCTTTTACCTTCACTGGGAGGCTGGAAAGCCTCTCAGTGGCCAGGTGAGTACAAGAAATACTCAAGCAATTGATGGGAGTGCCTGTGTGGCTCCAAGGTCTGTACTCCAAACCCCTCTGCTGACACAAAGTGCTTGGGGAAAATTCAGTCACATGTGGGAAACATTGCCCATCGTGAAATAAAATAGGTACAGCATCCCTTATGGAAATGAAGTCCTGGGTTTGGTAGTTCTGAGTTTCATTCCTGTTTGTAACATCCATTCTTATGTTGGCCATGGTTCACTCTTTCATTTCTCTAGGATTATATTTTCCCCAGTTATAAAGTGGCCATAAAGATATTTAATTCTTAGCACTTTGAGGATCAAAAGAAATTGCTTTTATCTACCAATGCCAGCAATCATATCCCTACCAAAGTATTCTGGTCTTTTTACTACTAAGCTGCTAACCAGTCAAAAAAGTGTTTTTTAATCATATAAATTATATGATTACAGATTTTTATAAAATGAGACACAGACAAAAAGTGATACTTTGGCCATCTTGGATGCTGTGCAGGTCCTGCCACACATTGCAGCACCTGGTTCCATCTGCCCTGGTGGAAATCTGTGTACTGCAGGAAAAGTGAGAGCCAGCTCAGGTCAAATAAGAGTTGATTAACTACCAGCAGGGATCCAGATAGATTAAAGACTGCAATCACATCTTGTTTCTTGTGTTCTTTTTGTCAGCTTTAAGGTGGTGAGAACCAGAGGGGACCAGCTGTCACAGTGGGTGACAATTCTCCTGAATTTCCCAGGTTTGAATAAGCAACTGCACTGAACTAAAATTCTGAACCTTCCGAGGTTCATCCATCACTTTTACTAAATTACCTCTTCATTCTCTTTTCTGCTAAGAATCTAATTTTTATAGCACTGTAGAGAATTTTTATAGCACTGTACTTTATCTTGTCACAGTATTTTTTGTCATTATTTTCATCTCAGTGAACTCTGCAATGATACTAAATAGGCTGTGAGAGCCTGGCTGTAAGATAATGAGGGAGGTGCACATCTGCAAATGTTAATACCTCACCCTCCAAGCCTTTTGCCTGGGAAGTCAGGGCTTGGACAGGATTTGTACCTTCTTGGGTAACACGCTGAGAAATTGTCTATATTTTTCTTTTTCTCTGAAAAACAGGTCACATCAGATGTCTCTATTTTTTTTTCTTCCCTGTCAAGGTAGCACCTACAGGGTGCTGCTACTGATTTCTTTGTGATATAGAGAAAGCTGAAATGAGTTGATAGAGCTTTTGGAATTAGGTGTGTTCATTTCCCAGGCAAATCAAAAGAAGAAATGCTCATAAGTTGTGTGTTGGCTGCATGTCTGGGGTCAGGACCACACTTGCTACAGTCCCAGGGCCACAGAAATCCTCAGTCCCAAATTACATTTTATTTAAAACAACTGACAAGAGATAGGAAAAAGGGATGAATTGAGGTATGTGAGGTCACATATCATAGAATCCCAAAATAATTAAGGTTGGAAAAAACCTCTAAGATCATCAAGTCCAGCCATTAATCCATCACTGGCAGGTCCACCACTAAGCCATGACCCTGTTAGACACCTCCCCTCTGCCTGTGTCTGGAATTGGCTTCCTCGTGGGTCTGTGCTTGGAGGAAAGTTCAGGTTCTTGTTGCTGCACAGCTGATTCCTAGGAAAAGATATTTACCCAGCCCTTCCAAGTCCTTGATTGCCTTGCTCATCACCCAAGAAAAAGTGTTTTGCAGGAAGGGGGAGGAGACCAAGAGGCAGCAGAAATAGTATCTGTCTTTTTTCCCTTGTCCAGTTTTCTTCCTAACCCGATGCTAGGCCCTGCAAAGCAGTGGTTTTCTAAAATGAGACCAAATAAATGTGTGTAGAGGTCAGGGGTGGCAAATTTAGCTAAAGATTTTAGTTTTGCTAAATGCTCACCCAGCCTAACTCATATATTTCATTCACCTGAATATACAATCCTGTGCAGAAAGCCTAGAGGCAGAAAAGTCATTTAGACTTCCATATCCATAAAAATTTGCTCAATTAATGCACTCTTTCAGGAGACTGCAAGATCTTCACCCCCTATTACAGCTCCTGCATCCTCCCTCTGGTAGCAGGGAATGAATGGGAGGCAGAGCCATCTGTGCTCATGGCATGGACTGGCCTGGCTGGACACCAAAGCTGCTCCATCACTGCCCTCCTCAGCTGGAGTGGGGAGAAAAAACATAATGCGAAGCTTGTGGGCCGAGATAAAGGCAGGAAAAGATCATTCACCAATTGTCATGGGCAAAACACTCCCCAAGAAAGAGAAAATAATTTAATTTATTGTCCATCAGATCAGAGTAGGGTAATGAGAAATAAACTCAACTCCTAAAAACACCTTCTCCCACCCTGTCCTTTCTTCCTGAGCTCAACTCAACTCCTGCTTTCTCTGCCTCCTCACCCTCAGGGAACAGGGAGCTATGGAGAGCTCATCACTTGTCTCTGCTGCTTCTTCCTCCTCAGGGAAGGGTTCCTCACACTCTTCCTCTGCTGCAGGATGGGGTCTGTCCCATGGAAAATGGCTCTCCATGGACTTCTCCACCGTGAATCTTTTCATGGGAGGTTTTTCAGGATCTGCTCCAGTGTGGGTCCCTTCTGTGGGGTCAGTCCTTTAGGAGCAGACTGCTCCGGTGCAGCTTCCCACAGGGTCACAGCTCCATCATTTGGACATCATTCCCAGACCCTTTTCTGAGGCTTGCATCCCCCACAGGAAAGCTGCACAGCCCAGCAGGTTCACTCCCTACATCTGCTTTGCAAAAGAAGCATCAGCACCAGGACAGGGTTGGCCTCAGCCTTCTCAGAGATCAAAACAACCTCCTGCAGTGTCAGGAGAAATGTATAAACAGGAGAGCCTTTACCATGGTTATTCATCTCCTTCTTCTCACACTCTCATCCACACTGCCAGGCAAACATTGAATTTTGGACATTGCTTATTACTATTTTTTTTTTTAAACAAGTCACTTTCAAAGCTTTACCCAGATGGGCACTTTCATTGATTGCTTTAATTGAAGTACTCAGGGCTGCTGTGCTCCTCCAGAGCCACATTTGTTATTTATTTTCCTGGTACTCAGCTGAAAAGGCTGCTGTCACTGACTTGTAACATTGCTGCTGCACACGTGTCCGTGCTGGTGTCAGTAATTGTCCTGTTTCTCAAATGTACTCTCTCTATTTAAATCCTCCAGCCCCTGTTTCTTGTCTTACCTGCTGTACAGAGACAGAGGAGACAGCGAGGGTGGAGGTGATGACAGTGGGGTTTTTTATCTGTAAATCTCTGGGGGGATAAGGTTGCATGGTTTGCAATTAGACAAGCAGGTACTGTGGCAGAGGACATCATTTCCTTCAGCAGGTTATCATTTCAAAAAAATCAGGAACCTTTTAATATACAGTATATCTCACAGAATCTACCCTGGCTTTCTCTTAGCCAGCTTAAAAGACTGAGCTTAATGGCCTTTAACTGCTCTGACAAAACCAAGGGTTTAAGCTGGGCTTGTTTACTCCTTCTTACCCACCTTGCAGCTGTACTGTAAACACCTTGCTTGGAGAAACCTGGGACAGTGGAAGGTGTCCCTGTCCCTGGCAGGGGGTGGCTCTGGATGAGTTTGATGGTCTCTTCCAACCCAGGACATTCTATAATTCTTTTTATCAAGGCTAAATCCCCAGTTTAGGCAGCATGATCTGGGTTATGGTCACCAGATGTAGCCCAGCTTTGTGTGACTACAGCTTATATTTTGCTGTAGAACAAAACCAGACACAGCTATGAAAAGGCCCATGGGATAGATGACACTGAAATTCCCTATTTTTTTCTTTGTGGTTGTGCAGAAAGGAGAAACTCTTGCTCCAAGTTGGTGTTTCTAAAAAGATGGCAAGAAATGTAGGCCTTTGGAAAGATGTTGCTTGTAAAATCCTCAGTATTTTTATAACAGAAGAAGCTACAGGATGGACTGGAGCCATGGATCACTGCCTAGACCATTGCAATATTTGCTTTTTGCTTATCATCCTCCTGAGTGCACAATTATTTTCTTCAATTGTATTTCTAGAATTTCTATAGCTCTCATTGCAGTGGGCAAAAAATATTCAAGAGCTGTTTGTTGCAACCTGGTGATGAGAAGAGACCTGCTCAGTGGGAAAACATTATTTCATGTCTTCTTTGTGCATCACTGCTCAGGGAAGCTTTCTGATAATAACCAGGGTTGGACTTGATGACCTTTAGAGGTCCTTCCAAGCCATCCCATGATTCTGTGAACCAAACCCATGTCTTATCAGAAGCTTTTCCTCTAGCAGAGGTAGAACATTTTATTTTGTAAGACTTTTTTTAAATGAAGAAATTCCAGCATGGGACTTTTCTGCTTTATTCAAGCTCTTCAGAGTAAATTGGAATTAAGACTCTATGTTTATATATAATTTTTTTTGGATCAACAAGCTTATGAAGTTGATTTTTTTTTTAGCAATAGGAGATGAGCAGTTAATTTTTAATGATACAGAAACACCAACATCATTCCTCCAAGTTCTCATTTGGTGAGGTTTGTGCTCAACACAAAATCCCTGGCTAGGTTAGACTTTTTCTGGCAGTGAGGAGTTTAGTCCTGCAGCCCTATAACACTGCAATGCCAGCAAAAAAGTTTTCTCTTAATTTCCTGACGCCAGCTCGACGATGTGACAAGAGTTACAAAGGACCATTTATCTTGTCAGAGAGAAGGGACCATCAGCACCAGACCCCAGAGAACAATCATCAGGCTCTGCCTGAAAAATTATGTGCCTCAAAAAGCCTGATCCCAAACCAGCAATCTCAGAGCAACAGCCATATATTAACTGTAGGAGCTGCACTGGATGGATCAGTGGGATACAACCAGAAGGACAGGCTTGGAAATTCAGAGGAATTTTAACTGGTGTCCTCTAGCATCAAGCTGCAACTTCCCTTTGGAGTCATTGTTTTATTTCTGAGCAGGACTTATGGAGAGATAGCTGGAAAAAAAAGGCCAAAATGAAAATACTTATTTAAAAACTTTGTTTTCAATACACTTCCTATCCTGAAAATGTGTTGCTTTAAAAATACTTCAAGGTTCTGTAGTAGGAAAAAAAAAAATCTGTGGATTCTTCCCTTCGTTCATCAATCTATTTATTTTAGGGAAGCCATGAAGAAAGTAAAATAGTGCCCCTTACTCTGTGCTCTGCTCAGCAGGCTCAAACCATGGGATGAAAGTGGGGAAAAAAGTTATTTTTCAACACTCTGAACAAATGGCAGAAATGCAGAGTTTAGTAACAGTATTGAGAAAATGGAGACATGAATTAGATAAAGGGCTCTAAATCAGTATTTTTATTTGTAAGAGGGATTTTAGGTGTTTCTTTGGATATTTAGTGCATAAAAAGAAAATTAATTGCTAGAAACTATTAGGGAAGGAACATAAAATAATCAAACATGCCTAATCTGTGGTACCTTTGCACACAACAATTTAGACCCCTGAATCCATCCTTGTCTGTCCTTTTTGCCATTCTGGGACATCCCAGAGTGTCTCTGGCTGATGTTTCTGCAGGGATTCCTGCACCCCATATCCCAGCCCTGTGTGGAGCTCTCTGCAGCAGCCTTGGCATCATTATTTATCCTGTCTGGAATTTTTGGTATTTAATATGATTTATTGGCTTAACACTTCCCCAGGTATTCTCATTCCATGGGATGCTCTATGACAAGTTCTTGGAAATATTTAAATTCTCTGCTAATTTTCTCCCTTTTAGAGGTAAATTTTTCTGTTATATTAACTTATACATAATTTTCTTGTGTTCTTATGTTTGTGCCTTTTAGGTGTCAAGTTTCTATATATCAACTTAATGTGCTTTTATGATTCATTTTGTTTCTCAGGTGTGTGTTTGGTTGTCACATCTCTTAAACCTCCCACTTAACAAAGTAAAATGCATGACTGCAAACATTGAAACTGATGCTGTGTGGTGCTCAGGAGATGGGAATTTACTGGGAACAATATTTTCCCCCTATTTAATTCCATGCAAAACTTTTACAACCAAGATTGGAAGCTAAATAAAATGCAATTGGTATAAATGGCACCTCCTTGTCTGTGCCAGACAAATTCCCAGGGCACAGGAAAATGGGAATTTGGGCCATGAACTTTTGGCTGCAGTATTATTTGCAGACCAAGTGAACCATTCCCAACTGTTTCCGAAATCAAGGCTACAAAAGTAGGAACTGCTCGCACACAGTCAGGACAGAACAATTGATTCAAATTGTCAGGACTTAACTCATGTTTCAGGATTGCTTTGAAATTTTTTCATTCTTGGTAATTTAATTCTTTTGCAGTTCTCTCTCACTGGATGGAGAGAATTGTACTCCTCTAGCCCTCATTTTACCCCCCTCCCTCCACCTTTTTTTACATGGGAGATATAATTTATTCCTGTTTCAGTGAATTTGCCACAAGAAAGAATCCAATTCTTTCAAGGTTTTTTTTTGAAAAATCTCCTCAGAGAGTGAAAGTAGCATTTGCTGAAATTAAGGTGCTTTTTGCCAGAAATGTGATGCTAATCCTCTTAGTTTTAATGGTTTTGAAATGGTTTGTATAAGAAGGTAAACAGAGTAGTTGATTAATAGGAAGGAAGTCAATTGGCCATGTTGCAAGTGTTATATGCTCGACTGTACAATAGTTCTTTATTTCTGCAGAGTGAGGCACAGACTGGTGTCCTTTTGAAAGTTCTTAGGTGAAAACTGATATCTCTCCTCATACTGTACAATTCAGAAGAGTTTGATTCCAGCACCAGAAAAAGCAAGCAGTGCACTTTCGAAATAGAAGTCAAACAAATATCACTGATAAGACATTGACGTGACACCAGTTATCTCCCCTTTTTATTGAAAATAGGCACATATAATGAGGTGCTTCACATTTTAGAGTCTTAAATCTTAGAAAGCTCCAGGCCTAGATGGTTTTGATTTTGGCTTATTAAACTGGCAGTGTGGGGACAGGGGGGAGGGCGGGAGATGGAGTGACTCACTTATCCCTGTTCTTTAACCTTTCACTGGCCAGGGGGGTTTTTGTCTGCAGTTTATTCGAAAGGGTTGTTCATCCCTGATTTACTTCCCAGTGTTTCCTGTCTGAGCTGGGATGCCAAGACCTGCTCAAGGCAGGCAGGTGCCCCTTCCCCATCAATAATTCACCTCTGGGTCTCCCAGAGCTCGGGCACTATTGGCATGTAAAGTGAGAGGAGCCGGCAGTTACCTGAATTCTTTTGTCTGGCACAATAGCAGAACTGTAGTCCATCAATTAACACTTACAATTAAGAGCTGCGACAAAAGTGTGAAGCGGTTGAAAGTCCGAGGCAATGGGTAACCCAAGAGCTTCAAAGGAAGACCTGGTGGGTGCAGTAACAAAAGATGGCTGGGACAGAATTTCAGGGTTAAATAGGGAAGAAGACGAAATAAATTTGAGAAGTAACAGAGGTAGGAGTTGAAGCTACTGTGGGACAGCACAGGGAAGGAGTTTGCAGGTGTTTCCCAGGGCTCAGTTCCCTCAGTTCCACAGCAGATCTGCCTTCAGCTTCTTCTAAACACATCCTTTACTGGGAAACGCAGTGAAATATTACACCAAAATTTAAAATCATGCAAGGGCTCTCTGAGAACAGTCATGAGCAACCTGGTCTAGTGGAAGCTGTTCCTGACCATAGCAGGAGGGTTGGAACTGATGGATTTTAAGGTCCCTCCCAGCCCATTCCATTCCATTCTCTCCTGCAGATTTGTCCTAGAAAGGTTCCTTCTCTAAAGCTACCTCTGAAGACCCTTGCTAGCTGAAACAATTAATCAAAATGGTCTAATTTGAAAAGGGAACTTCAATAAAAGCTTGTGGAAACAAGTACTTTCTCTATTTTAGGGGTCTAATGGCAGATAAAAATGAGTTAAGAAAGGACAAGGTTAATTTAAGGATAACCCCACAGAATTAATGCAGGGGTTCTGGCTTTTTGTCAGGACCAGACACGACAGACTGAAGTCTTCACATGTGCAGAGTTTTTCCAGCAGCCAAACTCAAACTCCTGTAATTTTTTTTGGAATTGAGACAAAACCCAGACATGGTGTTATATTCAGGGTGAGACAAGGGCATGGGGAAACCCAGAAGACAGCACAGCCCTTTCCATAAGTAGCTCTGAGTGATGGGAAGCTCTCCAGAAGGAGTTTGACCTGCTGGGTTTCAGTGCTGCCTGTCCCTGCTCCATCCCACAAACACGTTTCTTTTTGGCTTTAACTAAAGAACAATTTTTACAAAGCATTAATTTATGACTCCATCTCATCTTGCAGCTCTCATTTAGTGAACCCCATGCATGGTATAAATAATTAACTCTCCTTCTTCATATTAAGCCACAAGTAACAGAATTATCTAGGAGATTTTGAGAGCTATATTTGCCTCTCAATAACTAATTTGTTTTTGACTCAGCTTTATGATCTAATAGTTTTATAGATTCATTGTATGGGAATTCAGTGATAGAAAGAGTAGGTAAACTAATATTTTATTCTTCTCCTGCACTAATCCTGGTGAAATCATACAATTTCTAGAGGAATACAATTAAACACAAATCAATCAGTGCATAATGTGCTAACAAACCCATTTGTGCTCTAAAATCTAACTATTGCCTCTTCTAACACTCAAAGTTTCCTTCCAAGTTGACTACACTTTCTTCTCAATTGCAGCAGTGTCACTCAAGAACAATGTCATTAGATTAAATGCTCTGGTAGTCAATGCAATTGTAATCAATAGCTGTAACTCCTAGAAGATGGCTGGGTTCAAACTCCCTGTCTTCCCTGCTCTGTTTTTTGACTGACTCCAGAAGTGCTGTAAAGCCAGAACAGAATTTCTATAAAGTATATTTTAAAGGATCTCCAAGCCTTCCAGTTCTACAAAGCTGCCAACCCTTCTCTTTCAGACTTTTTGTAGTTGGGGACAGAGTTCAATGTCTCAGGCCCTGACTGATGGCAGGCAAATGGCAAAACCCATCCTGTCTCTGTGTGTACACAACACTCAGCTGCAATTCCCTTCCTCCCACCACTGCCCCCAGACAGGAAAGAAAATCCTCAGGCAGCATTCCTGAAAGGTTTGGGAGACACAAGGAAGGATAGCACTGGAGTTCCTCTACATCTTCAAGAAAGTATAAAAAAAAAAAAAATCACAACATAAAAAAAAAATAAATCCTGGTTTTTGTTCCCTGGGGCAGGATGCTGGTTCTCCTCCTCCCTGCCATTTCCCCCAAGCTGCTCAGATCAGAAAAAACCCAAACCAAGGAAGGTACTGCAGACACTGCTCCATGGATGACATCTGCAAAAATCTCCTTGAATATTTGAGGCTTGAATTCCACAAATATTCATTCCTGAATACTTGAGGCTGGAATTCCACATGAATGGATCACAGAATCACAGACTGTTTAGGCTGCTGAGCTCATCGAGTCCCCCACCAGCAGCACCCCATGCTCACCACCAAACCGTGTGCTCAAGTGCCATACCCACACCTTTTGTGAACACTTCCAGGAATGATGACTCCACTTCTCTGAAAAATCTGTTGCAATGCTTTTTGTGAAGAAATGTTACCTCCTATCTAATCTAAACCTCCCCTGGTGCAATTTGAGGACATTTCCTCCATGCGCCCTTTTTCTTTTTACATTGAAGATCCGCTGTATTTGTTGAAATTATTTCAGTGTTACCCTCTCCTTCTGATCCTTTAGAGGCCTTAAAGATGAAGTGCAACCCCTTCTGTCTGACATATGCAGGTATTTGCCCTGCACTTGACATTTTCCAGCCATGCTGCATGAATGACTAAGCAGTGATCCATGTAAGTCCCGTCACCTGCAGCCTGTCAGGATCCCGCTTACACAGGAGGTGAAAAAGACAATCCTTCCCCTTCTTCCTCTTCCTGAAAAATAAATCACTCTATTTGTACTGCCTGGAAAGTTAAAACACTTTTATTTAGGGCTGCTGCTTCAGAGCAAGCACCTCTCTGACATACTGAGGCTCTTTGGGAAGCATATGTTGAAATGAGTGCAGATATTCCCAACACCACTGCATGTGGATTTATTACAGCTCTTGCCTTCAGTCTCAGCAGCTGATGTATTTGTATTTTTCATGACACCTCCAGCAGATGATAGGGAATATGCTGCAGTTTTCCTCATATACTTATGAATGAAAGAAAAAGGCCTCTTGCTTTAGTATCTTATCATTCTTTTTCCTTTAGAACAAAACTCTGTAAAGCCACTGTGGGAAATGGATTTGTAAAGAATTCTCAACACTTGATAGAAAGTTCACACAGTTTTGTGGTTTTTAAATCCTCCAGTTTTGTGGTTTTTAAACCCTACAGCCTATACTCCCTTCTCTTTCAATAATTCCAAAAAACGAACCTCTTAGTATCATCAACTTAAAAACTATTTTTTCAACATTCCACTACATCCAAAAAATACTCTTCATTTTACCTTTCGATTCTCACCATCAATAAAAAATAATTACAAAAATATCACTAATCAATTTTACCACCAGAAGAAATTTCACCTACTATTTATCAACATTTTATAAAACAAACTTTATCTCCAACCCCACAAAAACACCCACCATCAAAAATTGTACATTACATAAATAATTCACTCATTACAACACCAACTCAAAAAAATTAAAACAAACTCAAAACAGCATCACCTCCCAGTTACTCCATCTCTATAAAAACTAAGAAAACCAACAAGCCACTAAGTCAAATTTCTGAAGGGGCAGAAGCAATGAGCAGAACTCCACTGAAGGTGTTCCAGATCATCTCATCCCATACTAAAGCAAAAACCAGCCTGGTCCAGTGCCTGGCTGCTGTGAAAGCTCCTGCCTTGTCCCTTTATAAGGCACCACATCTCTGCTGAGTATTTATAAGTGCTTTTTATTACATGTTTTAGATTTTATAAAAGGTTCCAGACCCATAAACAGTGTCAGACAGGGAATGGGGCTGGGTCAGTGGAAGAAGTGACAGAAGAGTTGGCTCCTACTTTTCCATCCAGTGAGACATTTTCTGCTCCTGCCTTGCCCATAGGTGTCATAGTTGAGACAGTCACGATACAAAGCAACACACTCCCTTTTCAGAAGGTTTTAAACCTGGTTTTATTCTAGCATGCATGCTTTTTATACATTCTTACAAAACTCATCAGTTTACACTTTACTCTGGTCACAAGAGACAAAGTGCTCATTGGAAGAGGCACTTGCAGGTTTCTCTTATTTATCCTTCTTTTTTTCTTGGTTTCTATGTCAATGACCCTGGTAGAGAATTCTTCCAGGGTAAACATGGATCCTCTGATCAAACATGGATCCTCTGATCAAACTTCTCTCTGGCTCACAGAAGTCCCTGTAAAACCTCTTCCACACATCAGTTCTGTGCAGACAGGTCAGGCTGAGAAGCACCAGCACAGCAGACACTTTAGCACAGGCTTTTGTGCTGGTCCTGAGTTCCCAGCAATGAGAAGGGGTGGAATATTTATTCTGGTGGAATAAACCCCCAGTGCTGGCACCAGAGCCCTGCACACCCCTTGGCTGGCAGAGGGGTCCAGTGCAGTGAGGCAGCAGCTCCTGCCCCTCCTGCTGATGCTGTGGCCGGGTTCTCCCGCAGCTCCAGCCCAGCAGGGCTGTCAGTAACTCTATCAATTAAAGGCTGCACTGCTGGATAATTCCCTGAGTGCTGGGAGAGGCTTGTTCTCACTGGGGTGTAACAAGAGTAATTATAATAATGACTCGCCCATTCCTCACCACCGCAGTTTCTCTTAGCAACAGGCTTGAGCAGCGAGAGAAATGTGATCAAAGTTGAAAGAGAATTCTCTTTGATGCAAAGGAGTTTTTGTTGCTGTTTTGGTTAGGGAGGGTGGGCAGTAGAGGCTGTCAATGCAGCCAGCTAATGACAAACAGGGGATAAAGCTCCACGGGGATTAGCAAAGCCCGAATGCAAGTCAAGTGCTCTGATTCTGTAATTTCAACCAAGAAGCAAAGCAACCTACAGGCTTTTTAGTGTTTAGGAGGCCACAAAGAAGCTTTGCTGTCATCTCTGAAACACTTCCTCAATAAGAAATTTCCTGGAACACCAAGGTCTTATTTCTTGTGGGGGGTTAAGTCATTGCATTATCTCCTCAGGTGAAAATTCATTATTTTCATCTTCGGTGTGCATCGAACAGCCTCTTCCTGTACAACAGGCTGCCCATCTCCCTTAGGCTGTAACAGCATCAAGTGGTGTTCAGTGCTACTTATCTTGCTCACCTGCCAATTAGCTATAAACTGTAAGAAGCATTGTACCCAAAAAGGAAAAAAAAACCAACCAGCAAGCTGGATCAGTTTCAAGTTTAATTAGTCCAAAAGAATTCAGTATATTATTGCCTCAAACAAAAGAAAAAACCAGCTGAACCTTTAATCCTCTTTGAAGATGCTTCTTACTGATATATCCCATCACATATTTTTAACACTGGTGATAGTACTTAGAGAAATTGTATCCCATGTTCAGTTAAGCCAGGAAATGCATTTGATTCTCCTGTACAATTTTCACAGAAGCTTAGTAAATGCAACCTCTTTACCCCTTGTAAACCATCCCATCCGTGGTACTTGGTGAAAAGCTATGGAATAAATGGAATAGCTGTAAATTAATTTAATCTGTTTGCATCTCTGGTGTATAAAATATTTACCTCACATGTATGAATTTATTATTCAAGCACTGCCTTCTTTCTAAAGAAGGTCCTTCAAGGGTTTCCACAGTGCTGCTTGTGCCTCGTGACTCTGAGATTAAACCTGACCCCTGAGGAGGGAGCACGGGTGAGATTCACCCCACAGGGATGAGGGGGGGCCCTGAGGATGATCCTGTCTCAGGGTCTTGCCTCACATGGGGCTGGGGAGCACCCACAGGAAGAAAATGACTTTAATTCAGTGAACTCTAAGAGAAAATGCTTGACCCAGTACAAACAGAAATGCTGTGCGGTTGAAAGAAGGAGGGCAAAGAGGAATTGGGGGTTTATCCTCAAGGAATCTGAATGCAGCCATGAGCCAAAGGCTCCCAAGGGTGATTTCCTTACTCACAGGCTTCTGGGGTGTCTTTGTGCTGTGGCCAGGCCACTCTGGCTCTGTGGGGATGGGCTGCAGGAGGGGTGGGTGACACCTCTGTGTGTGTGTGGGGCACCAGTCTGGGATCCCATGGGCTCTGTATCTCCTGCAGTCCTGCTCTCCTGGAATGCAGGAGGTCCTGCTGTGCGTAGGGATGGGGCAGGATGCTGCAGGACACACCCAGACCTGCCACACCTGAGGGCAGTGAGCCAGAGCTGAGGGGGCCAAGGGCTCTGACCCCCCTCCCTGCTACTAAACACTGCCATTACCTCAGAAGAACCCTCCAAATGCCTTCAAAACCTGGATTAATTGTTTTCCACACAAGTGCAGCAGTTTGTTTGGCTTGCCCTTTGAATCAGCTCAGGTACTACTTTGATATTTAGAGACTGCAGTTCACTGCAAATTATTTAAAAGCTTCCTCTATGCTTTCCCCATAATTGAAAAAGTGCTGACTCTGTTTTATTTTAAAACTGATCGGGTTCTCTTTGATCATCAGATTTACAAAACAAGACTGTTTCCAACACAAACTGCTTCAGGAGTAAAGGCCCTCACTGGATGACATAGTTTCATTTAGACTCCATTTTTTTAAGCAGTGAACTCTTGAAACTTGCATTCCTGGAGAGATCTAATATCAAAAAAAAGAGAGCAATTAGAAATACAAGCTGTCACCTCAAGTTTTAAAATGTGGCATTTGGAAATGGAATATGCACTTTTATGTAATCCACTTGCTTTCTGCTTTATTATGGAGCATCATTTTGGACAAGGACACTTACAGCAGAGTTCTTTATTTTAACCTTTCCTTGATCTCCGAGTACCACAAACACATTCAGAGCTGCATTTCAGTTGCTGAAACTGCTCAGAGTCTCTGACTGAACCCTTCTCAGTGAGGTGGCTGTGGAATGAACCCCAGCCAGGCAATAAACCTGCACTTTTGCACTAGTTTGAGCCAAAACTCACAGTGCCAAGATTTGCTATTGCCATTATCCAGTGGTGGGGTCACTCGTGCAGCGTTGGACAGCCCAAAGATCAGAGCTGCAGACGAGACTCCTTCGGAAGGACATCTGCTCCAGGCTGGTGCCAGAATTCGTGCAGGGGAGCTGCTGATGACGGTGCAGAAATCGGGCTGGGAGGTAAAAGGAAAGCGCTGAAAGCGGCTTTTTGGATACTTTTCCGTGGTTTAAGGCAGCCCTCTAGAGACAGGAGAGAGCAGTGCCGGGAATGCGAGGGCACCGGGGATACGAGGGGGTGCCGAGCTCGGAAAGAAAAAATAAATTTTACTTCAGTTTTGTTTGTTTGTCTTATTCTTTTTTGCGCTCTTCTGCGTGCGTTTTTATTTTTATTTTTATTTTTTTGTGGTTATTTTGTTTCATTTTCTTTTAATACAAGGCTTCTCCACTTAAAAATGGATTACTGCAAATGCAGCGCCAGGACACAGGGAATGGCTTCTCCCTGGCAGAGGGCAGGGCTGGATGGGATTTTGGGAAGGAATTCTCTGTGAGAGAGGCCCTGGCACAGGGTGCCCAGAGCAGCTCGGGCTGCCCCTGGATCCCTGGCAGTGCCCAAGGCCAGGCTGGACAGGGCTTGGAGCAGCCTGGGACAGTGGAAGGTGTCCTTGCCACGGCAGGGGGATTGGATGGGATTCAACCTCCCTTTCATCCAAACCATTCCATGTTTCTGAGAGATTTTTATTTCACAATTACTGCTTCTTTATAGCACTCCCAGCACTTTGAATATCCTGATAAATGTGTGGTACCTGTAAAAAGGTGGAGTGTTGGAGTCCTGGATGCTGAGAATTCCAGGCTTTCTGGGCTGACAGACTCTGGCCCCCAGGAGAACACTGTGTTTGACCCGAGGCCATGGAGAAGGCTTCCAAAATTGATTGATAGCACTGAGAATATGGGTGTGTAGTTTGATCAGAGGGAAGAAAACTTAGAGTTTAGAGTTTTAGAATACAGAATATAGTAATATAGAGAGAGAGAGAGCAAGATGGAGGTTTTAGGGCAGAAGCTGGTCCTTCTTCTTCACCTTCTGCTTCATGGGTTTGGGTGGTACTTTCAAATTGGACAAAGTCCACATTGTGGGACATGACTGATTAGTTATTGAGTTAAAAGTGAAAATAATTTAGGTATAATTTCTTAATTAAATAGTTTAACCTTAAAAGACCTTGTAGGGAAAGATAGTCAGCCTAGCTTGTTAATAGAATACTGTAGAACTCATGACTGGTAATAGAGAGAAGAAATAATAAACATCTGAGTTTAATAATAAACACCAAATGCCATCTTTAATGCTTCGATCCCAACCTTGACAGAGGCAAAAAAGAAGCCTAGAACAGGCAGTGGTGTTCCAGCACAGCCATGCTCTGCCCAGGTGGAAGGGAGTTGCTGCTCTGAGAGCAGGGTAAATCTGGGCTGCTGCTTTGGGAATGAACTCTCCAGAGCACATGGAAACCCACAGGAATGCCAAATTATTTCAGTAAAGTTTGGGTGACATTTAAAACGTGCACCGGTTTAATTCTGCAATTAAAATTTGCACTTGAGGAGTTTCCTGTGGGATACTGGCACCTGGTGAGCTCTTAGGGCTGGGATGTATCCCAGCAATGGACAGGTCTCCATCACACCAGCTTTAACTTGCTCTGTCTCAAACCCCTGTAGCTGCTGTATCTGAAAGCTTTACAGACCATCTGCTCAGGCCTCAAAAATCCAGAGCTCCTGGTAAGTGAGGGAATTTTGAGATGGAGGGTCTCTGTGGGATCTCCCTCCTGAGATCCCATCTGCTGCAGCTGCCACAGGAGATTCCCCATCTGGCTCAGCCTGCTCCAAGCAGCTCCCTGCCCTGGGGGCTGTGATGTGTGACCCTGAGACAGCAAGTTCTGCACCACAAAAATCTCAGATCTGGAACTCGGGTCTAGTTTTTTGTGATCAGCAATTTTCATCAAAATGTCAGAAAAGCTCTGTAAGAACCAGCCCATCCTGGCTTCTCTTCCCTGCCCCAAAGCACAATAATCCACACACCTGCTTGATTTCACAATAAAATGCAAAGTGACTTAATCTTGTATGTTTGTATGTTCTCTTCAAGCTATATTTTGAAGGGAAATGCCTTCTTCTTTCTAGGAAGCTGAGCAAAAATGGCACAGTGTCAAAAATACACAGTGACTCCCATACAATACCTGTTGCTTAAACCAGGTTTTTGATAAACCAATCAGTTTGCTGGAGAATCACATCAATCTTTATTTTAGTGCAAACTGATGCTGAATATTCACCCCACAGAGCTTTTTTTTTTTTGGGGGGCGGTGAGATGAAGGAAACTGATTCTAGAATTGATGGAAAAATTTGTGTGTTGTTTCTTTATGTGGTTTTTGTATATTTTTTCTCTTTGCCAGCATCCACTCCTTTTCAAAAGAAGATTCAAGGCATTGCTGAGTACCAGGTCATTGGGTCTAACCCATTGTGATGGGCATGAGCTGTAATTTTCATAAAATCATAGAATCATTTAGGGTGGAAGAGTCCTCTGAGATCATCAAGTCCACCTTGTCACCCAGCCCAGAGCACCAAGTACCACATCCAGTCATTCCTTGGACACCTCCCAGTGCAAACCCTTCCATCTGAACAGCCCACTCTTGTTTTATGGACTGACCTCTCTTTGAAAAGCAGGAAAACAATATAAAAGAGCCTTTTGGGAATGGCATTTTGTGTGTGCCTTCCAGAACCAATGCCCTTCCCTCACAGCTGCAGATGTTGTACCATGTGCATCCAGATGGGTGGCATAAACAAGACTCTTTTGTTTTGTTTATGATTTGGAAAACAACTGTGATTCCTAAATTCTTGCAGGATTGTTTACTTTGGTCGGCATCTGACAGAAATAATTGCAGTCACTGAGCTGAGCAGAAATTAAAACAGAAGTATTTATATGTCACCTGGGACAGCAGAGTAATCTGGGTTTTCTGACCTCTCAAAGCAGTTAGGGAGCATCTGATAAAAACAAAAAGCAAGATTAAACTAAGGAAAAGGGGACCCTCTTTCCTGTGGGTGGTCAGTCTGGGACCTGGACCCCAAAGTGTTTGGGGAGATTCATGTTAAAACCAAAAATTGTCATTTAGATAGGTAATAGTCTCTATATCTGACTCAAGAAATCTCCAAGTCACTGATCAGCAGGTGAGGGATTGCTCTGAAACCTTTCCCTGTAAGGTGTTCTGGTCTTAAGCCTCTGCTGTTGCTTTCTGCTAGAGAATAGGTAATGATATCATCAAATGTAGCCCAGATGAAGTGCAGCTGTTCATTTGTTCACATTCACCAAGGAAAGCCAGAAATATTCAGCATCACATAGAAACAGCTCCTGTCATCCCCAAAAATTCAGACAGACCAAGTTCAGCAAGGTGTCCAAGCCCCAGGGTGCTCATGTCTGGATTTTTGGCAAGCACTTCTCCACCTGGATGTGCATCTTGAGGAATTGTAACTGTAGGTCCTGGTCCTTACCATGCAGCTTATATATGTTTAAATCTATGTTTTCCCTGAGTCAGGATGCCTTTTGGTCACATCTTTATACCCTAGGAGGGTATGAAACAGCAAAGCTGCACAAACCTCCTTACCAAAGCCTCTTTCTCTTGCCAACCTTTGATATTTTCCTTCCTGGCTGGATTTTTTTTTTTCTATTGACCCCTAAAATGCAAGTTATCTGTGAAATTATAGTTATTGCAGCATCTCTATTCCATGGGCAGGGAGCCTGAGCAACTGGCAACCTGAAATAACAACCCTGAGCAATCTGGTTGTGCTTTTTTTGATGCTCTTGTTTTCACCTCCCCCAACCCCATGGTGGCATGATAAGCATAATCATTTTCTCCCTTGGACTGTATTTAGGCCATATGCTGGAATTTGATCCAACAGTCCCCATTTGCTAAGGATAAGAAATGGCTTTAATGCTGCACACCGACATGTGAATCCCATCAATTTTTCCCTGTTTCATTTCTTCCAATCACCCAACCAATTGGCTTGAGCAAGCAATTCAGGGGGAAAAAAAAATAAATGTAATAGAGTTCCCTCTTTTGAGAAAGGTACTTCTGTCCAATTGCTTTCATCTTGAGAATACAGCTCTGAGGTCTGTTTCTAGGGATGTCCTCCAGCAGGCAGCATGAATTGCAAAATCAGTCACACAAATGGCCTCCCATATATAAAAATAACCAATATATCAACAGGGCTGAAGCCAAGCAGCTGTTAAAATAACTACCAGATCAGTAGCACTAAACTTACAGCAGACAGATGCATCTGAGAAGGGAAAGTCCACAGCATTTTTAGTTTGATTTATGTTGTTGCTTCATTTTTTATTCAAGATATGAACATTCTGAAAAGCAAATGCTAAGACTATGAGGAGATTGCCATAACAAAAGGAAATACAGTGTAAGTGTAAAATTACTGGGGGAATATTCCTGTTTCTAATCAGGCAGGGTGCTGTGGCTGAGGAAAAAATTGGGATAAACTTTGTGGTGAAAAAGCCTTTTTGGATGTGTTCTGCCACCTCTGCTTGTGCTCCACAGAGTTTTGTGTCTTCCTTGCTGCTGCTGCAAGAATCAGTCATACCTGCACGAGACAGCAGCTCCCTTTTAGGCTGAGCTGTATTTACCCATATTCATGTTCCTGAAGTTTTCCAAGTGGTTTTTTGGAGAGTTCCAGCAGGAGGATGGAGGCAGGGAGGCAATGAGATAATGTGCCCAAATAAAAGCAGGGTTATGGAACTCTGACAGGGACACCTTCCACTAGAGCAGGTTGCTCCAAACCTTGTCCACTCTGGACTGGAACATTTCCAGGCTGAAGGCAAATAATGTGAATTCCTGTTACATATTATAAAAGATGAGAATAACCTTGTCTGTTTATGAGTAACAGGATTTAATGAGAGTACAGTTGCTGAAAGACATGACTGATCTGTCTTAGAAGAGAGACTTGTTAGCAAAATTCCTGCTGACTTCAGTGAGGTCAGAATTTTACCTATTAATTGATTTTAAAAATGAAAAGATATTCTTTTATCTAAACACAATTACTTTATAAATTGTTGCTACCTAGGTAAAACTCATGGAGATCAAACTCATTTTTACCCTTTAGGTAAAAATACACGTGCAAGTGAATACAATTCTGGCTACAAAAACAGCTGAGAAAATTCAGATTTAGTATCTCATCAAAGCCCAAAGTGTTTGAGTTGTGCCCAAGGTTCAGTATAAACAGATATTGAATCAATATATTCAACAGATTCCATTCAAACTGAATGGGGAAGGTTCATTTTGAGCTCTAATGACTCCTTACACAGCCCTGGGTTGATTCAGTGCTTTGGAAGCCCTGAAGATGAATTTCCTGTAGCTCTAATATTAATTTGAGCATGTTTTCTGCTGTGCTGGCAGCTGCCAGGCTTACAGGAGATGGGTGATTCATTTTATCAGATGGTTTTCAAGGGGTAAAACAGGTGCACCAGACTTCACAGCCAGTGCCTGGATACCCCACAGGCATCTGTCAGAGGAGAAATTTCCTCCCAGGGTTTTGATGGCTTTATTTGTTTGAAATGTGTCAGCAGTGTTTACTTGATAATTAGGAATGTTTGCTTAGCAATTGGTAATGTTTAATGAGGTGTGTTGGTAAAGAGGGTGTCTTTTTAGGCTCTGGTTTTGAAGATGCTGTGCTGCAGTGCTGAACAGGGAATCCCAGAATTATGAAATTATTTAGGTTGGAAAAGAGCAAGGGGTAAAGAAAGGTGAGTCCAATGGTTCCCCCAGCACTGACCCATGTCCCCAAGTGCCCCATCCACACATCCCTCTAGGGATGGGGACTCCACCACTGCCCTGGGCCTGTTCCAATGCTCGAAAAATATTTTGGTGAAGAAATTTTCCCTGATATCCAAACTAAACCTCTCCTGTCTCAATTTGAAGCCGTTTCCTCTTCTCCTGTCTCCTGTTAGACACCAACTGCCACCTGGTTGTCCCTTCCTGGCAGGAGCTGTGCAGAGCCACAGGGTCCCCCCTGAGCCTCCTTTTCTCCAGGCTGAGCCCCTTCTCAGCTCCCTCAGCTGCTCCTGGGGCTCCAGACCCTTCCCAGCTCCATTCCCTGCCCTGGACACGCTCCAGCCCCTCCATTCCTTCTCATGAGGGTCCCAAACTGTCCCCAGGACTGGAGGTCCCTCAGCAGTGCCAGCACAGGGGACAGTCACTGCCCTAGTCCTGCTGCCACCCTGCTCTTCATGGACACAGGAGCTCCCCAGAGGAGGAGGATGGTTTGGGAGAGATGCAGGATTTGCTGTTTGACTCCGGTTCTGTCAGGGCATCCCCGGAGCTCCTCTTCACTGCTGGGCTCTGCCAGAATTTGCACAAAGCTCCCAAGCACTTCCTAAAGGGTTGGTTCACATTTCACCCCTGTTTTCCACTTCCAGCCCACCCAGCATCTCCCCGTTCCCACATTTTCCGTGTCCCCTTCGCCCGTCCGGCCAACGCCACGCGAGGGCGACCTCGGGCTGCGCATCCCGGGAAAAGCGGCTGGAATCACCTCCTGGCTCCTCCATCCCGGGAAAAGCGGCTGGAATAACCTCCCAAACCCTCCATCCCGGGAAAAGAAGCTGGAATAATCTCCCTGCCCCTGCTCATCCCGGGAAAAGCGTCTGGAATCACCTCCCGGCTCCGCATCACGGGAAAAAACGGGCTGGGATCACCTCCCTGCCCCTGCTCATCCCGGGAAAAGCGGGCTGGGATCACCTCCCTGCCCCTGCTCATCCCGGGAAAAGCGGCTGGGATCACCTCCCTGCCCCTGCTCATCCCGGGAAAAAACGGGCTGGGATTACATCCCAACACCTCCACCTCCGGAAAAGCTGTCTGGGATCACCTCCCTGCCCCGCATCCCGGCTCCTGCACCCCTGAAAAAGTGAAACTCTGCAGAACTCTTTGAATTGCAAATACGTTAGCAATTCATCATGAATGTAATGGTATTTCCAAATTACCCGCATTATACCTGTTTTTAATGTCCTTTGTACTTCACCGTGACTTTGTAAAAAACTCATGCCGGCTGCTTTTATTTTGTGGGTGATTTACAGCAATTCACCCTCCAGGGACTGCTGTGCTCCTGGGGTTACAGTCTCTCACCGGTTTTTGTCTGCTCTTTATTGCTTCTGTGCAATTATTTCGCTGGTACAAGGGGATAACTGAGTGAGATATAACCATATGAATGCTCCTCTGATTACTTGTGATGCCTGTAACACACTGAGGAGAATTTCTCAGCATTAGGAAATTCTCTGGCAACTTCCAGCAGAAACGAAGAGAAGGGAATTTAAATATTTTAGAACTCAGTAGCTGAGGCCATAAATATACACCCATCCAAAGAGTCAGACAGCTGGGAAATAGCAGGGCCCTACAGCTAAAATTACCCAGATCCTACATTTAGTGGCAGACTGGAAGCTTTTCTTGGGAATTCAGCCCCAGAGGCAAAGAACTGATGGTGGCAGAGGGAAGGGCTGCCGTGTCAGCTCACAGCTATCCCACCATCCCTGCCCATAAACACACCCCACATAATGGATCTCTCCTTTCCAGCCCTCTGGATGTGATGCAACACGGTTTTTTTTTATTTTCTTCTCGATTCAGACTTACTGATAACTTTTTTTTTTCCCCAGCAAATATCCAAAACCTTTCCTTGCTTATGCACAGAAGTCAAGTCACACCTTGTTTCTCTACTTCTTGATTGTCCTTATGAGTCCTAGTTTGGACTGAGAATTTCCAGGTTAAAAAAACCAAACACTCCTTCCTAAAGAAAATGCATGGAAACAAGGCTTTTTAAAAGTTTGTTTTTAATAGCAACACGTGTGTGGGTTTGGGTTTTTTTTCCCAGCAATAACAGACCAAAGCAACTGAGCATCCATCTCCTTTACCTACACAGGATGCCAGTGACATCCCCTGCATCTTTCCCTTGAGCAGTTATTTGCATCCAATAGCTTCCTGATTAAATAATTTACTGGGACTTAGCATATTTATAATTTCTTAATAAGATCAGTTGTGAAAGTGTGAAAGTCTTGTGCTGTCAAGACCAGCTGGGAGGTTTGAGACACGTGCTGGACACACCTTCTCCTCTGGCTGTACAAACGTGTCCCCAGCCCCAGCAGGTGACATGGCAGTGGCTTCAGTGATTTTCTAGAGGGCAGCAAATAGACAATAACAAAACCAATACCTGGAACATCAAGTAAAGGCTCTTTTTGCAGGCAACATGCGGGGAAAAAAAAAAGACTGCTTTTACAAAAAGCGTGTTCTTGAGATCTTGCAAAGGTGTACTGAGAGAAATTGCTGCAAAACAAAAGCAACAGGCCTATGATTCCACTTTTCCTTATGAGTGCTGAGATTTTTCTCCCAATCTGGAGCACCCATTCCCTCTCCAGTGTGATGTTTGCCACAGGCACATGAAAACCACATTAAGCTGGATGGATGTCACCATGCTGTGCTTTCCCCCACCCCACAACAGCAGGTGATGGTTGGAGAAGCTTTAAAACCCCCAAACTGATGTGCTGAGAGCTAGAGCCTCCCCAGCCACTGCAGCTCACAGGTCTTATCTTTGGTGACAAGATTTGTTTGCCCAGATATGCCCTTGTTAATTTCATGTTTGCTGAAAGAAAAGGGATCAGAGCAATCAGTGCTGGCACCTCTGCTACTCCAGGGAATGTCAATTATTCCAGATAGCCACATGCTGATGGTTCTCCCTGTTACCATTACTCTGTATCATTTCCAAATCTTCTTGGACATTTGCAGGCACTCTCTGCTATTATGGCTCTTAATGAGGCAGTTTCAAGCCCTGGGAAGCTGTTCCTGGGTTCAGATGTCCATTATGGACTTTTATTGTGTTTTTTCTTAGCAAGTGGGTGGCAGGCAGATAAACATGAGGCTATTAGAAAGGATTCCCCTTTCCAAATGACAAAATTATAGAATTATTTTAGAATTATAGAAAAGCCTGGGTAGGAAAGGATCTCAAAGCTCATTTAGTTCCAACCCCCTTAGATATCTTCCAAGGCAGTATTTCAGCAGCACCTCCAGGTCCACATGAACACCCTGCAGCAGCTTCATTTCCTAAGCTGTACAGATAAAGGGTGAAAAAGACAAAGAAAACATGGCTTGTCAAGGTCCTGACAGAAAAACATCAGGAGAGACAGGAATAGAGTCTTGAGGCAAGAAAGTTTATTATGAGAACATCCCTGGGTGAGGAACCTCACAGCAGTGGAGATCTTAGCCAGAAAATTATTATAATATTAAATATTTGTGCCCAATAATGTGCAGAGGAGATCCCTGTGGGAGTTCCCCTCCTGTGTCACTAACAGGGTGTTGTTATTACTTTTCTCTCTGTTTGTCCCTTTCATCTGCTTCTGTGTAAAAAATACCCTCTTTAGAGGAAAGGTGTTATAAAGTGCACACAACATTTTGTCTGCTTACATTGACCATGTAAGCTGAGCTTCTTGTGAAGCTTTTCAAGTTTAGAGCGCACTGCAAAACACATTAAAAAAAAATAAAATTACACAGTGGTGAAGCACCCCGTGGAAAATGTGGGTGGGAAAAGAGGCCTGGGATTATCAGAGATTAAATCCAAACTCTGTGCGGGCCAAGGCTCATTTGTGTCACCCAGGATCCTGGCGTGGTCCTTGGGAAGTGGCACCAGATGGAGCCCAGTGTTGACAGAGATGGAAAATTGCACTTCCAGGAGCAACACAGCTGCCTTTGTGGGCATTAATCAACAAACTGAAAAGCTGAAACTGAAGGGGAAATAATTACTAATGATGATGATGTTGAGAATTATAATGATAATAATGATGATGATGATAATAATAATAATAATAATAGCAATAATAATAAAAAGACACTTAGAGAATTTAAAGGGAAGAAGGTTTTTCTGGATGTGGCTGAGGAAACCCAGCCCAACCTTCCAGCATGGCTGTGAGGGGAAATTTTTTGAGCCATGGGCATCTTTTTGATATGTGCTGAGTTGTGCAAGGCCCAGGAGTCCTTTGGTAAACCTGGATTAGACAATTAAAAAATAACAAATTCGTAAAGCATAATTTCTTTTGGTCAAAAGTTCCTCTAAACATGTGTTCAGAGCTTAGCTGAGAGTCTGAATGTTTTCATTTCCTCAAGGGAAGGCTGCAATAAGCAAGTTGCTGAAATTAAACACAATAAACTGGTGATTTTAATGAATTTTTCAACTACAGTTACACAGATACCCACAGACTAATTAATATTAAAAAAAAAAAAGTGTAAGAACATCCTGATGAGGCACCAAGCCTAACCAGGGGATTAACAGTGTTAGAAAGAAGTACTGGGAAAAAATATTCATATTTCATAGGGAATAGAAAAACAAAAGAATAATCAGAATTTTGTCCGTATGCTCCATGTCATTAAGGAAGGGAATAAAATAAGAAGTGACAAAATTTAATTTTCTAAAGGCTTTGGGAAGGACTTTAATAGAAACAGCAAAAGCTTGTTATTGCATGTAACCATGAAAAGGAAAGAAGCTGGATTATCATGCAGGAAGGCTATTTCAGAGCTTGGAGGTAATCCACATAAGGCCCAAACTTAATGGAAGTTCTGCTTCCTTTATTTCAGAGATAAAGGAAACAAGCACAGCAGAAACAAAATAAATTAATAAAGAGAATGAGGGTATGAAAATGGAAATTACTTCATCAAACTGCTGCATAAATGCAAACTGTCTGCAACAATTGACAGCAAAGAAAATGAAAGAAGCTGGTCATGACAAATGACATCTGACACCATTATTTCTGAAAAATGGATCAAATTACAGAGTGACAAAATAAGTAAAGTAAGAGAAGGCAAAGCTGGATGTGGCCCTGAGCAACCTGGTCCAGTGGGAGGTGTCCCTGCCCATGGCAGGGGGTGGATCAAGGTGGTTTTTAAGGTCCCTTCCATCCCAGACCAGTCTGGGATACTGACAACAAACCCAGGTGTTTTCTGCATCAAAACTGAAACTGGAAGAAGCAGCAAACTTAATTTTTCCATTAAAGCCTTGGAGGAAAAAAAAAAATTCCTATTTTCATGTTAAGATGGGTCATAATGGAAGAAGGTTTGAAATGAAGGAGCAGCCTGCAATATAAGAACTGTAATTTGCTGTGTCATTGGATGTTGTAGTACATGAGGATAGAGAAACACATTTGCAGATAGCACCATCCTTATAAATTTTCACACCAAAGGAAATCGGTGGATAGCTTCTTTACGCGGCCAAAAATCTCATTTATTTGTGTATGAAGCAATTTTGGAGTCCAGCAGATCTCTCTTGCACTCAGCCTTGGGAATATTCATGAGTCGTGATTGCAGCCGAGCACACAAATACATGGAAAAGCTTTCATGGAGCTCCTGTGAGTGAGGCTGCTCCAAGTGTTACTGAACAAAACACAAATGCCACAGCAGTGTTAATAAAAGTGATAAAACTGGGAGCAGTTCCTGCCAGTATAAACACATGGCAATGTTGAGCTGATCTTTCTCACCCTCACTGTAACTGTAGGGAAGGGGAAGTCAATGGAATCATGGAGTGAGAGATTGCTCATCATGGACATTTTAATTATTCCCCCAGAGGCTGTAATTTCTCAGAGGAACTTGCTCATCCGAACTCATTTCACACACTAACCATGCCTGTAATTTGTTCTGAAGATTTCTGCCCTTCTCTGCTTTGTTTCTGGTCCTGTCAGTCCTCTGGGATGGCATCTCCCACCACGTGTCCCACTGGGCACCCTGGGCCTGCTGGGCAGGAGCAGGACAGTGCCTGGGGGTGTCAGCTTCTCTCTGTGACAGTGACACGACCCAGGGAGCGTTGTCAGGGGGGTTTGAGTTGGATTTCAGGGAAAGGTTCCTCCCCAGAGGTGCTGGCACTGCCCAGGCTCCCCAGGGAATGGGCACAGCCCCGAGGCTGCCACAGCTCCAGGAGCTTGGACAGCCCTGCCAGGGTGGGATTGTTGGGATGTCTGTGCAGGGACAGGAGCTGCACTGATGATTCCTCTGGGGGATCATCAACTCAGGATATTCTGTGGTTCTGTGAACCCCTCTAAACTGGAATCCTGCAGCCTGGATTTTGGATTTGGCACCTAAGGATCAGCTGCCCCAGGGAAGGCTTGCCATGGGGAATACTCAAGTACCTCTTGCCCATTTTTCAGGGAGCTGGTGGAGAGGCCAGATGACTCACCTGGAAAGAGAGTTTGGAAAACTCCTTCTCTTTTTTGTCAGGAGCCAACGCTGAGCCATTGCAAGCCCATTTCCCAGAATGAGGGTACAGGAGGGGCAGAGTTTGGGCCTCCCCGCCTGGTGTTCAGCGATTAGCGAGGCCCGCTGGGCTCCCTGGATTTTAGTGCCCTTAGAAGAGTGCCAGTGGCCTTTTCCTCAGCCTCCCAGTGGGGTGTGACCCACAGAGCTCGGGTGTGTGCCCGGACCTGCCCCAGCTCAGGTGCACTCCCGGAGCTCCAGCACACACCGAGCTGCTGGGGAGCCAGGGGCCGCTGCAGCTCCTGCAGCCGCCGCCCGGACACATCCCCGGGCACACGGGGAGATGCCCAGGCCTGGAGCAGAGGGTTTGCAGCTTTCAGCTTTAGACTTAGGTGCCAAATCCTACCTAAACCTGTGTTTAGGAAACTTAATGCTGTATTGAGTGCAGCCTCCGGTTCTGTCTTACCTGTAAAGCATTTCTGGCCTGAGGCTGGGAGGCTTCTGGAGGGGAGTGCCTGTTGCCTTTGGTTTGCAGCAAATTTGTCCAGCAGGGCCTGGAGAGGATTCCACAACTTCTTTCTACTTGCTCACCCAGGAAGAGCAGCTCACAAAATGATGCCTTTCATCTGTGCAGCTTGAGTAATATAAAAATGTCACCAAATCAGGAAATAACAAACGATGTGGAGGATTTCTTTGCAGCAAACAGCTTGTTAATGCTGGGAAAATGCCTCTCAGTGGCTCTGCTAATTGTTGGGATGTTTTACAGCAGGGGAATTTTTGCTTAAGAATCTCCCAGCTCTATAAGAACTGCAAAAATAAAGGAAAACAGGTAAGACTGAGCATTCAGGACAGACCTGTGCCAGGAGACAGGCTTGTTGGAGAGAATTAAAGTCACAGTTTGTTCAATGTAAGCAGACAGTGAGTGTGCAGTCCTTGGCTATTTATAACTCACAAATAAGGCAAGCAGACAGCTAATATAGCCAGGGGCCAGCAGGAACAGAGCAGTGCAGCTTTATTAGCAAACCTAGGTGGACATGTCATTTGATATAACCATGTGGGAAAGTATTTTTATGGTCTGTGTGTTGAAAAAGGTCAGAGATGCTTTAAAAATTAAATTAAATGAAATTAAACCTTATTGAAGATAGCCGTGGCCCTCAGGCACTTGGGGTCCCTCAGAGACTCAAAGATGATCTTTAGAGAGAAGTGGGTTAATCACAGGGGACTTCAGTCTGTGTGGAAAAATCCAACAGAGCCAGATTTGCAATAGATGGGGAAAGAAACACATTATTTAGGAGCATATGGCAATTATCAAGCAATAGAGAATAATAGCTGCTTAATTATCAACTCCTGCATGCAGACTTTCTGACAGGCAAGCTGAAAATGCTCTCTGGAAATGCTACAATCAAAATAACTCCATGGGGCTGTGATATCTGAGTTCCATGGGCTGGGTAATCAGCCAGCATGGGCCAGGGCAGCTGCAGCAGAGGGGCTGGTGGCTTTCACACACCTGTGTTTGTGTCTCACAAGGACAGCTTTGTGCTGGGAAAAATCAAATAAAACAATTTGCCCCAGCCAGTGACATTTAGCGGTGTTTCAGTTTACTCTTTGCTGGGTTTTTGGACTGGAAATATTTGCAATATTTTGGTTTGCTTTTGTGCTGGAGCCCCAGAGGAGCTGTGGCAGTGCTGGGATGGCTCCTCTACAGCTCCTGCCATCCCTGGGGAAAGTCCCTCATCCCAGGAGAGCCCCAACACCATCCACACATCAGCTTCTGCTCTGGCTAATAACTTTATCTTTTGTATTCTTAAAAAAAAAAACAACCCAAAAATAACCCCCAAACCTCCCCAAAACCCCTCAAACCATTTAAGAAGACCATTCTTTCTGCCATTTTTTCATATATTTCATTAAAAACTAAATTGGTGAAAAGAAGTTCGAACCACTCCCAATAGAGCTCCATTTTTTGAAAAAGAGAAAAAGAGTGTAAGTTTCTTCCCTTAAAATTTTCAAGAGGTGCAATGTGAAGGAAAAAAGATAAATATGTAGGAGTTGTTTTTGTGGTGTTTGGAGGCACAGCAGTAACCATGCCTCAGGCTAATTAATCAGGTGAATTAATTCTGCCCATGGAGTGATTTCCTCATGCATGGGGACCTAAAGGAAGTAACCTTAAATATCCTGATCCTTTCAGACATTCCTTATTGCTTACTCATCCCTGCACTCAGGAGTAATGATGGTTTAATTGTTGTGCAAAACTTAGATATTATTAGCAATGGTTTAGCCTCCCCCTGCATTATACTGAATTCAGGTATGCTGTTAGCTTCTATTTTTGTCCCAGTAACTTCATTTTCTTCAGGAAAAACATCCATCCATCACTATTATAAATTCAAGACAAATTATTCCCCCATCCAGAAAAAAAAATACGTTCCCTTTT
>JAYDZK010000271.1:30212947-30223456 GCA_034509185.1 Euphonia xanthogaster
TGCTTGGCTCCTCCCCTGGGCGGAGCATCTCCCCATGGGATGATGGAATTTGATCAGCCCTGCAGGGACACTCACTGCCATGGACAGAAGAGATCTCCTGGAGGGAGGATTGGCTGTGGGAGAGAAAGAAAACTGCCCAGTGAACAGAGATAACTGCCCCAGCCCTGACAGATGGCAATAGAACACACACCCAGCCACAGCTTGCAACCCAGGACAAACCTTCTTTCAGGGACTGGGTTGTTTTACCAGTGCTCACAGAACACACTGCCCCTTCCCATCCCAAAGAGGGCTCTGCAGGAAGAGAAACTCCTGCTCGCCTCTGGCATTTTCCCGGCAGCTCCTCTGGATTCCTGCAGGAATCAGAGCTGTCACAGCTCCCACTGCAAAGGCGCCAGCCCCAAATCACACACCTTGCAGAAGTCCAAGATCCATCATCTCCCTGCTGAGGCTGGGATTTTCTTTGCAGCTGCAGCAGAATCAGACATCCTAAATCTGCTGCATTTCAGTGGGATTTATGTGTCTGATTCCCCTCTGACAGGCTGCCCCTCTGTTCCTGCTGCAGCCAGCTCTAAGCCTTTCATCTCTTTTGGCAATTACCACACTATTAGCACCATTTCTCATTAAATCTCATCCTGCATCGAGCTCCTGACACATAACAGTGTTATAATACTTCATAACTTCACATTTACCTTATAACATTTTCAAACAAGATAAAATGATTCACTCTTTTGGCAATCTCCCCCTTTTGTGTCACATAAATTATTCTAGAACTCTTTAAAAATGGAGTGTGTCTGTTTAAAATACGTTTCTAAGTGAGGAGGATGTATGAACAAAATAAGCTTTGTGCAGAAATGTCTGACCTGGTGGATTTAAAGCAACATTGATTAGAGCTTCTGAGTACACCTCTCAAAACTCTCCCCCATCACCTCAGCTGGCTGGCTGCAGGGTGATTTTACCAGAGTCCTCACAGAGAATGACCAGATTTGGGGGTTCATGACTCATTATATCCTTCCTTTGGCTATGGGCTGATTTACTGCCTCTGCCCTTGCCTTGGGTTTGGGTTTGGAGAGCAGATCCCCCTCCTGCTGTTGTATCACCTGAGCACAGAGTTGTACCCTCACGTAGTCATCATGGGACAATCAAATCTCAGCACAGTTAGAGTTGTTTTCATGGCTCTTGCTAGGATTTTATCTGGATTTCATGATCAAACAAGCCTGGCATAGTTGATGTTGCACACTGAAGTCTGTGGCTCACCACAAATGTGAGCAGTAAAACATGGCCTGCTTCTCCTTAATGCCCTGAATGTGTCCCTAAGGACCAAGAACAGCAAGGGTGGGCTTTGTGAGCCACCTCTGTGTTCTGAGGCCAAAAAGGGCTTTTCCATTCTTTGTGTGAGTAGATGAGCCTGGCGCAGTTTCACAGGATCGGATCCTACCATGGAATCACAGAGTGGTTTGTGTTGGAAGGGACCTTCAGGATCACCCAGTTCCAACCTCCTGACATGGCCAGGGGCACTTTTCCACTAGATTTCTCCATTTTTGTGCTCTCTTTCTATAGCCAAGGTATAGCACAAGAGCTTGGAGCTAATAAACAACAAGTGAGATGAATCTGGGAGGGGAAAAATGCCTGGCTAAAGCCAACAGTACCCATTCAATATCTCTGTAGGCCTCTCATTCCAGCTACTGGGACATCTCCCCTTAGTCCTCTGCAGAGCTGGAGGCGAGGTTTGCCCCAGGGAGGGTCCTGGGGACTGGGCTTGACCTTGTCCAGGGTCAGACAGGGACACATCAAGCACTTCTCACCCATCCTGATCAAAAGCTCTGTGCTTGCTGGCAGAGGAGCCCTTAGCAAATCTTCAAAAGGTGGTGCAAGCAAAATGGACTGTGAGGTTTGCTCCCAGCCCTGCTCTCATTAGCAATTAACACTCCTCCCTGCTGGAGAAGAGTTAACGATCCCTTCGCAGGGGTTGACATTTTCCCATCTCCAGAAGTTGCTCCCCGTAGGCAGAATGCCACAAACTGTTGAATTTCCTCCCTAAAGTGACTTGTCACTGAGAGAGCAACCAGGGAAACAGGCAGCCAAGAGGATCACCACGTGCAATTACCACATCTCCCCTCCTGTTCCTCTGTCCAAATCCAGCTGCATCCATCCTGATCTCTCTGGATTGCTCTGTCTCCAGTTGTCCCATGACAGCCACCCCTGCTGCACTGCACTGCACGTGTCTTCAGCCAAAAGAGGCAACTCATGAATAAAAATGGGATCTCTACCCACTACACCCTATATTCAGACTGCATGCACAGGATTTATTTAGCTTGTATGGATTGATTTTATTTGATGGCATAAAATACCTGTCCTGTGCTGCAGGAGCTGAGTGGAGCACAGTGCTTCCCTAACACCTTCCCACTTCTTGGAAACACCCTGCAGGCAGCTCCAAAGTTGCTCACCTCAAGATTATCTCACACACAAGCTTTAAAAGTGACATGGTCAGAGTTTTCCATGTTTTACACTATGCTAAGAGGTCAAAATTGGCTTTTGCTCTTAGAGTGCAGTGATGCAAGAGGATCCAGGGGAATCAGAGAGTTATGGGATATCCAGGGTTGGAAGGGACCCACAAGGATCATCAAGTCCAGCTCCTGGCCTTGCACAGACACCCCAAGAATCCCACTGTGCTCTCTGCCATGGGAAGGAAGACAAGGAGCAGATGTGCAGCAGCAATCCTCCCCCATGGGCAGCAAGCCCAGTGTCTCCAGTGAGCAGCCAGTGCTTTTTCAATGCCTGCTGCTTGCTGTCTGAATTTTTTACCAGCTGGAAAACCCAGCACATCCCCAGGAGAGGGAGGAAGAGCCCAGCAGCAGTGATTCCTGCAGTTTGGGCAGTCTGACACCTTCCTTTGGATCCATTCCCTCCTGGGCACCCCTACAGCTCAGGGTGGCAGCAACACCCCCTGGTCCCTGGTGGATCACTGACGTCCATGCCTGGGGGCTGGTGCACAGCCTGAGCACAGCTCTTCATCTTTTCCAGGGAATCCTGGAATTTTGAATTCTTCTGAATTCCTATTCTGAGAAAATTCTGGTTTTACTGGGAAATGCTGCATTCCTGGAGACTTTGAGAAATGTCACATTTGCAGCTCATTTAATCTGCATATTTGTATTTGGAGTAACATTACATTAGGTCAACTGTTATTATCATTCCAGATATTTACTGATTTCCATGTCTGTATCCGGCTGCTCTGTCCCATTTGATGTTACAGCAGGAGCTTTTCCTTCTTTATGTTTAATCTTTATTTCTTAGAACACTTTAAGGAACTGTAAACCCCCCATAATATGGAAGATAAGGTGGTTTTCCAGTACAGCAGACCGCAGGAAGAAAATCCAATCTTTCAATTATTTTTATTTAAATTCATTTTATAACCAGGGAGCAAGGTTTTACTGCTCTTTAGAACATGATGCTGAATTTGTCTGGATTTTTTGGTACAGACATTCATCCAGTTACATTTATTTAATGTGCTAAATGACCTTTTAAAAGTGCTTTTCCATGTCATGTGGAATATCAGCAACACATTTTAGAACAGCAACAATGCAAGTTCTTTTTCTGTCTTACTTTTGCTGTAAATCAAAAAATGAAGCATGCTTGCAGTATTTTTTTCTAACAGTTCTTTGGATCAACTACAATATCAGGTCTTTAAAAAAAACAAGATAAAACAATGTTCAGTCCTTCCAGCCCATCTCAGGTGCTAGAAGAAATAAGAGACTGAGAATTAATCTGTAATTTCACTTATTAGGCCTAAAATTTTCATTTTCATAGCTATTAGTCCTATTCTTCCACAATTTGCTTCTAGAGCTGAAAAATACCTGGAGATTATGGACAGAACAGCAAACCCCAGGGGTGTTTAAGATGAGCTATACTGGATGGAAAAGCTTTAACAGAATAATCTTTCAGAATACTAATTGGTTGGTAATGCTGACAATTAGTTGCTTCAACTCTGTTTTATTTCCTTCAATTTAGACAGTTAAATATAGATGCAAAGTTTGATAATTACACTCCAATTGGAGATGTACGATAAACAAATAAGATACAGTGTCTAAATTGATTAGCAAATCTGCCTAAAGCTTTCTTTAAATGCAAGATGTATTTTTCATTACTGTGTAATTATTCATTAAACACCAGCTGTTAAAAAAGTCAAGTTAATGAAATATGAAAAAGTGTAGGATAACAACCAAAGTCAACGAATTTCAAAAGAATTTTCTTGAAAGGGTTCTCTGAAAATAAACATGTTTGATTTGAGCCAGTGAATCTTGTCACACAAATCCGAGGAGGAGAGGATAATGTTTGCTGAGGATTTCATTGTGAAAACAAAACCATTCCCTTTTCCAAATACCATTTTCCTGTTGGTTTTTGAGACTCAAACATAACATTTCACCCAAAGTCTCCTAGACCACAGTGATATTTAAGCTCTTAGGAAGTTTATGGGAAAGCAAAACTCACCACTTCATTTCTGTCTGAAATACTTCCCAGATTTTCACTGTCAATTACTTCTCATTCTAATTTAAACATGAACTTAATTGCATTCAGCACATTCAGCTGCTTCCATGTGGAACGAGACCACAGTGAGGTTTGACAGAGCACAGAGGTGCTGCCATTTGGAATCCTCCCCTGAACTGAAGAGGCAGGAAAAGGCAATGGCACAGAGGAGTTCTTCTGTGCCCAGCTGAACACTCCTCAAACAGCAGAAGCCTTTGCATGAGGACTCGTGTGCTCATCAGCTGTTCTGGGGGAGCTGCAGCTAGCCCCTGGAAAGCTCCTGGTGCTGGGTATTCAGCAGAATTGTAGAAACAATGGAAAAGATTTGTGGGCTCCCTGCTCTTCAGTTGCTTCCCTGCTGCTGATCTGGCATCTGTGCCAACCAGTGCCACTTTGCTCAGGAAAGGCAGGAGTTTGGGTGCTGGAATCTGAATGCAAGGAACCCTCAGGACTTTGGGCCTGTGAGCCAAAGCTTAGAATTAAATTCAGGATTTGATCTGAGACCTTGGAAAAGGCTCCCAAACTTAGGTGCTAAAAGTGAGAATGTGGATTTGTAGTTTAAAGCAGAGACACATTAAGCTAAGTAAAGGAAAGTTTAGAGTTTTAGAGTTTAGGCTATAGAGCAAATAAAATTAGTTACAGAGGTGAACAAGGAGTTTAGAATGCAGCACTGTGGGTTTGTGAGTCATAACACAATTGGCTAAGAAAGCTCACACTGCAGCATGGATCCATAAGACAAAATATTTAAGGATTGGGTCAAAAACATAAATATCCTTGTTAGCAGTGTTTTATTGGTCAATAACTCCTTAAAAGGTCTTGTAACTAAGGGTCTTGTGACCTTCTGAACCATGTGGTAAAGATGTGAGCTGAGCTCAACCTTCCTGCCTATGTGGAAGATAAGAAAATAAACCACATCATCAAAAACAACTCAGAGGTACCATCTCAAATTCCTTCCAAAATTCCCCACAAGTGAATTTTCACATTTGGGACACAGAGAAACAAAGAATTATAGAATGGTTTGAGTGGGAAGGGAGCTTAAAGCTTATCCAGTCCCACCCTCAGCCATGAGCAGGGACACCTTCCACTGTCTCCAAGCCCTGTCCAGCCTGGCCTTGGGCACTGCCAGGGATCCAGGGGCAGCCCCAGCTGCTCTGGGCACCCTGTGCCAGGGCCTCTTCATCCTCATTGTAAAAAACATCTTCCTTAAATCTGATCTAAACTGATCTTCAGTTCCAAACCATCAGCCCTTGTCCCACTGCAGCAGGTCCTGCTAAAATGTTTGTCCCCAGTTTGTCAAACTGAAAATCTGGCACAGCTCATCCAGCTGCATTTTCAGCCTCTCTGCCAGTTAAGCAGCAAGGGCTGTCATACATAAACATTTTCTTCAGAAATCTGATATTATTCCCTGCTGCCAATTAGGTTTAGCATAAGCAATTTTTCTTCCCCAGCTCTTTTTCCACTCGGTGGAAAAGCCTGATGTGTTTTTCTGCCTAAGTCCAGCTGAGAAGTCAGCAAGCTGAGTGATTTGCAGAATGGAAAGTTGAAGGCAGCATGGACACAGCAAAACATTTGGTTTTTAGCTTTTTAAATGGAAGCAAAAGGTTTGGATGGGTCCAAGTCAAAGTGTGTAATTTGGATTTGTTAAATGAGATCAAAACTTTGGATTGTAGTCTGGTCTGACACGGGATGCCCACAACATCTGAATGCTGTTTCCCTGCATTCATGATGGTCCACAGACACCAAGCTGATTTCACTGTGGTTCTTCCAGTCTAGCAGATAAATCACATGGAAAATCAGTTTTCTAATGTTGTGGCAGCCCCAAGGAAAGGGCAGAGTAGCAGGAGGGAGGGGAATGTCTTTGGGGTGTTGATAAGAGACAACAGTGGTTTCTAAACCCATCTGCTGGCTAAGCCTGTATTACACTGGAGATGATGTTTGGGACTTTATCCTATTTTGGATCATTTGTCATGGCTTCCTAATCTTGTTTTATTCCTCAGAGCTGGAAGATGTTCCTTGCATGTCTGTATTGCACAAATCACTTGGGTGTGTATCAGCCCTTATCCAAAACGCTCTTTGAAATTCCACTGTCATTGAATTCTAATGGCAGGAAATGCCTACAGAGTTTATTAAATATTGAGTGATTACCCTGGCTACAGAGTATTTATTTCCAGGCTGATAATTTTCTGATAAGAAGCTGAATATGTATAACTAACTAGCTAAATTAGCTCTAAATATTGTAACATATTTTACCTACAAGAGTTTTTTTATTTCACTTAAAGTCATGACTTGAACAAGGGCCACACAAATGTAAAAATCTATCTGTTAAAGAAATGATGGCTGTTTAGGAAACTTGTTCATGTTTATGAGCAGAAAGTAATTTTTTAAGATTTAGAGTGCCAAGAAATCTGACTGCATATAATTCTGCCTCTTGGGGTAATAAATAAAATGAAAGCAGGAGAACACAACTGCTCCCTTTCAGAAATGTGTCATAGTTCACAGAAAGGATTAATTTGCTTTTCTTTGTTCATTTCTTAGGAATAAGAGGTCAAACTATTAAAAGGGGTCTCAGCCTGGCCTTCAAATTTAGATTTGTCTTACTTTCCTATCCCTGAATGCATTTACTCAGCTAAGACAGAGAGCATCTCACTGAATTCCATTTTTCCATGGTGAATTCCATGGTGAATTCCATGGTGGTGAGGGTGTTTTGTTCCACCTTGTGCAGGGCTGACCATGGCCACAGGACACTCCTTGGAGCAGATATGACACACACAAGGACCCAGTCTCAGACAAGAACTCATCATTTCCACCTGAAGAACGAAAGGATGGAGAGATCTGCACAGACACATGCTGAAGGTTTTCAATTATCAGCAACTAATGTAAAAATTGATTGGAGAAAACCCTTTAGGCTGGCAGACACTTTACTGACAAAGATGTGTTGGGAGAAGCTGAAGCCTTCAAATCAGTCATTTACAGGGCTGGATTGTCACTCATCTTTCAATCCCATCAAGAGAAATTTGTGCCTTACTCCCTGTGCTGGTTTATCTACTTCAGGGTGACTGAGATCACACAAACCTCAGTGTCCTGAGTGACTGCCTGCAAACTGATTGTTGGGTTTACTTTTTTCATTGTATTTGGTATAAATATATTCAGTATTTGAGTTTCATAACTTGATTTGCGGTCTGCCACTTTGGGAAGTACTCACCCTTTCCCAATTAATGCAGGAAGGCAAGTAAAGCCAATTATTTTTGTCTGTTTGGGAAGTTTTCCCATTTGCTGAAAAGCTTAACAAGGGTTAATTAAAAGCCCTCAAATTCTTCCCACTGACCTTTACATAAGTCTTACTTGGGAAAACTCAGGGTCAGGCCTAAAATAGTGTGTGCTATATGGATGGATGTCTAAATCAAATAATGAGCAGGGGATAGAAGTGACATGAATGAGAAATAATCCTGATTCCAGCATAAAGAATGACCTAAAATATTGAAATGCAGTAGACTTGTGCCTTGACAACTCCTGCCCATGCTGCAAATAACAGAAAGACACATAAGTAATAGCCTTTTCTATCTAATCTTGACAGAATTGCTCAAGAAATATCTTTTGGGGGATTAACTGTTCCTGAACACTTTCTTCAGTGTTTCAGCTCAGAAAGCCTTTTTCTTTGTCAAGTCTTTCTTACCTATGAGATTTTTTTCTTTAGACAAAAAGCAACCTTAACCCAGAAAGTGCAGCTTTTCAGATCCTATTAGGAAAGACCACATTTTGCTTGTGCCTTTTATGCTGCTGTATTGAGGAAAGAAGCAATGCTGCCACGCTCCTCTGGGAAGGAAATGCTCAGGGCTAACAGAGGCAGCCAGCTCAAGAGGAGCAGCTTTAGAGGAAACAGAACAAGGATATTGTTATTAAAAAAAATAAAAAAAAATCCAATAAAGCTCTTTCCATACAAATTCAGCAAATCACCAAAGGAGAATTTAGTGATATTTTAAAGCAGTTTCCTCTGGTAGAGACAGCAGCAGATAAACAGGGTGGTTGAAAGCAGGAGAGAGCCCAAGTAATCCAGGGATAGAGTTAGGATGTGGATGTCTGAGCAGGACATTGTTTTTGTAAGGAGTGTCACTATTCCCAGTTCCCATTTTCCAAGTCCACACTCACCCATACCTACAGGTGCTCACACAAACCCAGTCCTTCTTAGAATCCATGTTCCATTACTACCCATACAGGCAAAATCCTTCTCTTAATTGGTCTTGGAGCTAATATGATAGTCTGACCCAGGAGCTGAGCAATAAAAATATATATTAATATGTTATTCTCCAAATCAAATTATCAGAAAATCCCTCCTTGGCTCTCTACCTGCCAGGTATAGCATCCTACAATGGGAGAATTAAAAACTAGGGAAATGAGACAAAGAACTTTGCTACCAGAATCCCTTAAAACAGATAAATTTCTCTTTGGATAATGTATTGCCTCTTAGAATTTTTATTGCAGGTCCTCCTGTGGTGTTTTTCACCCCCATTATAATACAGCTTTCTCTGGTGAAAGTCATCCAACACAGTGCTTAATAAAGCTGCACAGCAACTGATCCTGACCTTTGGTGGATAAAGGTAATATCCTGGAATATTCAGGGATTTATCTGTATTTCTGTCTATCTATAGTAATTTCCCAACCATAACTACAGCAGCCAGGGTTATTCTCATGCTCAGGAAAGAGAGAGGTGTAAGAAGAAGCAACAAGATTCTAAGTCCAGTTTTCCTGTTTTCAGCTCAGGGATGGAGAATAGAGGGGGTTTTTACCTCATTCCTCATTCTGAAATCTCTGTGGGTAACTGGGAGCAAGTTAAGGCTGTAAAGAGCCTCCAGTCCTTTCTGGGATGGAAAAGGGATTTCACCAGTTGCAGCCCTTAGACCTCATAGGATCTGAGCAGAGAAAGGCAGTAAATACTCACTGCTACAACCAGGATCACCACCCACACCAGGGATTTTACACACTGCTCATCCCCTGTGCCACCACAGCTCAGAGTGCTCTGATAAAAGCTGGAAAATCCCACCATTTGGCTCAAATTTGTTGTGGGTTAAACCCTCACGGGGTGTCACCGAGGCAAAATGGCTTTTGAGGAACATTCATGTGGAACACAGAGGGTTCCTCTGAGCCTGTGTCAGTGCAGGTTTGTGTTCACAAACCTGTGCCATCACTTCCATTACAGGCAAATATTCTCAGTGATGCATGTCTTGTCAGAAAACATCATCTTAAAGCTGGGGTTTGGCAGTGCAGGACTCATCCTGTGAGGTTTATAAAGGGGAAAAAAAAATCCCAAAGCATACTTTGAAATAAAAATATTGATTTTAGCTGATTCCTGACTCAATGGATAAATATGAGCTTTTATCTTGCTTTGGAAAGCTTGGGAATACAGACTTGGGTTGCCCCTGTTGCAAAAGGAAATGGCTGTTTCTGGAATTACACTTTATTAGACCAAGCAAGCTGTTTGTTGATAAAGCCCCCAAGTTTGTTTCAGTATTGCTTTTCCATCTCTTCCCTTGTTGCAACAACCCTACGAATCTTTTTAAGGCAGTTTTTACTTGTCCCTAAAATGGGCAAATTCTTACAAGATTTCTTTCTGGAAATCATTCCAAAGCACTACATGAAAATCATGGGCAGAAATTGTCCAGTTTTTGACATCAAAAGATTTGGGTTTTCTGCCCTTTCAATCCTGTTGCCACTTCCATGTAACACATAGGGAAGGAGATGACCTTTAAAGGTCCCTTCCCACCCAAACCATTCTGTGAGCCCATGATCTGAAAGGGTTCATTTCCATGCCAGGGTGAGTTAGAGGATTCCCTGAGGGGCAGACATGCAGTTTCTACTAATTGGATTGAACTTTATATTATTCTGTGTTTGTGCTCTCGTGTATCACTCATTGGGATGCTCTTCCCTTCCCTTCCCTTCCCTTCCCTTCCCTTCCCTTCCCTTCCCTTCCCTTCCCTTCCCTTCCCTTCCCTT
>JAYDZK010000271.1:30226105-30245421 GCA_034509185.1 Euphonia xanthogaster
GGGAAGGGTCTGGAGCACCAGGAGGGGCTGAGGGAGCTGGAAAGGGGCTCAGCCTGGAGCAAAGGAGGCTCAGGGGGACCCTTCTGGCTCTGCACAACTCCTGACAGGAGGGGACAGCCGGGGGGGTCGGGTTTTGCTCCCAGGGAACAGGGACAGGATGAGGGGAAACAGCCTCAAGCTGTGCCAGGGAAGGTTCAGGTTGGACATCAGGAGGAATTTCTTCGTGGCCAGGCCTTGGCAGGGGCTGCCAGGTGAGGTGGTGGAGTTCCCATCCCTGGAGGTGTTCATGGACCAACTGGACATGGCACTCAGTGCTCTGTTCTGCTCTGGTGACAGTGTCAGGGGTTGGATCCTGGAGGTCTTTTCCAAGCTCAGTGATTCTGGGATTCTGTTGAAGTGGCAGGTGCTTGGCTGTGTCACCTCCATTGTCCCTGCAAAGGAGAGCAACACTCTTAACTTTTAAAACCACCACTTTCCTGACATTCATCTATTTGCAAAATGGGATCCCCTTACCTGGCAGGTCAATATTCTCAGTTTTCTCTTTACAGCTTCCCTCTCCTCTTGTCCCTGTGTCTGGCACCTCACAGGCAATGCTGCCTCTAAACTGTTCTGATTCTAAAATCTTCTTGTCCTGGTCCTAAAATCAGCACAGCTGCTGAACAACTGGGAGGTTCCAAGTAGATAAACAGGCTGCTAATGGAATTTTTGATGAAATGCCTCATCTTTTTCCAAGGGCAGGTTGGTGCAGGAAGAGAAAACTGTTCCTTTGATGAGCAAAACAGTTGTTGGTTTTTTCCTCTTTTTTTTTTTTTTAATTCACATTTTTGTCTCTCTGCAACAAATATTTGACACCCTGAAATGTGATTTTAGCATTTGCAGCTAAAAACTCATCTTACTTTAAGCTTGGAAAAAAATGAGTTTTAATTTAAGCTTGGAAAAAAAATCTTTGAAAAATGAGTTGGGAAGAGCTTTATGGAGAAGTTTTATCTGTACCACAGCTCACTGCCTGCAGGGCTTTTCTGTTCAGAGCATATTTGAGCTTGAAAATAAGGCAGAACCCTTCTTAATTTGCAGCACCTTGGCAGGGGTTTGGATCAAGGGAAGTGCTGATGGGAGTTCTCTTGGATTTGTGCATGTCTTTGCAGCAGGAAAGGAAGAAATTCAGGTTCCAAGGGAGGAAAGAGATTGATGAGGAGGGGGAAAGGAAGGAATGATTGGATGGAAGGATGGGAAGAAGAGGAGGAAAGCTTAAGGACTTGGGCAGAGAGCAGGAATGGGGCTGAAGGAGCAACCTTGGTGTGTTTCTGGATGGCTTTGGAAGAGGAGGAAGATGAAGGCAGCTGGAGAAATGGAGCAGATTGGGAAAAGAGGGTGTTACCCTGCTTTTATAGGTACCTGCTTGACCCAGCTGCCTTCCAGAGGTGGGATTTTGGAGGGTTCTTCCTGTTCCTGGATATTTGCCACCCACCTGTGTCCAGGTCCAAGTCTGGCTGCTGTGAGGAGCTGGCACAGCCTGGGATGGGGATGTTACACTTGGGATGAGCCACCCAGGCATTTCCCGAGAAGTGCCCCAGAAAATTCAGCTTCCTGTCCCAAAACCACAGGAAGTTGCAGCAAACCAACTTGGTGTTCTGATGCATCTGCAGCTCAGCAGCTCCACAGTTGGGAAACACCCAGCAGTGGGTTGATTTCTTCATGGCAAATTCACCCCACTATAAGTGCTGATTCTTCCACAGGACTTGCAGAATTCCCAGGGTTTTCCTCTCCCTCCACACACGGCTCCTGACCTGCCTTATCTCTGGTGTCCCCTGATTCATTTCCTTGTCCATGCTTAGATCATGGAATATCCTGAGCTGGAAGGGACCCACAAGGATCATTGAGTCCAACTCCTGGCCTTGCACAGGACATCCCAAAATCCCACCCTGTGTTTGGGGGGATTTTTTTCCGTGGATGAGAGCATTGTCCAAACACTCCTTGAGCTCTGCCAGCCTTGGGGCTGTGGCCATTCCCTGGGGAGCTGTTCAAGTGCCCAACCAAGGATGGATGTCCCACACCCCTTTCTGTGGTGGGATGACACAGGCTTTGTCTCACTTCTCTTGGGAATTTCACTTCCCTGTTCCTTTCATTGCCTCCTACAAACAGCACTGGAACCTCAGTGTGAGCAGCTGTTAAATCTGTGCCCTGTTGCTGGTTTTCCAGCTGAAATCCAGTTCTGTGCTGGGATTCCAGACCAGTTCTGGCTCCACATCAGATTCTGGGGCTGAGACATGTGGAATGGAGGAAGAGAGGAGCAGACAAGTAACTGCTTGTGAAAATCAGGTAGCATCAAGAGCAAGGCTGCTGTGGCAGAGAGCCAAGCATTTCAGCATAGAATTGTTCCCAAAACTCCCCCTCCTGCTGTTTCCTGCATCATGGACACTTCTTCCTTGTGCAGGCAGAGCTCCTGCCTGTCAGAGCACTGCCCTGGCAGGCTGGAGATGGTATGGGAGGAGAGGAGGTGGAAGGTAACACTAATCCAAGTAATCTCTCCTGGAATCGTGGTGTTTTCCATATTTTCTTCTTCTTTTTTTTTTTTTTAAGAACACTTGAGTAGCTCCTGGTCCAAGCTGTTGATGTGGAAATGCTCAGTGCTTTTCCCAGCACCATCTGCTAAAGCCCCCTGCAGCTACCCTGGGTTTTGTGGAATGTTGCAAACATTTATTTTTTTAACTTGCCTTTTTGCAACTTCCTATTTGTCTTTCCCTCTGATGTGAGCAATGAATCTGTGGCTCCCAGCTCCTGCCTCCAGCCAGGGCCGTGGGGAAGCATTTGGGACCTCTGTGCACACTTGGGGAAGGGAAGGAACTTAAATCCCATCTGATTCCATGGGCAGGGACACCTTCTACACCTTCCCAGGGTGCTTCAAGCCCTGTCCAACCTGGCCTTGGATGCTCCCAGGGATGGGGCAGCCACAGCTGCTCTGGGCACCCTGTGCCAGGGCCTGCCCACCCTCACAGGGAACAATTCCTTCACAATATCCCGTCTAACCCTGCCCTCTGGGAGTGGGAAGCCATTCCCTGTGTCCTGTCTGTCCAAAGTTCCTCTCCAGCTCTCCTGGAGCCCCTTTAGGCTCTGGAAGGAGCTCTGAGGTCTCAATCCCTGGAGCCTTCTCTTCTCCAGGCTGAACATTCCCAGCTCTCTCAGCCTGGCTCCAGAATCATGGAATCCCAGAATTAAGGGACCTTAAACCCCATCTTGTTCCACCCCCATGGCAGGGACACCTTCCACTATCCCAGGTTGCTTCAAGCCCTGTCCAGCCTGGCTTTGGACACTCCCAGGGATGGGACAGTCACAGCTTCTCTGAACATTCCAGAATATTCCAGGGCTTCACCACACTCACAGATAGGAATTCCTTCCCAATATCCCCTCTAAACCCCTGTTTGGAGTGCAGCAGGGTGAATGTGAAGGATATTTCCATTTCACACCTCTCCAGATTTTCAAGATACTTGGAAATGTCACCAAGCACATAATGCTTTAAAGTGTTTTTGTTCCTAGTTTTCATACATTTCCTGGATTTCAGGCAGATCCCAGCCTGTGGAAGCTGTAGGTAATTATCTGCAGTCTCATGGGCAATTAGCACAGTCCTGATCAACCTTCCTCTAGTCCTGCACATCTCCTCGTGTTCCCAAATGCCAGTTCTGGCCTGAATTCCCTGACATGGTGCTGGATAAAACCTAGATTATTTCTAAGTGAGGTTTTTCCTTCTCCTCCTTTTCTCCCCTCCTCTTTTTTCCCCTCCCCTTCTCTTTCACTGCTTTTTTCCCCTCCCCTCTTTTCCCCCTCTTCTTTTTCCCATCCTCCTTTTCCTCCCTCCCTCCCTCCTTAAGGACTTTCAGAGCCATTTGTGGCTTTGAAATCCTTCTTCTCAGCACCAAAAGGAGTGAATTGTAAGGAAAATCACTGTTGCAAGGTTGCTGTGAGCAGGATGAGGAGGGGAGCTCTGTTTTCTCTCTTGTTCATTTCCCAGCATCCCTGTCCTGCCCTCTGTGCTTCCTGGAGCTGTCTGGGTGTGGGATGAGACAGGACTGGGATGTTTCCTGATCAGACTGGAGCTCCAATACAGTGTGATCAGAGCTGGGGATGTACAGCCTGGAGAAGAGAAGGCTCCAGGGAGACCTGAGAGCTCCTTCAAGTTCCTAGAGCTGAGAGGGGCTTTGGACAAGGGCCTGGAGTGACAGGACAAGGGGAATGGCTTCCCACTCCCAGAGGGCAGGGATAGATGGGATATTGGGAAGGAATTGTTCCCTGTGAGGGTGGGCAGGCACAGGGTGCCCAGAGCAGCTGTGGCTGCCCCATCCCTGGGAGCATCCAAGGCCAGGCTGGACAGGGCTTGGAGCAGCCTGGGACAGTGGAAGGTGTCCCTGCCCATGGCAGGGGTGGGATGAGATGATCTTTAAGGTCCCTTCCATGGACCATTCAATGATTCTATTTTGCTTGTAAAATATTGACTGATACTTACAGGTTCTAACCAAAACCCTTTTACACTAATAACATTTCAAAATGAAAAAGCCAAGCGGATGGCAAGGGCAGGCCACACCTCATTAATAGTGCTTCCCAAACTATGGCCTGGAAATAACTTATGTATTTTTAAAAGGCTGCTGAGTTTATTGAAGGGATTGCATAATTTCTTCATTACCACAGTAAGCCAGTTAAATCAATAATTAAAATTAGAATTTCAAAGTAAATTAAACCTACTGGACTTGTAGAAAAGCTGCCAGTGAAAAAAGCCTTGTAAAACCCTGTCAATATATCATGGATCCAAGGGAATCACAACCCCAAAAGAGCTGTTACAGGGACATAACTTAAGCCTTTAATAGACTGCTTTGCAATGAGTCTTTTAGTCTCTGAGAGAATGAATTGGATGTGTCCTTCCCTGAGCTAGAATAACATTTATAAGCTTTCCAGTATATTTAAATTAGTTGTGCAGAATTTGCAGGTGACACAGAAGGAGTTGAGCCCTGAAGTCCAAAATCCCAGCAGAGTAAGGGAGGCAAAGCAAAACCAAGCTCTGCAAAAAAAATTACATATGCTCATGGAAATTAAATGTATTTCTGAACCCAAACTCTTCTGCCCAGCCTGCAGCAAAGATCCAAATATCCTTGTTAATAAACCAGACATATTTGGTTAGATCATCCCCATATGTATCATAACCTCCTCCCCTGCAGAGCTTATTAGAAAGAGCAGAAATGCTATTCTGTTCAGTTTAAAAAAAAACCCAAACCAGCCAAGATGCAAAAATCAAATATTGCAATCACAAGTGAACAAGATTAATAATGGACATGTCGTGCAAAGAATGGATAGATAAGAATATCCACAAGAAACTGCTGTAGTAGAGGAAATGATGAGAAATAAAATACTTAGCCAATTGCTAAATGGAAGTTTACAAGGGTGCATGCTCATGTATGACTTTTTATATAGAAGCAGGCACTGACATCTATGTATCATTTTGAAAGCCTTCTGTTCAAGCCTCTATTTTCATCTTTGCTGAGTGAGAAGGAGCCAGCCCAGTTTAAAACAAGAGGAAATTGAAATACCACACATCTAAAAAGAGCAAGTGTGACAAAAGTGATTTCTGCTCTGACATTTTGAAGGAGTACAGGGTAAAGTGAACAAGTTCTATCTAGAGCAGTGCAGATTTGACAGGTGTCACTTATATCACTTATATCACTTACAGGACCAATATAAAATGTAACATCTAGCAAATCCAGTCCTGCCTTTACTCCTAAAATATTGGGAACTAATTTGCTTTACCTGTCTTCAGACAGCCAAGAAAATTTGGGGTCTTTAAATTAGCAACTGTCTTCCTTCTTCCTCCACATTCCAAATATCCAGTGCTTTGCCCAGGACAGTTTAAATCCCAGCACATCATAGGTGACATTATGAGAGATCACCCTGAGGTTAATTCCTTTCCCTGAACAAAAACCTTCCAGTTCCATCACCTTCCCACTTGGATACAGGTCCCTAAGTCTCTTCAAGCCTTTTCCAGGTCCCCTGGACAGGAACAAACTTCCCAAGGCAAAGCAAAGCTCAGGCTGCTGCATCAGTCCACAGGGCAGCTCTGATTGCAAAGACAATTCTCCTTCAGCTGCTGCAAAAGGTGTCCTAGAGAGAAAGGGAAATGGGAAACTGGCACAGGGTGCCCAGAGAATCTGTGGCTGCCCCTGGAAGTGCCCAAGGCCAGGCTGGAGAGGGCTTGGAGCAGCCTGGGATAGTGGAAGTTGTCCTTGCACATGGCAGGGTAGAACTGGATGAGCTTTCAGCTCCCTTCCAACCCAAACCACTCTAAGATTCTTTTTAGAATTATTATATTTTTTTTATTATATTTCTAAGATATTATTCCAGCAGTTTCTGGAGGCTGGAAATCATTCTTTCCAGAAAAGTTTGAAACAGAAAGGGTGTTGGTGTGTGCTGAATAACTCTACAGGCTGTGATATTATGGATATACTAATTGAATTCCATTTAAATAAGATGGAATTTTGTTTGTTTAATTGGAGTTTTTCAAGATCCCTCAAAGATGGTAATTTTCCCATTAGTTACTCTTTTATTCATTAGCATTAAGCAAGAGGCAAGGAGTAAAAATAGGTTGAGAACAAAAAAAAAAATCAGAAAAGCCCAAGCTCTATTTTGAGCCCCCCTTTTTGTCTTTGAGGTAAACCAAAAAAAGCAGGTACATCCACGCACTCTCTCCTTTAAAAGAATGCTGCTCTTACAGAGCTCCATATGAAGATGAGGTGTGACTCAATATCTGCATCACCCATGGTGCTGATAGGGAGTGATTCTAAAATATGAATTGTGAACCAGAGCCCCTGCTGGAATATGTCATTGAACATCCTGCATTTGTCAGAATAACACAGAGGGACCAAGTCACCGAGCTTGCTCACCCCCTAACTGGTCCCCAGGAGGGAAGGAAGCTCTCACCTGGCTCCAAAGGAGCTCAGGGAGGAGGCAGCTCTGCCATCCACCTACACACGCATCCACCCACAATCCTCCCTGACTCAAAGCTTCCCATGCCTTTCTGCTCCTCCTGGCTTGATTGGATTTCCTTAGCTGCCCTGAGAGTCCTTAAAACCCCACCCAGCAGGCAGAAGTGCCAGGAGCACCAGCCACGTGCCTGATGTTTCTTTAACTCCGTGAAGCGAAGCCTCAGTGACAGCCCAAGCGTGACTAATTCACCAGGAGGGCTCTGGGCAGCAGCTGGGGAGCTGGCCTGGCACTCCCAGCTCCAGGGCTCTGAGGTGAAGGGCTTCTCTGCCCACCTGCCCAGAGTGGTGGCCCATGAGAAGCCACCTGGCTGGCCAGGAGCTCCCAGTTAGTCCCAGTGTGCCACACACAGAACCTGCTGGAGAGGAGGGAGCCAGGCTAGAATCCACTGGGTGATGCTTGTTATCTGGGGCTCGGGAGAGTAGGGGCTGAAGCAAATTAATTTTTGGTCAGGGAAGGTGACGGGGGGGGGGGTGTAAAGGTCACCTCTGATGCCTCAAAGAGAGACAGACCTGTGGCTTCTGTCTCCATCAAGCAGCCCTGCCAAGGGTTTGCATAGTACTGGCTGAGGAGACACCAAAGTTTACCCACATGAGTGCCTAAAGAGCTTCATTTTCTTCCTTGGACTCTGACCCAGGGCTTTAGACTCTGGTCTTAGACTCTGTTCTAACCCAAATGACTCTAAGATTCTATCCCATAGTTCTATCCCAGGATTCCATCCCCTGGGAAAAGGGCAGTGGCTGAGCAGTGCTCAGTTGCCAGCTGGGGTTAACCCTCGACAGATGCCCAGCAGATTCTTGCCTCCTGATTTGTATAAAATGAAGCCATTCCATGGGTCCATTGTGCTCCCTTAGGTACACAAAATAAATAAACCCAGAAGTGTTCAGCAAACCCCCTCTTACAGGGATTAGCAACAGGGGAATTAGTTATGTAAATCACTTGGGCCTTCAGAATACAAAATACACACGGAGACTCAAATTATTCTGAGAAAAAGCTTCAGCTTCCTCCTGATAACTACAAAGGTTTTCCCCTTGACTGTAGATTTCCCCCCAAATCTGACCTTCCATATTCCATCACAGCTTCACTGAACTCTCTCATTCTGCCTCCCATTATTTCACATCCATATCTTAGGGAGAATCCTCTTTTCCCCACTGTCATCCCTAATCCTTTTTCTCCGGGCATGAATTTCCTCCCCCACTGTTCACCCAGGCTCGACACTGATGCCAGACCCCTGTCACAGCAGGGAATTACTCAGGAGCAGAGCTTTTCAATCCTGGAGGCAGCACAGCTCATTGAAGGGATAACAGCATGCCGTGTCAGGAAACACCCTGGTAAACCCAGGGCCTCATGCACTGGAGGCAGGGGAAAAGCCTGAATTCCCCAGTTCTTGTGCAGCTGGGGGTCTTGCAGGGTTCATTTGAGCCCAGGAGGAGGCTGAGTGTGGAAAGAAGAGCCAGGAATCCCCTTGATGCCAGCTGGGGGTGAGTTTCCCCTTTACCCTGTCACAGAGTTCCTGCCTCTCATAAATGCATCACCAGAATTTCCCTTTTTTTTTCCCCTGTTCTTCCTAGCAAGTTTTCCCACATTTTTCTTCACAGTGGCTCCCAGCTCGCACAGCACCTTCCTGTGGTCCTGCAGCTGCCTCTGCCCACTGAGCTTGAAGGCTTTAAGCTGTCCCTGAGTGTCCCTTGGACACCCTGGCCAGGCTGTCATTGCCAGGGGACCCCTCTCAGCAGGGCTGCAGCTTCCTACCCAAGGAGAAAACTTGCTGAGGTTCTGGTGCTGTGAAGCAACAACAAAACCTTCATCTTCTCCCTCATTTCCTCAGTCCACCTCTTCTAGAGGGTAACAACCCCTCGTTTTTAAAGAAGGGGTCACTTTTAGGCATTTCTCATAGGATCACTACAGTTGGAAAATCCCCCTTAGATCATCAAGTCCAGCCACCATCCCAACACCTCCACCTCGTTCACCACTAAGCCACGTCCTCAAATGCCACATCCACAGGTTTTTTGGGCACTCCCAGGGATGGTCACTCTGCACTGCAGGTCTCTCCTCATCTTCTCAGCATCAGGAGTCGTGTTCTGGAAACAGGGAGCTCTCAGGGCTCAGGGACAGACCTGGGCTCTGCACCCTGAGCTGCTCCTTTCAGCCCTTTAAAGCCTGGCTTTTGAAAACAAAACAAACCAAAACCGAAGTGAAAGAGGCTTTTTCTCCACCATGCCAAGCTCTGGCAGCGAGCAGGGTGCCAGCTCTGCTCCTGAGCTGCAGTGAGCAGCTGCTGCTCGTGGGGTTGCTCAGCTCTGGAGGGTTCCAAGGGAAAACTGCCCGAGCATCGAGCACTGAGCTCTCCCGCACGTGCAGAGGCACTTGCTAAGCCCCAATAACTGTGCTGCAGGGTATCTTTTGCCTTGTTATTGTGCAGGGATTAAAGCCTGGCTGCCTCGATCAGAAATCTGTCCTGATTGCTCACAAACTCTCGGCCTCCCCGGTTAAAACTGATGTAAAAAGACAGGAAAAGCAATGAGAAATCAGCTCCTGCTCTGTCCTTTAAAACAAGCTTAATTTTGACACCTAATTATGTGCAAGTCAGACTCATTCCTATTCCCTTTGCCAAGCTGCATTTTAGTTTGGATCTCGCAGGGTGCTCACCCTCATGGGGAGGAAGGCTTTGATTAGGAGGAAGGAGAAACTCTGGAGAGGAGAAAGGCTGAGGGAATAAAGGTACCTGCAGCACGATGCTGCCTCTGCCCCTCACCTGCTCTGTGACCTTGGGCATGTGGCATCTGGGCTTTGATTTCCCTGCTTTTAAAGGAAGGGAAGCATCGGTTTCCTCCTCCACATGGTATTTGGAGACAACGAACTGCGAAGTGCTGAACCCGAGCAGTAAAACCATTCCCGTAGCCTAATGACAGCTCCAGAGAAGTAGCAGAATATATCCATCTTCCCCCATCTCTTTAAGCAGAGCTGAGGAAGAGAAAAGAAAGTCCCTGCCCTGGCTGAGAGCAAGCAGCAGCACCGCAAGCGATGCACGGAAATGTAGGGAACGCGCTGGAGTGCAGGAATTCGGTTACAAGGCTCGTTTGCAAATTAATGGCTAAATCAATTAAATGAAAGCATGGGGTTTCTCTTGAGGAAAGTCTAGTCACGGTGGCAGGGAGAAGGGGAGGGGTTGTGGAGCAGGGATGACATAATCACGTTTGCGAATCACCAGCAGTGTGCACGCTTTAATCCATTAATGGGGTTTTTATCTGTGATCATAAAAAGCAGGTTACATTCAGCCTGGAAGGGAGCGAGGGCTGGAGGAGAGGGGAGGGGAGAGAGAGACACAGAGAGAGGCAGAAAGCAAGGGAGAAAGAGAGCACAATTCACTCGGTGGATTGCTTGCAAGCTTGGGGCTGACAATTAGGGATCTCAGGAGAGCAGCTTCTCAGAATAACACCCTCTCCTCCGAATGGACCGACGGCAGACAGTGGTTCAGTCCTGCTGATATTTTTTAAGCCCTCCTCGCAGTTTGATGGGCATTCCCAGTGCTTTTGTGCACGTCTCGGGAAGCGTTGACGTGGAAAGGAGCAGCGAGGAGGGGGAGGTTGGAGGAGAAAGCTGCAGCTCCTCTAAAAACACGGAGGGCATGCACGGGAGGGAGCAGGCTGGGGAGGAGGGCGAGGCGGGGGCACCTCGCGCCATGGTCCCCCGGTGCCGGCGCGGCGCAGTTCCGGAGATGCCCCTGCTGTGACTGGACGCACCATGAGCATCTGGGAGCTGCTCCTGGCTTTCCTGGTGGTGCTGCTGATGCTCGTGGCCCTGCTGGCCAACGTGCTGGTGCTGATGTGCTTCCTGTACAGCGCCGACATCCGCAAGCAGGTCCCGGGATTGTTCATCCTCAACCTCACCTTCTGCAACCTGTTGATGGCCGTCTCGAGCATGCCCCTGACCCTGGCTGGGATCATTTACAAAAGTCAGCCGGCAGGAGATCAGGTCTGCCTCGCTGTGGGCTTCCTGGAGACCTTCCTCACCACCAACTCCATGCTGAGCATGGCAGCTTTGAGCATTGACAGGTGGATCGCTGTGGTCTTCCCTCTAAGCTATCACTCCAAGATGAGGTACCGAGACGCCGCTCTCATCCTCAGCTACACGTGGTTGCACTCGGCGTCCTTCCCCATAGTGGCAGCTTCTCTCTCCTGGGTGGGTTTCCATCACCTCTACGCCTCCTGCACGCTCTACAACAAGAGACCAGAGGATAGGACACAGTTTGGGATTTTCACTGGGGTCTTTCACGCCCTCAGCTTCCTCCTGTCCCTGGTAGTGCTGTGTTTCACGTATCTCAAAGTGCTGAAGGTGGCACGGTTCCACTGCAAGCGCATCGACGTGATCACCATGCAGACCCTGGTGCTGCTTGTGGACATCCATCCCAGGTAAGCTTCCCCTGACTTCAGCAGCTGCTCCTGGCAGAAGAAGTGAGGAGGGGGCTCAGTGTTGTGGTAAATAGAGAATAATCTGTCTCACAGCAGGGGATGGGGAGGGGGAGGAAACAAACATCCTCTCAGCCTGTTTCTGTTCTGCACGGTTCTTTTCACTTGTGTTTAATTCTCTGACTGCTGAACTCATTTTTTGTTAGGCTTAAGGACTGGTTTTGGGAGGGAGAGCAAATGCACAGGCAGCTTTGGCCAAGCATGCACTTCCCTTTGAGACAGTGATCACATCACTGCCCTTTGTCTCTGAAGGCAGATTTAGTGGTCGATAGCTTTGCATATTTTGGGCACTGTCAGCCCAAAACCCGTTGCTGGATCCCTGAGAGGGAGGAGGCTGCACATGTCCCTTGGAGTCTGGAAGGGAAGCTGAGCGCTGCCTGCTGCTCCTTTTCCCAGCAGTTTCCCCATTGCTGTGCTCGCTGTAACTTTATCATTCCTGAAGGCAGAATCCTTAAGGGAATTACATCTGCAAAATTCATGTGCTCGAATGGCTGTACTTAAACCTTAAGTGAGAGAGAATTCAGTAGCAGTGTTCATGTGACAAACAAGGGATGTATAAAGCTCATTTCAAATGGGAGATTTTAGGCAAGTCCCTTGTGCCTCGAGACAAGAGGAGAAAAGTCCCCAGGGACTGGCAGGATTGTGGGCTGGAAGGCAAGAACCAAACAGGGAGAGGAGTGTGTGCAGAAGTCACACCAGGGATTATGCACAAGCCATAAATCTTACATGAATAATCTATGTATAGGTCTGGAAGGGATGCAGGTTTGTGTGTGATACAGGGAGGAAATCTGCTTGGAAGAGAGGAGAGCGGAGAGCAGAGAGAGAGGGCAGTCCCATGCCACACATCCCATCTGACCATCCCTGCTCCCCTTTGCTCCACCAGCCTCTCCATCTGCAGCAGCCAGGAGCAGAGCTGCAGGGCTCAGAGCACATGTGGCTGTCCTCAAACACAGGTCATGCTTTGGGGATGCCTGAGGCTAAGACAAACAAGTCTGGAAGGATCAGGGCAGGGCAGCACATTCTAGAGGAACAGAAACATTTGCTCAGAATCCTCCTGTTAAGCTGTTTGAGCTGTCTCTTGACCAAGAATGCAGAGCAAAACTTTGGGCAAGTCTTGTTGCCGTTCTTGAGAAATATGGGGATAAATCTTTCCTTATTCACCAAGTCACACTGAGGGAAAAAACACCCTCCTGCCCTTCGTGCTGTCTGGTTGATGAACTGTGCCTCGACTGCCTCAGCTCCTGCAGCATGAGGAGATGTGGTGCTTACTCCCAGGAAAGTGCCACAAACTCACCAGGGCTGTTTGAAACCCCACTCGTTTTGCCTAATGCTAAAAGTATGCCTGGACTGCACAGCAAAGTTTAGTAAAAGGGCAAAACCCTCAGTGTTGCTTCTCCTCCTCTGCATTTTTTCTGGTTGAGGTTGATTTGAGGGTGTCTGTGCATTTTGTGATCCTCTCACTGTGGGGTGGAGGCAGTGGGGCTGTGGGAATGATGTTTCCTCTCTTCAGGGGAGCCAGAGCTGTGCAGGCACTTTGCTGTGAGCAACCTGCACCACTGCCTGTACCTCTGGCACCAGGTTATTCTGGTGCCTCTCTCTAAAAAAGGAGCTTTAGTTTCTCTTTTGCCCTGCAGAGCTGGTGGGTGATGAGACCCCTGGAGGGGCTGCTCTAGCCAGTGACAGTTCCTGTGCTGAAAGGGGCAGACCTCAGGTCACCAGCCCTCCTGTGAGAGCTGCACAGGGGCTGCAGCTCTGCTGGCAGAGTCAGAGATGCTCAGAAACGTCTGACATAACAAAAGGCATCATTTGCATTGTGTAACAGGCAATTTCAGGGTGCACTGTAGTACCTGACAGCACAGCTGTGGGCGCTGGGAGAGCCCAAATGAGAGAACAAAGTTTGCAATCCCACTTTAGGCTACTCTGACTCCTCTGGCTCATGGCAGGGTCCAGTTTCAGTGCTGGGAAATGTGTACAGACAATTTTCTGCTTCCCGTGACTCAGAATCCACCCACAGGGGGGTCTGGTGACAGGAGTTGTGACAGATGGCTTTATTACCTGTGACTTAGAAAGACACGAGTGATCTCCTGAAGATCATTCAGGACGAGCACAAAGGAAACCTCCAAATATGTGTGAATGTTTAGGGCATGTGGCATTTCAAGTCAGCTGAGGCTTTTTTAGTGGATCCTGCTTTTTCTTTCTTCTTAAGACTGAAATATCTTGGGTATTGTGGGAGATTTGGGCAAAACTTCACTTAAGTGCTTAACCCGTGTATTTCTTAACTCAAATTATCTGTACTATCTTTTTGGTGTATCCAGCTCCACACATCTTAAGGTCCAATATCCCATAAACTTTGTTTAAAATACCAAACCTTCAAAGGGATATAGCTCAGATTTCCCAGGATATTAAAATCTTTAAATGAAAGCTTGGCCAATAATCCTGTTCTATTGCTGATGTCACTGCTGGAACTCACACGTGTCTTATCTTAGTGCATGAAAGTGTGTGCAAAACTAAAATGTTCATCTGTGTGCATGATCTGCATGAAGGAGTGAGATAAAATACCTTCCTCTGTGATGTGGTATTTATTGGATACATCTGGAAGGGCTGAACAAAAGAAATGGGTTTAAGTCTACCAGGACAGTCATGGGTGAGCTCCAGGAGTGAGAGACAGCTTTGCATGTGCCAGAAAGGAAAAGATGTGGCTGGGGAAGCAGAGACAAAAATTACACCACCCTCTCCTTCCTAACACCTCAATTGAACCTGTTTTGGAGAGTCACTTTCCCATATTGCCATGGGCTTGGGTTATTCTGAATTAGAGAACACAGATCTTAAACAAATCTCATGAAACTCTCAGATCATTTTTTCTGCACATAAAAATACTCCAAGTTCCCCAGCTCTTGCAGAATTGAAAGCACACAGGTTCCCTTGGAAAGGTAGATTTTTTTTTCCCCTTCTCTGCTGTCATTTCTAGCTGCAAATAACTCACATATAGAACATGCAGCACCTTTAAATGTGTCATATTCTTTAAGAGAAAGACAATTTGTTAGAACAAACTTTTCCTACAGTATTTATTTCATCACATCATGATAGCTGCTCTGGGCCTGGCAATGTAAGACCAAATTTAGGAAGGAACAAAAGAAACACTTTTTCTTCAACAGAACCAAAGGAACTCATTGCCACAGAGACCACTGAAACACACGGAGATCCTCAGGACACAAAATGTGTTGATAAAACATTTACAGATGAAGTAAATAATGTAAGGGCATGGCCATGAGCCTCAGAGCTGTGAGAGTGTGGAGCCTGAGAGTGAGTCATCAATTAAAAATTTACAACAAAAATGGAAAGACTAATGCCAAACAGTTGGGTTAAAAAAAAAATAAATATATATACATATATATAAGTATATAAGTGCAGGACATGGGCCAGGCCATTCAGTTTGCTGACTGTGTCACTGTGAGATCTGTGCAAGGAGTCAGCAACACTGCCATGGGCACAGAGGGGGTTCAGGATGCCAGTCTGGCTTTGCTGTGCCCTTCCCAAAGGGATTTATTGAGGTACAGGCAGTCCTGGCACTGTGGGACATCCCAGTGCTGCCCAATCCACCTGCCTGGAGCAGACAGGGGCTCGTCCACTTCCCTCAGAAACCATGGGGAGCACAGGAGTCCCTCAGACAGACAGAGGAGGAGGATGAGCTTTCCCATTAATCACTGTTTTCACGAGCCAGTGTGCTGATTCCAGGGATTTTTTTGCACTGAAAGGAGGTCTCAGCCCTGTGCTCCTTGCTGGCACCCCGAGGGGATCCAGAACTCTCTGGTGCCTGCTGAGACCACCAACAGAAAGCCCAAAGGAAAAGCTCCAGTCCTAAAATACCATAGGAAGAAAAGAAACCAAGGTGTGACTAATTTAAACTTGTTTAGTTAGGAACAGGGCTGGTTTGAGGTGAGGAATGAGGATATCCCAGGACCATGGATTTATTAAACAATTCCAGCTCTGTGGAGCATTCAGCCCTGCAGATCTGATGGGATGTTTATGGACACAGAGCTCAATGGGACACAGTGAGAGCTCCCATGTTGGGCTGGAGGTTCAGAGTGTTCTTCTTCCCCTTAGGATTTTGTTGTTTTGTTGGGTATCTTGATGGGACATTTCTCCTCTCCAAGGCAGTGGTGTTGGAATTGCTGTGCCTAGGGAAGAAGCATGTTGCCCATCCCACTCTGGATATATGGGGATTTTTGAAGGAATTTTGAATGAGTAGAGACAGGACCTCTAAATTGTTTTTGATGATGTGGTTTTTTTTCTTATCTTCTACATAGGAAGGATGAGCTCAGCTCACATCTTTACTGCACGGTTCAGAAGGTCACAAGACCCTAAGCTGCAAGACCTTTTAAGGATTTATTGACCAATTAAACACTGCTACCAAGGATATTTATGGTTTTTGACCCAATCCTTAAATATTTCATCTTATGGACCTATGCTACAGTGTGAGCTTTCTTAGCCAATCCTGTCATGGCACACAAACCCACAGTGCTGCATTCCAAACTCCTTGTTCACCTCTGTAACTACTTTTATTTTATCTGTATCTTAAACTCTAAAACTCTAAACCTTCCTCTTTTTAACTTGGCATGTCTCTGCATTAAACTCTAAATCCACAATCTCACTTCCAGCACCTAAGTCTGGAAGCCTTTTCCAATGTCTCCTGAGTTTAATTCTAAGCTTTGGCTTACAAGCCCAAAGTTCTGAGAATTCCCTGCATTTTGGATTCTAACAGGATATTTTCCAAACCTCTGAGTACCTCCTTGCCTGCAAATACAGCTTACAGTGGTTCAAGAGGGATCTGCAAACTGAATTCAAGGATGAAATCCACCCATTTTTCTATAGATCAGTTTGAGGTAATGGGGGTGTGTGTACACAAATATACAACCATGTATTTGTCAGGAACAGACAATGCATTAATATTTGGTTTTGTCCCATTTAACCATAGTATTTACCTTTGTAGCTACTTTTATTTCTTCTCTATCTTACACTCTAAAACCCTAAACCTTCCTGTTTGTAACTTAACGTGTCTCTGCTTTAAACTATAAATCCACATTCTCGCTTCCAGCACCTAAGTCTGGAAGCCTTTTCCGAGGTCTCAGATCAAATCCTGAGTTTAATTCTAAGCTTTGGCTTACAAGCCCAAAGTTCTGAGAATTTCCTGCATTTTGGATTCCAACAGGATATTTTCCAAGTCTCTGAGTATCACCTTGCCTGGAAATACAGCTTACAGTAGTTCAAGAAAGAGCTGTAAACTGAATTCAAGGTTGAGATCCACCCATTTTTCTGTAGATCAATTGATATGATGGGCGTGTGTGTACACAAATATACAACCACGTATTTGTCAGGAACTTTGTGGAGGGTAAAATGAACAGACAATGCATCAATATTTGGTTTTGTCCCGTTTAAATGCAGTGCACAATTAATCCAGATTGTTCTCCATCATTCCATGGTGAACTGGAGTCGGGAATGGTTACGTGGTGTTCTTTGTGCCTGATGTTGTGGTTTGTGTTGGATGTCCCACAGCGTGCGAGAGCGTTGTCTCGAGGAGCAGAGGAGACGGAGGCAGCGGGCGACGAAGAAAATCAGCACCTTCATTGGTACCTTCATCCTTTGCTTTGCACCTTATGTAATCACAAGGTAAGTGTGGACCTACGTCCTGGAAAAGGCTGCTGAGATGCACTCCTGGCTCAGGGAAGTAGGGCACTCTGAGCCAGAGCAGGATTCCAGTCTCCTGGGGAAATCTGATGCGCCACTTCCACTCCTGTAGCAGAGGTTGCATTTACTGAGCTAAGAAATGATGTGAAATGCCCCAGTGCTTCTCCTCTCAGTCCTGATGCAGTCTGAGGGTCAGACTCTGCTCACTCAGCCCAGTCAATGTGCTGCTTGCATGGGAGGGATTTAGGAAGTCCATAAGGTTTTGCAGATGATGCCTCAGGTTTGGCTTTTCTATCTTGCAGGTTCTGTGCTGCTTTGGTGTGTGGGTCTGGGTTTCATATCAGGGGATGCTCAGCTCTCTGCACAGAGCAGGGAGACAAAACAATTCCTCCTCCAGCTGGGCACCAAGGACAAATGATCCCAATCTCAGGCTGGGAAGACTGAGAAGAAGGATGGGACTTGATGGGCTAAAGCTGTAATTGGACAACTAACTCCAATATGCAAGTAGACCAGAACTTGTCAAAGTGAGAGACCCCGTGACCAGTTGTCCATTTTTTTCTGACTATTTTGTTTCATCCCTGGCTGGGCTCTTGTGCTGCCCAAGGTGGATCCATGGAGGAGATCCTTCTAACAAATCCCTGCTTTATTCTTTAGCTCTGCACAGCCTCTGCTCTAGGGCAGCCCTCACAAGGCATCACAGACATTTTTTTGTTTCACCTACTGCTCTGACTGACTTCCCAGTCCAGGGGTTCATCTCCAGGGAAAATCTCTCCTGAATAGCTCAGACTGTAAAAATTTGGCCAACAAAATTCTACTGAGGTGAAAACATGGTCCACAGACTCAAACAACAGCTTTGTCTGATTGGGTAGGGTTTATTAGTCATAAATATCAAATATCAAAGCTGTGCTAGCTCATAACTGAAAAATCTTCTTGTGATATCTACTATAAATGCACTGCATTTATAGTAGATATCTCTCCACCAGCTTATCTTTGGAAACGGCTCCTGTGGGAAACACTAAATTACTCCTGTGAACTAAAAAGTGTTAGAAAGTGAGTATATCCAGGAAAAAAAGTTATCTAGCTGTTAAAGGAAATTTACAGCTTGCATTCCTTATTACAAGATTTTGGAAAAACTGAGATGCTGCTATGTACAACAGAGAAAGAAAAAAAAAAATTAAGGTACCTCCTATTCCAATACTATTAAGTAGAAATTAGTGGGGCTGACCTCATTCAAACCCAGATCCACCTTGAAAAAAGTAATTCAAAAATCTGGATTAAGAGTCAATATAATTGAACTTTTGGCCAACCCTGAGCTTTTCCAATTCAGTCTTATACCATGCATTCCCAGAATCAGAAAATTTAAGTCATTTACTAGAATTACCTTCACTTTCCCTTCATGGCCACAAGACACCACTGCAAGCCATGCACTTAAATGGAATGAAAGGACTTGTAATTAAGGACATTGAGCCTTAATTCTCAAGCTGCAAGATATTAAAGTATTTGTCTTTTTTCAAATGGTTAATTTTCATTTCATGTTAGGTCTCTGAAGTTACTGAAAATCCTCCCAGTCACAGAACAGCTGGCAGCTCATCCTGAGTGACACTGAGTGCTCTAACCAGAGCTGTCAGGAGTATTTTTGTGTTCCTCCAAAGGCATCTCAGCACTCAGGCACCACCTCCCCACCTCCTCCTCACTCCATGGCATCCCAATTTGTGTCCCAATAGCCTTAAAATACAGAAGAGGGGGTAGAAAAATCCTGAGCCTCCTCCCTTTAGTCTGTACAAGGATCACTTCAATGTTCTCCTGCTGAGGAACAGCTTCTCCACAGAGGGTGATGGTGAGAGAGGGAAAATGCAGGGTCCTGGATGCATGAGGATGTTTTGGGGTAGGGTGGGGGCTGGTCAGACATGCCAGGAGGGGTGAAGCCTCCCACATTCCTGTCCTCTTCAATTCTGACATGTGTAGAATGATCACTGTGTGTCATTGTCACTGCTAGAAGTGAAGGGATGGGACTGTTTTCAGGCTGGGAAGGATTCATTGCTCAGACAAGCATCAGCCTCAGAGGCTGTGAGGTTTCAGAGGAGCAGGCATTCAGCCACAGCTCAGGAGCAGTCCCAAGCTCTTTGTTACAAGGCAATCTAG
>JAYDZK010000271.1:30260588-30275833 GCA_034509185.1 Euphonia xanthogaster
CCCCGGGCCCGGCCGTGCATTTTGGGGCCATTTTGGTTCATCCTGGGTGCAGCCCTGGCTGGGCTCTTGTGCTGCCCAAGGTGGGTCCATGGAGGAGATCCTTTAATAAATCCCTGCTTTATTCTTTAGCCCTGTCTAGTCTTTGTTCCAGGGCAGCCTTCACAAGGCATCACTATATGTGTCTTTCTAATTTTACTTTTTCTTCCTCCATAACCCAAATTCCATATGTGTTCCAAAACCTCCATCAGTTTTAGGAGGGAGGCAAATATCCAGTGTGGCCCCATGTGAGCTTCATTACACCATCCCAGGCTGTCTTACAGTGTATTTCCTCTTTTCCCTGTCCCCCCCAGTTGCCACCAGCTCTTCAGTCAGATGGGCTGGCTAGTTACAGCTCGTTATTCCCTATATTTTGCTCCTTTTGATGGATGCAGGTGCACACACTGCTGCACTGCTTTCCCCAGGAGCCCACAGCTCTTCATCATCCTATTAAAGTGATTCCATCCTTGCCATCATTTCCACATTAAGATGATCTGCTTTGACTGCGCACACAGAGATGTTGAAATTGTTTGTTGTGAATAGCTGATCAGATTTAGGTCTGTTTGCTCACAAATTACCCCCTGCCTGTTTGAAGGGTGAGAGAGCTGCTGAGTCACTGAAGGTATCCAAGACATTTCAGGTGTTTTGGGCTAGGGGGGCACCACTGCTGCTTCCAGAGAGCTGATGTGACAAATGGTGGCTGGAATGCCAAGGGGTACTTTGTGGGGAGCACCTTGGCTGGTGGCAGTGCCTGATCTTCAGGAGGTTCTCAGAGCTCTAATTCAGGTGTGCACAGAGCAGCAGCAACACAAACAGCCCCAGTGCTAACCAGTGGCTCTGTCAACAGAGCACTGAGGTGTTAAGCAATTAAAAAATGCATTCTTGTCCCTGCTGTGGCCTCAGGCAGTGCCTGTCTCCTGTGCTGGGGTTGCTGAGGGTCCTCAAATCCTTGTCCAGTTCTGGGTCCTTCACTGCAAGAAGGACATGGAGGGGCTGGAGCTTGTCCAGGGAAGGGAATGGAGCTGGGGAAGGGTCTGGAGGCTCAGAGGGAGCTGGGAAGAGGCTCAGCCAGGAGAAAAGGAGGCTCAGGGGGGCCCTTGTGGCTCTGCTCAGCTCCTGCCAGGAGGGGACAGCCGGGGGGATCAGGCTCTGCTCCCAGGGAAAAGGGACAGGAGAGGGAACAGCCTCAGGCTGGGCCAGGGCAGCCTCAGGGTGGATATTTGGGACAAATTTCTTCATGGAAAAGTTTATGCAGGCCTGGCCCTGCTGCCCAGGGCAGTGGTGGAGCCCCCATGCCTGGAGGGATTTACAGCTCTGTAGATGTGGTCCTTGGGGACATAGGGATGGCAGGAGGAATGGTTGGACTCAGAGACCTCAGAGGGCTTTTCCAGCCTGAACAATTCTATTACATGAAAGGCTCTATAAATTTAAGAAGATAGCTCAAATTACATTTGTGTTAGTGGTTTGTTTCCAGCAGCACCCACAGTGTGCTGGACCTTTTCTGAACATCCAGGAGTGGAGGGTGGAGGAGTCATGAACTTTGATGTAGAAATCCTCCTACTTTCCCAGTGGGAATCAGATAAAGAGTGGCTCTTGGCAAGCTTTGGGATGCTGATAAGGAAGTCTATCAAATGCAGTGCCAAAGGGGCTGGGCAGTTTTATCTTGATATCAGCAGCCTTTGTATGGTTTCAGCAGATGAGAATCTGTTGTTTCCTCTCTAAAGTCTCTTTACAACCTGGTATAAACTGTGGCCAAATTCTCAAATATTTCAAGGTGACATTTTCAGACACACAAGTCACAGGAGACTCTGGGGTTTCCTCAGCAGGGTGGGGCTTGTGTTTTCTTTGTTTTCTTTTTCCTTCTTTTCTCTTTTTGCATGGTGGGAGGGATGTTATAACCACTATTTTACATCCTGAGCTCTTAGGCTCACTGAAATTGAAGGAGATGCAATCAGGGAAGCAGATAAACACTGGGGGCTCCTACACTCTGCTCTGACTGTTGCTATATTGAGGCTGCATTGGTACAATTTGGGGTTTCTAATGTGGCAATTGGCAGCTCTGCAGGGCTGATGCCCCCTGCGGGCTGCCTGCCCTCCCATTTCTTGTGTGCCCACACAAACACACACCCCACTGCTGGTGTGGGTCACAGAGATTCATTTCTACTTCATTTTTACCACTCTGACTTGCTCCTTCCTCCCCTCCAGAGTTTATATTTTTCTTTCTAATAACAGGCATTTATGTTATTTTAAATCGGAAATGGGTGATTTCAACATCCTCAACATTTCAATCAACAGCTGATTGTCAAATCCCAAACTCATTGAAGGAATGCTGCTCTGACCATCCCATTTCCCACCCTGGGCTTTTATCAGCTTTGGTGTGAAAAAAACCCCACTCAGCTTTCTGGCAGATCCCAAATTTCAGAGTAATTTCCTGTTTGATGATAACTCGTTATCAGCAGTTGCTGAAATATAATTTGCCACCATCTGCTTCTGAACTTTCTGGTTTGGACTGGCAATCTTGAAATGCCACCACTCATCCTTTTTTGTTCACCTCCGTGGCTGCTTTAGGAACATGGACTGTTCGAAAATTCAGGAAAAAGGAAATTCATTCAGGAAAAATATGGGACTAGAATATTTCAACCGGAATCTTCTTTTCCACCTTTCAGTTTTCCCTCTGAAATAGAGATTCTGTTTCACCCACCCCAGTCTCACACTTTTTCTGGTCTCACTTCCCAGAAATCTACCAAGTTCCCTGCAGATGACAGGGATGAGTTCTAGGGAAGCTCTATTGATTTCTATTTATATTGAATCAATCATGCAGCAGTCAAGGTCTTAATTATACATCTAAAGACTGGGATAATCTGAAAAGTACCCCCTGGAGACTCTTACTGCTTTAGGAATGATACATTACTCCTGAAGCTGAGATGGAAATCAGCAATTAATTTCTATGGACACTTTCATTAGTGAGAAACAGATTTTAAAATGCTGGATTTTCTCCAAACCAGGTATGTTCTGCACACAGTGCTGAGGGTGCATTGACCAAGGGTGGACAGGACCTTCAGTAGCCAAATTTACAGTGACTCAGTCATCAAACTGGCCCTTGATGACCTTTTTAGGGCAAAAGTCACAGGAAGAGTGTAAGTAAAAGCAGATAAATACCTCTGAAGAACTGCTCTCAAAGTTCCAACAGTCAAGGAATTTGTTTAAGTGTTTTAAAAGGACCATATAGCAGCCAACAGTAGCAAAGCCCTTTAGAATTAAACTGAATAAGGAAATTTAACAGCCTATTGATTGATTGTCTTGGATGTTCCCAGAAATCATTATGTTCATTACAGTGGCTCCAGCTGCCCTTCATTAGCCAAATACAGAAAAATAAGGCAGATCCAGCGTAGATCATAGAAACAGAGTCAGTTTTTTCCTCCAGTTCCCATTCCTCTCCCAAGTATTCTGTAAATTCACCTGTTCTGCTTGTGAGGACAACCTTGGAGTCAGGAGATGATCCCTGAGCTGAGCCAAACCCAAATTAATGATTCCATTCACCTGAGAGTTCCAGGGCTCACAAAACTGTAAATAAAAGCAATCTGATGTTACCACTTTTTACACTGAGGCCATGGAACCAGATCCAGGTCTTTGTGGTAAGAAACAGAACTCAGATTTAAATCTCCCCTGGTCTGGTTAAGTGAGGTTATGCTGCCATTGCTCCTTATTAACCCAGGCAGTGAATTTCTGTCACATCTAAACCACAAAAAGCAATTCCATTTCTCATCTTTTTACTTGCTGACAGTGAGGCTGGATGAATATTTAATCTATAAATGACAGTTTACTCTGAATGCTCTTTTTTGTTGCTTTTGGGACAGCAGAGTTAATAAGAATGTTTGGGCTGTTGACATAAGTGATGTATTGCATTTTAGAAAGCAGCTGCTGCAGATTAAGGGAGAGAGTTAATGACTAGAATAATTAAAATATCAGGTGGTTGAGATTACTTAGTGTAATAATAGTTGGGAATTGTTATTGTTTTCTCTAAACACCAGCAGTATTTCAGAATACACAGCAATGCTCTTTTGTAGTGTTTTGATGGAAAAAAATCACTTTCAAAAGTGCTGCTGTGGCATGAAAATCCAAGTGTTCTCTGCTGGCACTCCAGTCATGCTCCAGGGACCTTCCCCTGGGAGAGGCAAGTGCTTGAAAGGGGTCTGGTCTGAAGCTCAGTTTAGCAAAGAGCAGAAAACTGTGGGGTATTGGTTAATCCAGCCTGGAAATCACCAAACACCAGCGAGGGGAAGGTGGATTTAACACCTCTGAGTGTGACACCCAGCAGGTGAGCAAAGGCACTCAAACTCCTGAAAAGGCAGATTAAGTATTAAAAACCTGCACCTGTAAAGTACCTTTGTGTTCACTGCCTGGAGTTTTTTAACAAGCTGTCAAAAATTCAGTTATTGTCTTTTTTTACTGATGAAAGTACTCATTTACCTATTAAGTTGAAAGGTTCCACCAAAAATTGTTGAGTCTGAAATTTGTGAAATGTAGAAAAATATCCTTTATGTGCCTAATGAGAAAAAATGAGATGATAATTAAACTCAAGCATGTGAGCAATGCTTAAAATTTTAATGGAAACTGTAATCTCCATCAAAATCAAATTGAATTTCTTCTCAAGAGGACAGAGAAGCCACAAAAGTGATCAACAAATTGTTCTGCAAATTTCAGTGTGGACTTTGTGGATTTGTAAACCTCACCTAGCTATAAAGTGACCATGGATGCTGCAAAATGTAGATTTTACCAATGGAAGATGGCAGAGAATCATTATTTAGTGATGAGATTGCATTCACTGTTATGTCTTCATTGAATGCAAAATTTTCTGCTAAAAATCTTACAGCATCACAGTGAAATGCAAAAAAGTCACCTGAAATTTAATGACCTTCAAAAAGCAATTAAAGACCAGTAAATACTTCAGATTAAGTGTATAGATATGACTTAAACTTGGAATATTAAGGAGATAGCAGAAGAAAACACTAAAACTTCTAGAAGTTAATCCCCTGAAGCCAGGAGGATTCACAGCTGTTTATTAAGGACTGGAAAGAGCCACAAATCCTGTTTGTCTCTGTGCTAACACAAAGCTGCACAGACAAAAGTGGTCACAAAAGTACCCATGAAATCAAAGGTAAAAACCACTGATTCTTTCTCCAGGTGTGCAGCTGCTGCAGTAGGACATTGAAAAAAGGGCTTTGAAAAGTTGTGTCCTCAGGGAGTGTGAAGCAGCAGAGCTTCCCTGGGCTCTGGCTGGAGGGCTGGAAGGTGTGCACAGAGCTGGCTGTCCTGCAGCAGGAGGTGATGCCACCACAAGTCACACAAATTATCTCTGCTTTTACACTTCCCCCTCAGGATTGGGGCTGCTGCCTAAATTCACTCAGAGCCTGGTGACAAAATAAAAGGTAAAAAAAGCCCCAAACCTGGGCTTTTTCAGACCCACAGCAAAGGTCTGTCATGGCAGTTTTTAAAGGTTAATTAGTGGAAGGCACTGGTGTGGATCCACTTGTGTTCTGTTTCAAGTTCATCTCTGTTTTGGTGTTTCTCATAAAGCTCAAGCACCTGGCACAATGTGACAAAAGAGACAAGGAAATGTGGCTGGGTCTCTGTCACTCAGTGCCGAAATCCACTTTGGGGAGAGGCCCCAAGTTCTGTGAGAATAATGAGCTGAAGTTAGAGGAAAAAACCCACAACTACACATGGATAAGGAAAGGGAAAGCGGATGGTGACAGAGGCTGAAAATACATGACAGCTTAAAATATCCCAGGAAAAAATGTATTTCCTAACTAGCACAGACAATGCTTTCATTCACATTCATTTTCAGCAGTGTTTTACAAGGCTCAGCCTCCTGGTAAAAGCCATACTCAGGTATTCCTAAAACTCCTCTGCTGCCAGTAAATTAAACTTGGATTAGACATTACCAAATGGCACTACATTTCTACCAACATGTGTAAGCAGATATCGTTTCTGTAGATTCCCAACCTGACTCACCCATCCGTGGAAGTGTCCAAGGCCAGGCTGGACAGGACTTGGAGCAACCTGGGATGGTGGAAGGTGTCCCTGCCCATGGCAGGGGTGGAAGGAGATGGATTTTAAGGTCCTCCCAGCCCAAACCAGTCTGGGGTTTGCAGGTACCGAGAGCTGTCTTTGAGAGGTTACTGCACTTGTAGTGATCAGGCTGGATGAGAAAAACCCAGATGATAATGAAACCAATAAAAATGAGCAGCTGGATAACCTGACAGGGATAGTTCAGAGAAGCCAGGCAGCTCCCACTGTGTTTTATGATTGTCAGGGCTCTGCATGGGAGCAGATGACTGATGGTTGGCATTATCAAGCAGAACGGAGTGTCTCCTGTTTTAACCTTTCATTTGTCTAACCCTTCCTGTGTGGGTGAGGTTGTGCAGCTGAATTTCTTACCACTTGGAAGGGATTGAATTTTTCTCTTTTATATCAGGGATGATCAGGATTTAGCAAAGTTCCCACATAAGACAACTGCTATAAGCTGTTCAAATGGATCTGTAATTACAAAAGGGCTGAATCCACCCTCAAGTTTTATTTCTTGGCATCTCTGCAGGGCTGTCTGTTTTCCTACAACACTAAAAGGAAAAGAGATTTAAAGCACAGACTTCAGAAAAAAAATTACCTGTTCTAAAGAGGTAGAAAAGGAGGCTAAATAGAAAACACTGGTATCCAGATTTACTGGTTTGTGGTTTGGATGTGTCTGAAGGTAAAATAATGGTGCTGTGTATTTCAAAGGAAAGGAACATTTTAACTCTCAAGTGCATAACTACAGCAGTAAATAGGGCACACATCAGCTTGCCATCATTCCACCCAGGGCAGGCATAAAGAGCACAAGATATTCACACATCTGATATTGCTGGTAAAACTCCTTGGAGCCACAGTGCTTTCCAGTGCTGGACAATCAGAAAATAATTGCACAGACAAGTCCACTTGACAGCTACTAGGCCATTTATTTAGGAATGCCTGGACTAAAATGGAGTAAGGTCACCTGCATTAGTCCCAGTTCTGCTGTGCCCAAACTCGTGTAAGCACTAGTGACAGCCAGGAAAGAACACCAAAGCCACTGTCCCCAGCACCTGAGGCCTTCAGCAATCAGAGTCCATCCAGTCTTAGCCAACAGTTGTCCAAGGATTCCCCATCAAATCCATTCCTTGTTATCAAAAGAAAAATAATTTCTCACAGGAAGGACCTCAGTTCTGAGAACAAAGCACAGGAACCTCAAGGTTTGTAAAGTTAAACTCTCACACCATTATCTCAGGGTAGAAAGAGCTCACCTGCCAGGACTAAAGCAGTGGTTTCCACCTTCAATCCCATTTAAATTTGGCTGTTTTGTTCCCCTTCTGCCAGTGCATTCCAACCAACCACAAAGTTGCCTTTGTGGGACTCCAGAGAGAATCCGCCCAAAAAACTCCATTCATAACCCAAGAAAATCTTGTGTGCTCTTGATTTATCATGACGGTCATAAAATCTACATCTGCCAGTGAACACATCAAATTTAACTGCAAACAAATTGTCTGCTGTCATTACTCCATATTCCAAAATCATTTCACTTTGTTACCTGCACAAAGACATCATTAATCCCTTCCCACCTCTCAAGAAAAAAAATATCTCTTCTTGACAACTGCAGCTATATTTGCTGTACAGAAATATATGGCACACAGGATGCTGGAAGGGTGCAAAGAGGGTGAAATTAGTAAAATATAATTGCACATGATGGAATGATTGGATGAGTTGTTTACTTCTGTTACTTAATTGAAATGATACTGACTTGGAGGTGTTCCAAAACTTCAGTCACAGAGAATTAAAAGTGCACTCTTCTGTTTTATTGGAGCCTTTGCTGTTATTTAATGGTATCTGCAGAACAAGGAAGGGCTGAAATTGCCTAAGAAAATTAGGAATATGATTATTTTCTATGCAAGGGCTCTAGATTATGCTTTTCAATCTGCAGTCTTTTACCTTTTATGTGTTTCCTTCATTCCTTGACAATAAAAAAATAATTAATACAGATGGCACATGGTATTTTTACAGTAACTTTTCTACTCTGCTCTATTTTTTCCTCAGTTTCAATGATATTTTGCTGAACATCTTTTTCAGGAATCCTATCAAACTGGCAAAAACTGTAAATAGCAATCAAAATGTTTAAAACAGAATTGTATTTGGAAGAGTATGCTGCAGTCTGCTACCAAGCATGTTAAGAGATGTTTATTTAGCCACAGACTGGCTAAAATCATGCACCTGACTCTGTTTTTTTAGGTATAATTTAGGTCAAAACATAGAAGCTAATGGAGCAGTTGTATTTTCATCAGCTGGCACTTTGCCCAGTGTTGATTCTTTCCTAGATGTGCTCTGTATCGTTCCTGAACCTCAATCCTGTCCTGCTGTATGATTTTACTACTCAAAAGCCAACAAAAAAGCACAAATCCTTCTCCCAAACTCCCAGAAAAGCAGCAGCAAGAGGAGCAGGCCGGCAGAGGAGCCCAGGGCCCCTTGCATGTCACAGAAGACAGCGGCATGAGATGTGCAGGAGCACAAAAGGCACCTCAAATCAGGCCAAAAATTAAGAAAAAAGATGGTATCAGGGGATTTGTGAATTAAGCACCTCTCAGTGACTAAGCCTCTCCTCTCATACATGACACAAGTGGCTGTATCCTCAGGAAAAGCTTTTTTTAGGTCCTTCTCACACATCAGGGAAGGATTGCCTGGTCCTGATCTCAAAACCTTTTTGTCAGGTTTAGTTCATGGAGTAAAATTGCAGCCTTGAAAAGCCAGAGGAGAAGACACTCTGGAATTTAACTCTGGCAGCACAAAGCATCCTTAAATCTAAACACCCCAAGCAGGAAAGCAAAGGTGGGTTATTCACTGCAGGCTTTTTTCCTGAAATGTAGTGCTTATCCAAAGGGGAACTTCCAGAGAAAGAGAGAAATTTTGACACAAGTTTTAATCATATTAAACAGAAGTTGTCACCTCTCAGCTTTTCCTCCCATATGAGAATAAAACATAAAGAGTGTCAAAACTTTTTTGAGTTGCAAAAATATACCAATTTCATACTTTAGATACTTTTTTTCAAGTTTTCATTCAGAACACTTCTCGTTTGTAAGTATCTCTTTTTTTGTTGCTGTTGTTTTTTATCCTGTCTCTTCAATTTTTAAAGAAAACAGATTGACAAAGGATTAAACAACCCAGCAAGCAAAGCATTTCGTTCCAGCTCAACTCAAATCACCTTCCTCCATTCTCCCTGTCCCTCCCCTCAACCAGGGGCTCCTTTCGGTTCGACTTGAACTTCATTCCCGATTCTTTTCCCTCCAAAAATGAGAACCCCCCCGAGGATCCATCCAGCTCCACAAACAGAAAGGCCTCGTGCAGAGAAAAAGGCATGAAGAGATGGGCTACGTAACTCTCACTACGACTACAGCCAGGCTGGGAGAAGCAGAGCTGGCGCCGAGCTCTACCGCCGCTGCCACCGCCGCGCCCGCTGCCGCAGCCGGCGCGCCGCCAGGCTCAGGGGCTGCTTCCCAAACTTCCTCATGATCTCCTTGATCCTCGCCAGGTTGGTCTTGGAGAGGGTGAAGTTGCACTGGGTGGCCCCCATGTCGTAGCCCACCTCGCAGGTCTTGGTGGCAGCCGTGTAGCCCTCGGCCTTGACGCCCACCACGTACTCGCCCGGGTTGAGGAGACGCCAGTAATCCCCGTCAGCTCCTGGTGGGGGGAAAAAATGATGGTTTTCAGGGCTTTGGTCCTTTCTCCTTGAGGAAAGTGGTGTTTATAAAGTCACAGAATTGCTGAGGTTGGGAAACATCTCTAAGACCCTCAAGTACAACCATCAACCATCACCATCATGTTGACCACTAAGCCATGTCCTCACGTGCCATGGCCACAGAATTTCTGAACACTTCCAAAGGTGGGGATTCCACCACACCCCTGGGCAGCCTGCTCCAGGTCTTTAAAACCCTTCCCATGAAGAAATTTGCATCCAAACTTTTCCTGGGGCAGCCTGAGTCCATTAGATGAGGACACGGAATCACATGGGATAAGCTGATTTGGAAGGGACCCACAAGGATCATCGAGTCCAACTCCCAGCCCTGACCATCCCCAGGAGAAGTCCTTGGCCATGGGTAAGATGGCACCACAGGTAGAAGCCTCCATCCTCACACCAGGAGGGTGTCCAAGGGGCTGCCCCCACCACAAATACCCCTCCTCATCCTGCCAACCCTAGAGAAAAACACACCTCAACCATATTTTCCAAATGATGCAAAAAGGCTCCAAACCAGCTGTAGGTTTCTGGCAGTTGGAAAGGCCTGAGGAGAAATCTGGTGATTCCCACAGGGTAGAAAAGACCTTTCCCAAACCAATCCTAACTGAGGGATCCAGAGGAGCCCCACTGAAATATCCACATCACACAACCCTGATCATACTGCCAGGACACAGATTTTGGTGCTGTGTGTTAGGAAATGTGTGTGAATACATAACATCAACTCACTTTGAGGGGTAAGTAAATATTCCCTTATTTCCTTACATTAAGCCTTACATTGGAGTAAGGCTTAACGTAAGGAAATAAGGGAATATTTCTATATTAAGCCTTACATTGGAGTTTATTACACTGATTTTCCTACAAAGTAAATTCATCAGGACGTTTAACCACCTGGTTAAATGTAAATGCACAAACCAAGCTCCTGCAATCAACTAACCTACTCACAAAAATGTATTTTAACACCTCATTGAATCAGGAGTTGTTGGTTTCTTCTTTTTCCCCACGAATGATCTCAGATATACCCATTTTATGTGCCCATATGTGCATCAGGATCATTTTAGGCTCCTTTTAAATATGATTTTAAGCACCGAGTATTCTTAGCTGTGAATTGAAAAAGGGGAAAAACTATTACCCAAAATTAGTTTTGCACTCTGTCCTGGAGGAACTCTCTGTGAATTAAAGCACATATTCAAATATGCAATTCCATGTAAAAATAGAAATGGAACATCTCCTGCATGAGGAGGGGTTGGGGTTTTTTAGCACTGATGAGACCTGACAGCCTTACGAACACCAGCCTGGGCTCACTGGCAGTACAGAGTGGAGCAAAATCTGAAGATGATTTGCATAAAAATATTTTATCTGGGGAAGGATCAGGCTGGTCAGCCTCTGTTTAAAGAAACAGTGTTTTAATTTAGGGTTTGGTAAAATAAAAAATCTGTTTGCCAACAGCAAGTGTTAACAAATGGCAATGTTGACTACACTGTGCTAGTGCAGGCTCTGAGTGTGCCAGAATTGTCCCTGATCAGGTCCATTCTTACATCCCAATATGATCGGGGGGTTTTTAAGTCAATTTGACCACATTTGGGGTGATAATAAGGTCCACATTTTCTGTTCCTTATGACTTGGGCATTTTTAGGAGAGGCTCTGAGAGAGGCTCTTTATTCAGTTCTCCCTCACCACTGGGACTGTTGGAAGCTGAACAAAAAGCCAAACCACAAATCTGCCCAAATTCCTCCTATTTACCCCCAAGGGCTGATTTTCAGCTGTAAATGCTCTGGCAATTCCCCGGGGCAGGCAGAGGGCTCTGCATCCCCCGTGGGTGGCTGTGATCACATCCCTGCTCCCAGCCTGGCTTTAGCCCCAGGACTGCAAACCTGACCCACATTTTCCTGGCACATTTAGCAGTCAGTTCATCACAACCCCACACAGGGCCAGGAATAAACCTACACATTCACACCCTACTGGGAATTCATTGCAAAGCTGGGCATTAAACCTTCAGCATCCTGCATTTTCCCTCTTTTCCATTTAGGAGCAAGCAGACAGGAGTATTTCTGTCAGCTGTCAGTGCCCAGAATTTAATACCAGGCTAAAAGGTTGGGGTTTTCTGAAAATCAGATTAAACCCAGTAAAAAAAAACAAACAACAGAACAGATGGCAAAAAGAAACACCATTAAAAACACAGATAAATTTAGTAAATAATAGGTTTGCTGAAATAATGGGTTCCAGTGGGAGCAGGCTGGAGGCAGACTGCATCCATACCCAGCTACTGGGGCTGGAAAAGGATTGCCATGTCTGCTTAGATAAAATAACAATGCATTACAGGACAAAGATAGCATTGCTATGAATTTCATATATCAGACTACTCCAAAAATTCTACAATTAAGAGAAATGCCCTTTAAGCCTGATAGGACAGAGCTTAGTTGCAATTAAGCAATTGTAAAAGCGCAAAAGCAATTTTTACATGTAAATGTGCTAAACTGCACTGATTTAAATAGATTATTAAAATCTTTCTAATGCTTTTTTACCAACAAAAGACTCTCCAGGAAACCTGGCCATAGTGCTGCAAACCCAAAGCATGTAACAAATTAAACTCAACTTTTCTGTATGGACCAGGCAGCCAGGAGTGAGGCTGGAGAGCTGTAACACCAGAATTATGCTTAGCTTGGACTAATTAAATAAATATTTAATATAAAATATATTTAATATATTAAATATTACTAAAGGCTGCTTCAAAATCCTTGGGTTTTGGTACACTAAGTACACTGAAATCACTGCAAACTTACCAAAGTATTCATAAAAAATTTTATGGACACTGTGTGAAATTAAATTAATTACACCTTAGTTCAGAAACCACACAGAAGCACCTGTCATTGAAGTCTGGCTGTGACACAGAAGTGTTTCACCAGGAAGAAACTTCACATTTCTCCATCAATATTTGCTTTGTCATTTCCCAAATTACAGGAAGCAACCCCCACAACTTCCTTGGCACCATGGAGGGGGAAAGGTGCATTTGTCCACCCAACTGAACTCTTTTTGCAGAGGTTTTCTCACAGAGTGCAGCCCAAATCTGACTGTAACAACGTGGAATCACTCAGACTTAATCAATAGTTACATCTGCATCGAGGGAAGATGGAATAATTCCCCACAAAGCTCTTGCTCCTGGAATCAATGCCTTCAATTAGCCCATTAATGGTGTTAGCTGAATGTCAGCATCCCTCTCCTTCCATCAGGGATATTGTATCCAGGAGAAAGCCAAACCAATCTGCTTTCATTTCAGTCCACAGGAAGAAGCAAAGGAATTTTCTCAAACCTTTACAGGGTTTTTATGTTATTACAGGGCTTTTACAGGCAGCTTCTGTCTGGCTCTACAGGGCAGCTGACCACGTTAATGCAGCAGGGAAACAGCAGAGCTCTGCTCACTTGAAACAAAACTTTTGTGAATAGAGATTCTGGCCATAATTCTTCTCCTGCCTGGCCTATTTTTACATCAAGGCAACTCAGAGGTTTAAATGGGCCCATTTTTCATTTTAAAAGGTATAAATGAAAGAAGACTGCTGACAATTTGCCTTTTTCTCTGGAGTTATACATGTAATTTTAGCTTTTTGGCTCCAACATAAATCCTCTAGTTTCAGGGACTAATGAGACGTGTATTGTTATCTGGATAATATGAAACAGATAGAACTTTTATGTTCCCATCTCCACAGTGATTCCAGAGTGTGAGCTTAAATGTCTCATTAAAAAGAAAAATTAAAGGGAATGAAATAAGTACTTTTATTTTTACTAACAAGTCCAGAAGGCCTTGAGCCATAGAGGCTCAGCAATAAGTCAAGATGTAAATAGCTGCAAGATTCCCTGAGTGTTACAAGGTGGATTTTGGGATCTTGTACATTTATTGCACTTATTTTTTTTTTCACATGACAATCCAGAGTACAGAGAGCTGGAGATTAATCACATTTTGCATTAACTCGGAGCAGTACGTTAATTTTGATAACAGAGTAACACAACCCACACTTTATGGCAGACTTTCAGCACTGCCAAGGCTTCCAAGACAGGAAAAACCAGCTGATTACTTTAATTCCCACTATCATTTCCCAGTGGTCCCATTTTGAATTATTTAAGGCAGAATCGTTATTGCCTAATTAAGTAACTGTCATTCAATGCTTTCTGTCACAATGGAGACACAGTGGCACTGAAATTAATCATAAACTAAGTTAGATATTCCAAGATTCATTATTGGCTCAGATCACCTCTTGTGGCAAACATGAAAGATTTGGAAGTCACAAAGCTCTATGATATTCCATGCCCTGAAATCAGTTTATGTGTCCAAATCTGCCACTCTGTGCCTCAGTGGCAAAGCACGTGGAAGTGGCAGCAAATGAAGAGCACAGAACACCAGTAAAGAGATAAAACCCCATAAAATCAGCATTCAAAACACATGTGGAATTTAGGAACATGGTTCTTAGGTACTTAGCAACATGGTTCAGTGGGTTTGTTTTTAAACCACAGATCTGTTCTTTTGCACTGATGTTTTGTATTTTTATTTGTTTCTTTTTTCACCTGTGCGAATGTCATGGTTAACGCCTTCCACTGAAATAACAGCATTTGGGATTCCCTTCCCATGCACATCTTTCACAATGCCTTTGATGCCACGATGGACCTGGGAAGAGAATAAAAAAAACCAAGTAAATATTGCACAGCAATGAACAGTAATATTCCTAGGAACTTACAATGAATCTTTAATTCCATAAGGGAATTATATTTTTATATTCCTACTTTATGTCTCACAACATTGTGGAACATCATAATTAACCCTGTAGCAGCCCTTCAGGCATTAACTTGTGAATCAGTTTGTGAATTTTGTTAGGATTCCTGAGGCATCAAATTCAAGATACAGATAAAAAGAACAGATGAAGCAACAGACACAATATTTGGGTCTTTTTCCAGCAGCCCTTTCTGGCAAGCTCAGGACCCAGATCACACTTTCAGAAGCTTCATTACTTTATTCCCTGAAGTCAAACCAGCATGGCTGAAGTGCCATGTCTATCAAAAATACCAATAACCACATAATTAGTTATGCAAGAAAAATAGTAGGTGTTGGAACCCTAGTTGCTAAGAATTTTAGACTTTCTGTACTATCAGGCACTGAGCCCCAAAAAACCACTACATTTAACCTAAAACCATAAAAAAACTTCCAAAATTAAACAATAAAACTAAAATTATAAGTGTGTAGTTTAAATAAAAGTGTATATATCACATAATACAAAACTTAAAGTTTAAAGTTTTAGAATATAATAATATATATAAAATAAAAGTTTTAAAACAGAAACTAATCCTTCTTCTTCACCTTCTTCTTCATAAATTTAAGTAGTATTATATAATTAAATAAAAAGTGCACAGTACAAAACACAAGTAATAAG